>LQNS02278138.1:4074005-4088884 GCA_001587735.2 Parhyale hawaiensis
ATGGTCCGTATAGATTGTTCCCCATCTAATGGTCCGTATAGAAAAATTGTTCGCCATCTAATAGTCCATATTGGGTTATATATATATAAAGTGAGGCTTGTGATATTACGGCGACGTAAGGAAAACAAAGACTATTTAAGGCGACATACTGAAGCAAATCAAATGAAATCATCGGTTAGACCGAGAACCATTGAGGTTAGGTAGGCAAGGCCAGGTTCTGCTAGTATTCTGTGATATTTTCGGTCCTAAAACACTTTAAACATTAGACAAACCAGTCCTTGCCTCCTAACCTACAAGGCTCTCGGCCTAATCGATGACTTCAATTGGGAAGGGCTGTTGTACCAGAATGTTGGTATGTGGCAGGAACCGAAATGCGTATTCCTAACGAGAAGCCGGCGGAACCCTTATGTAGTTTTTTCCCGGTGTTAGTCAACTGATTAGGATTTCAGACCCGTTTTACATAAGGAGCACATGAACCTGTAGCCTTAAAAATCAGATGTCACCCTGTAATACTTGAAATTTCCTTCGGTGTCGCCTTAGCAACACTACCATCACTTTATATATATATAGCAACGACTGAAGTACCTCTGAAAAGTGACGCTGCTATATATATATATATATATACACATTTTGCTCTCTTTGTGTCTCTCATGGTGTAGAAGCGGGAATTCTTTGCTGGCAGAACTTTTGCGAAATCCACCGGTGAAGTCCGACTGCCTAGATGGGTTGTATGAGGTGACTTAGGACAGACGGGCTCCGTAAAGCCCGTTGCAAACGAGTCGGAGCACGGAAGCGCTTTACGTTCTTAGAACAAATGTTTCTGTGCGCGTGATAAAGGCTTAATCTGTGAACACATAAGGAGTCCAAATAGGAGCCGTTGAGAATTAAAATTCTAAATAATTCAAAAGAGAGGTTCGATACTGAGCAACGGGCCATTTCCGTAACGGAATAGCTGCCGCGGGGGTTAACCCAAGCAGATTTGAACACAATAATATTAGGCAATTCGAAGTTACATCCCCGGCAGGGTAATCGAAAGGGTTGGGAGAAACGTTCACGCGTGCAGCAGACTTGAGGTTAAACGCACTTCATCATGGGTGTTATTTATTGGGTAGGTTAGAAGAACTGCATTAGGTCAAACGAAAATGAGTTATAATAGCCTAGCTTAGGATTGCTACGTTTAATAAAGTGAAAACATAACTAATCGTGGAATTTCCTCGGGTCCCGCTAGTTCCTCAGTAATAAGTTACTGCCTGCAAGCCAAAGTTGTATGTAGCGAATAAATGCCGAGAAGAAATTTCTGTTTCAAGTTATCATTCAGTCATCAGTTTTGTATGGAGTATTTTGAAAGTAAATTTAATCTTGTATTTTCAACTTTTCCCATGAACATTTGAGTCATTAAGGATGCACTGCAGAACCCAACAGATACTTAATCGGTCATGATAACTTCTATCGTTATTGTAGCTGATTTACTGGCATGCCATCCTATGTTATGGAGCCCGTCAACCCCAGAGGGCTCGTGTAGGTTACCTTAGCCATTAACTAGCCTTCGTGACGTCTATCTTGCGTGCCCACTTTACTTCCTTCCCGATATCATACTCCTACTTGCTCATGTTTTATTCTGTTCTTCCTCTGTCCCGACTTGCTGTTCCCATGCGCGTTGATCCTGTGTGGGAACACCTTCGTGCATGGGTTCCCCGTTTCTATCGGTATACTATATGTCCCTTATTCTTTTCTCTGTGATATCATTCTGCACGGAAACTGGGACCTCAACCTTCTACATATGACTATAACTGTTTACTGACGTGCATTCTTCTATAGCCATAATATGCTGTTGCACATTGCCAAACAAGATATATGCACCGTGCAGTATTCACACATATATGTATAGGAATTTATGGCTCACAAAGGTTTCTTCCACTGATTGTAGTTTGAGACAGCATATTGGTGAATCGACACTCATAATGATTCGGTTTACACGAAAAAAAAAACAGAAAACTTTTTATTGTCTCTCAAGTGTCCCCCTCCCGAAAAAAAGCCAAACCCCGGGTAGCTACTTTCGGTTTCTGATTTCGTATAGTTATGTTACTTTCTAATGGCCCTTTAATCATAAGAATAGATACGTAATAATATCTTATTAAATTTAACGATCTCTGTTTGAGAATATGTTCTTTATTTTGCAGCCTGTGCCTTCACGATTAGAATTTTGTGCTCCGTCTATCTGGAGGTTGTATTTTAGCTTTAAGACGAATGCCCTATGAATCTGCACAGGTTTGTTAAGGGTCCCCTATCGCTCCATAATCCGAGTGGCACTGTGTACATAAGCGCGTCTTAGGACTTTTCCCGTGTGATCGATGGGAGTCAATATCTTGACTCTCATCTATGCTGTAGTGTAGGGTACACTGGAACTCCTGAAACAGAGACTTTGGAAACAGGGAAAACCAAAGAAAACGAGGCCCCTAACGCTGGGAAATATGCTAAAGGAGATACCACTTAGTGCCATCTGAAGTGTAGTTATGGTGGGCGCCTAAATACATTAATAATATAATATAAAATAATAATGAAAATAATAACAATTACAAAAGGTGTCGTCAAATTTCTTAGTAGTACACTTTAAGCCAGTTACAAACTCATATGACGTTACTAAGGTTATTGTTTCAACACCGTCGAGGAAACTAACATGCTATACCTCTGGTCATCTCCAGAGTGAGTCTTCCAGGAACCAGTTACAGCGATAAACTATCCTATCTCCTGTTTCGGCAGTTCCCCTGTACCGCCATATGTAACAATAGATAGAACACAAGTTGTCAGGTTCGGTACTTATGGTACCTACGTTAATTCTCTTACCTTTTAGCAAATGTCACTTCTGGGCGTACACACCAGTGAATGTCTTTGTAAATCGCATTGTGGTTCGACCTGATGGGAAATATATCCCATGTAAACGTGTAGGTAATCGCAAATGGCTAACTTCCAGGTTTCATGTACATTGGAATTTCACGATTACTTGCCTCTTGGTTATATGGAGTTACACACTCACTGGCAACCATGCGTTGTATTCTAATACTGCGTGAGCTCAAATTTCAGTTATAAGCTTATTATTATCTAGCGTTGAATTGGACCTGGTTTTCTAATCCCATACTGTGGTAGTTTTCAATTGATGAAATCACCCTCTCCGCAGGTATGTTGCAGCTGGCCGCAATTCCTGCGGGCACAGTTAGTTTTATGAAATTAGGAAGGTTCTCTTATCAATTTTCCCCCTTCCTCTTCCGTGAGATGGACAGCTGATCGAGATAGCTGACTTCGTACGCGGGACAACCCACTCCAGTCTCTCTCGCGTGGAAGGCCATGAATGGACCCGTCCACTCGAGTGTCTTTACCTATTCTTTACGTTTTTTTTTTCTACCAGTTGTAGTGTACTGAGTCACTTTCTACCAGTTGTAGTGTACTGAGTCACTTATACTATATGGCAGAGGATTAGATTAGATTAGATAGGCGGCAGTAGACGAACCAAAAGGCCCATTCCCAAGGAGACACCGGGACTAACACCCCGGCTTCTTTGAGCTATTGAGCCAATATCTAGATAGGATATTCCTAACTGAGCCTCCTGGCCGACTAGCATCACTGTACGGATCACCCTTTGGCGGAAACTTTGGTTGAACTAATCGTTTAATGACAATAATTATAATTCACTTCATGAAAGCCGTCCTATCATGCGATATAAATATATGATTCTGAAATTACATGTTTGTACTGTGCGTCGTGCTGCATGGCACCACCATACCTATTGGACGATATTGTATGTAATAGAACTTAGTTAATCAGGTGAAATAGTATTAAGCCGTGTAGATCACTCCTCGGGAAGAAATATCATTTACCTTACTATATAATACAAGCTGTAACATTAGCAGCAGAAATTTATTATATTTCTCTTCGTGCGAGGGTAATCGTTCGGTAGTACTATTGCGGTGCCAACTCAGTTAGCTAGTCTGGTGTGTGCTGGCACTAAACATTGTTGATTAGGTTGTACATTCATAGCTGTTCCATTATTAAGAAATGAATGTCCACGAAACTTTTCATGTAAGCTGTAATAGAAAAATCCAAGAACACCTCCCGCCCGTGGTGAGCAATATGATCAATAAATAGCATAGCTCTTGGGTTCTTCAAGTTTTGCCTTGAAAACGACTTTCGTTTAGACTGTCGAAAGCTCGGCTAAATATATATATAGATAAATCCAGTTGAAACGCTTAATAAACTTTTCGAAAAAATAAATTACAGTTTGCAAGGCCGGGGCGGAGGAGCAATGTTCGATAGACCTGAGCCGTGGTTTGCCGGGGCCCCGGTCGGTATATACCTAACATATATACCTAATATTCCCAATAAATTTCATTAACATCTGTCCACAAGTGTTTGAGTCATTTTTGTGGCATACATGGCGGAAGCAAAGAGGATAACTAACTCCTGCAAAAACATAACGTTGGCGGAAGTAATATAACAATGATTATGCAGTACGCTAATTTTCGTTGGGTGAAGTGATGACACAGCTAAATTCTTCTAAGTTTTACACATGCAGCGTTGCTACTAAAGGAGCTCAATAATGGATATCTTTGTTTGTGCAGAGGTGTTTGTGTTTGACGATGTGGAGGAGACCACCAGCCCGGCCGTCGGTCCACTGGTGAGGTGAGTCGGTGCCCAGTAAGGTACTCGCTGGCTTTATTACCTCCGCCAGGGAGGTTATGTTTTTGTCATGTTTATCTATCTGTCACAAGATTGCTGAAAAAGTTATGAACGAAGTTTTACGAAATTTACAGGGATTGTTAAGCATGTTAACAGTAACAAATGATAAACTTTTGGTGAAGTTCCGCCCGTCTGTTTGTTTGTCCCGCTGCCTCATTTGCCTTAATGCCATGACTCAAAAAGTTATGGAGGGATTTTCATGACATAGCTACATGAGTTGTTAGCTATACTGTATTAGGGAGAGTAAATAACCAAATTTTTGTGATGATCTGTTTGTTTGTTTGTGTGTTGGTCGTTGTTTGATTTTATGCTTGTTAGCACAATAATTTAAAAAGTTATGGATGTATCTTTATGAAATTTACAGGACTTGTTATTAATCCTGAAAGATGTAAGTGTTTAAATTTTGCTGATGATCGCTGTGTTCGTTTGTGTGTTTGACTCATGTTTGTCATAATATTTGTTGGTAGCATAACTCAAAAAGTTCTGAACGGATCTTCATGAAAGTTACAGAAATTGTTAATACAATCAAAAGGCACAAATGATTAAAATTTGCAGGTGATACAGAGAAAATCATGGTTTCAGAACCAATTTGAACTTTTCGTTGTAGTAACCCTGCTTGTCGGAGGTATGCGCTCTCAGAGTGCTTTCTAGTTATTCTTGAAACTACGTCCATCGTATGTTAAGGGGAGCAGCACCCCCACGTTAACCACAGAGGTTAATAAGCTTCAACTACGCCTTCGCGACATCTTTCCTCCGTGCCCACTCTGCTTCCCTTCAGTTTTTTATTCCTACAGATATTTTTTTTGCTCTGTTCTTCCTCTTCCTTCCCTACTTGCTGTTCCCAAGCACATTAATCCTGTGTGAGAATACTCGTGCATAGGTTCCGCTTTTCTCACGGCATATTATATGTCTCTCTTTTTCCTTTCTTAGAACGATAATTTATGCTGGTAGGAGACTTAAACCTGTTATATATTGTATTTCGGCGAGGGTGACGTTCTTATTGAATTCGTTACTGTACTTGGTTGTGAGAGTGAACTTCAAGGCCGAGTGTGGTTATCAGGCTACAGGTTGGATGGTGAAGGAATGCCGTCAAGATCTTCTTGTTTATTTACATCTTACTATACAAGACTTAGAAGATATGATCCAATAATAAGTAGCAAGCATGCTACTTGATAGTTGCAGACAACAGAGCATAAGTCTACATCTAAATAGTGTTACAAGCAGAAATGCCGTAGGCAATGTTGGTACTGCAATGCCAAGTACCGAATTAAGCTGACGCTTGATCGTGCAAGCGCCTTAAATACGTATAAATCCCAGCTTCATTAGAACACCGGTAGCTTCCGTCGGGTTCGAGTCGGAAGTCCGTGGGTAAATTACTTTAAGTTTACAAGCATAACAAATATCTTCGAGACTCTGGCTACAGGCTTTGACAGACAGCTTTTATCGATACAGGTTCCGGTCGGAAGGTCATAGAGAAATACACATGTCACTCAGAGGCCGTGCTGGTAAACCAGCACATTTTTGCATGGTCATAAACGACCTTTTAAGTTCTTTATCTTAGAAGCTCTGACTTGAGAGAAGCCGGCGGTGGCTACATCCGCTAGGCATGAACTTGTGATACAAAGAATGCATCTTATACCTTTGAATGTCAAGGCTAATACATTGGAATGTTATATGTGCGAAACGCGTATACCTATAAAAAAACCTAAACAATAATAATTATGATAATGGTGGAAATGATGATAATGGTGATGATGGTAATGATGATAGTTTTACTTGTTCGAGTAAGCACCAGTAAAAGGATCGACCGTATCATGAAAACATATTAGACCCATACAATAGTTGTTTACAGGCTTTTTTATAAGTTTCCATACAGAAGCTTTTCGAGCAAGATATTGATTTACATAAGCCTTTTATATTATAAAACGCTTCGTGTATTTATTTATTTCGTGGCCGCTCTTAAGAAAATAGGCCAGGTTGTGGATTTTGTAATTGAGCTAAGTTTTCGAAGAGATCGATGATCAGGTTGTAGAAGATGGTGAACCCCTTTATCTGAATGCTTTTCTTTCTTGAAACACTTCTTCAAATAAAAGCTATGTATGCAGCTTCTGGAGTCCGATTATGTAGCTACCATTTATCTCTCGGGTCACGACGTATAAATTCGGCAGATGATCAACGGAGCGCTGACGCTGGGATGATGATAACTATTTTTCTCCCAAATCACGACGTATTAAGGAATGAAACATTTACTGGGTTAGGTCTAAGTTATTTCAGTTTTTGCACTTTTCTTTTCAAGAATAACGCTGTCAAAACTTTAATAGCCCGTGCCTTTAAAATATGTTCTTCATACGCCAATATTCATGTTGAGTTCGAATTTCTCCGTAACTTTTTTAACTCAAATGGATTCCCTGTATCTTTCATAGACTTTAAAATTAAGCAATTCTTATCTCGGAACTTCAGAACCGAAACACCCGCCACCACCGGTAATGATGCAAATTCGGTATACGTAACCCTTCAATATTTTGGCTAGCAGTCGGAGAAAATGAAAAGCGAATTGGACAAAATTGTAGTTAAATACTTTCCAGATAAGAAATTTATTTTTGTACTAGTTAACAACTTAACGATAAGCTCTTTTTTTTCAAATTCAAGGACAGGCCTCCCAAAGCAGTTCTAAGCTCTGTTGTATATCAATTTTGTTGCCCGCTCTGTGGGTCTACGTACATTGGTTCAACTGTGCGTACTATTATGACCACAGTTTGTGAACACTGCGCTAGGAGTGCTCGTACCGAAAGCATGCTTTTTAGTCCTCCTCATTCCATTGTGAGACAGCATGCCGAACGGTGTGGCGTCCCAGTCAGCCTTGACAATTTCACCATTTTAGGTACGCAATCCTCGCCTGTTTGTCTGCGTATTTTAGAATCCCTGTACGTTTTTAAGTTAAAGTCTCGTCTCAATGAAACGCAAAGCGCATACCCGTTGCATATCATCAACCGTTAGTTTTTTTTCTGTCATTCAATATTCCGATTTATGTGTATCCCTTGCTATTTTTACTTGTAAACTTTAGTCTTTGTTAGTAAATTTCTTATATTTTATCTCAACAGTTTTGCTGATGATGGGTACGATACCCGAAATGTTCGATTTGTTCGATTTTATATACGATGAAGTCGATGATACAAACCGCCTTCCTGGTCTATTATCGCCATTACCATTGTATCACTATTACTATTATTACTACTACTATTGCTATTATTACGACTATTATCACTATTATTATCAGAAGTTTGGTTGTTTGTGACCTTCAGGGTCAATCGTAGAAAGTTTGAAGTCAATCGGTTCAGTACTTTTTAAGATACCTATACGATGATACAGTAGAAAAGGGTAGCGAAGACGTCGTTGTGGCTCGGCAGTAAGTTTTTGATTGGATAATTTTTTTTCATTTTTGAGCAATTTTTGGTTATTAACGCCCAAAATTGACTGTGTGCAGCTTATAGGACGATCCCTACACACATTTTTGACATTTGTTTACATAAAAAAAAGTGCCTTCATAGGTAGGGAACAATGTCAAACTTACCCGACAATTTTTTTACCGTCTCATTGCTATTTTTCGAGAATTTCGATGTCTAACATGAATTGTCGAGGTGTAAACAACGTCAAAAATTGGTCGGGGAAGGCCTCTAGATCAACCCCAGTAATTTTAAAGTCAACCGGTAACCGGTTAGCACTTACTGAGATATACACTGTTCAAGATTCGAGCGGTCATAAATATTGTTTTGGCCACTTTGCACTAGTGGGTACCTTTGGCGGGGTCACGTTCGGAGCAAACCTTTTATATGCAAAATAACAGAATCGAAGTCGGCCTTTGCTTTACAGATCTATGGCTGTTTATGTTGAACAAACGACCTTGCACTTGAGTTGCAACAGCAGTTTTGCCATTATTTTCATTAGCCTACAGAAAAGGGAAGAAAACTATAGGCCTACCCTCTTTATGTGTATCAAGTAGCATCAAAATCGGTGCATCCGTTTTCAAGCTGTGTGATCGATCAAAGCTCAGGTACAGTTTACGACGACGTTGGTCGATTGGCGCCTGACCACTGGCGAGTTGGTATCGCTGAGCATCATGCTGATGTCCAAAATGCTGTAAAGAGTGTCTTTCTAGCTTTACCCACTCGCATAACTCACCAGTGATGCATATTTTTGGTGAGAGAAAATAGAAAGAGTGCATCGATTGAGCTCATAATCGGCAGTTGTGCTTTTAAGATAACTAGTCACCACCATACAAAATTGCAGTGCGCTTCGGGCAATGGTATAGATTTTCACTCATATCTACTAATTCGTAAGATGTGAAGGAATAATCGTGAGAGCTAAGTCGCACCCAAAATATAGCCATGAGGATGACATTTCCAAAAAGTCATCACTCGTTGCGAAAATCGATTTCGTTAGGGAGATACCATCAACCAGCCGTAGATCCCCAAATGGACTACAAGTCGCAAGTCACTTTTGCTATATGTGTCTATTTGGCAGCTAAGGCTGAGGGTTGGTCCCATTTTGTCATGGCTATTGGGCGCGTTGTAAGTCTAGTCGTATTTTGAAAACCGCGGGCCTAACAGGAGGCTTGGGAGGAGGTGGCACAGTAGGAACGAGTACACTAATCAACTGTAAGGTCTATTCGTGTACATCTACATTGCTCACACTGATTCTCACTCTGCAGGTCTCCGCCAGTGTCGGATTCCGTATCGTTGGATGACATGTCCCTGCAGGAGGTGGCTGGGTGCGTCACGCCTCCTTCCGCTGAAGTGCGCTCTGTCTACGGAGTGGATGGTCCGCCATTTGCGGACGATCACTCCGATGACGAAACGGATGACGAGCGTAAGCAGTTCTTGTATGCTGGAGACCTAGAAGCTTGTGAGCAAGACGACGTGAACCTCGACAAGCCTACAGCTGAAATAGAAGAAGAGGAGATGAGCGATTGTGTGCATTGTGGCAAGGAACAGAGTGAGGTGGTCACTCCCTCTTCCCCTCAGATCCTGTCACCTAATATCAACATTCCTGAGAGATCAAAAGATGTTTCTTGCTCTAATTCACTTCCAAATATGGACACTTCAAAGAGGCTGTACGCCATATCCGATATATCTTTTGATGATCAGTCACTCTTAGGAAGCGATGAGATGGGTTATATCATTGATGATTCCAATGAATTTGTAGGACACAAGTACCTGGATAGTTCGGCTGTGTCCAGCGGGTCTGCTGCAGACATCCATTCTGAAGGCTCGAACCACCTGGGCCTGCAGGAATGTTCAGTAGCAGACGTGTGTTACGAGAGCGTGCTATGGCTCAGCCACAGACTGGGCCCCGTGCTCACATCAAAGCACCTCACCCGCAATTTGTTGCGTATGCTCACTCTCTGCTACCTCCCCGCCAATGGGTCCCTGTCACCCATCCCTTCTGATTCCAAAGACAGTCTGTCTGTTACCCGTAAGCGTATCGAGGGTGATAGAACGAGTGCCAGAGTTCTGGACTGCCTATCATCAGTGGCCTGCCTTTATGGGGAGCAGGTTATCATGGTACAGTACATAGGTCATATTTGTGATTTCATTAGTTCGTGTCGCAAGAAACTAACAGAGACGGCGGAGGCGGGCTTGTTGGGTTGCGCAGCTTTACTACAGCACCTCCTGCCCTACATCAGCGACAGCACTTTCATGAGCTGCCTCGAGGATACGCTCATCAAACACGCCATCTACCCTCTCATCAGACTGCTGGCGTCCACACGCATCAATTTCCCCAGCGGTTCCCCTGTGCGAGGTACTCTCGCCTGTCGTGTTGTTGATGTTATCTTCATCGTGGCCTTAAGGTAGGTACTGGGTTGGGAGGGATGACGGCATGCTGTATACTACGTGTCATTTGCTGTGACCTGTGATATAATTTGGACTGCTATCATGGCGGTCTTTTCTACCCACATAGTGCACGTGTAAGAGAAGAGTCCACCGCGATAAAAACTTGAAAATATTTTTATTACCCCCGCCAAGGAGGTTATATTTATGTGGAGTTTGTTCTTTGTCTGTCACAAGATAACTCAAAAGTTATGGGCGGATTGTTATGCATGTCCATTAACTTTTGTTGATCAGTTCAAACGTTTGTTTGTCTGACTCTTCTTAGTACCATAACTCAAAAAGTTACGGATTTTTATGAAATTTAAGTTAGTTGGTAGGTACATATATTACCAAGGATTATGAGACTAACAGGTTAACCCAGGGGCATAGCCAAGCTGGTTAGTGAGGCATGTGACATCATAAAGTTCAAGTACGGTAATTCGCAGCCATTTTATTTTGTTTCTCAAACATTTCATTTGGGCCTCCAGATTGTCTTACATGTCCTAAAATCATTATAATTGCACACAAATATGTATCAAAGCATCTACGAACTTTTTTGGCTCTCTGAAGGATAAAATTTTATCATTATTTATGTTGTTTTCGCGTAAGAGGCACGCACCCGGTCGGAGAGTTTCGGTAATATGTTGCCTTAAGCTGTGCCGTCGCGTACGTGCCATTAATATATCCGGCTCTCCTAATCGTAAAAACTACAGCATCACTGAAAAAATTACAGCATCACTGGAAAAATTACAGATTTAAAATTCACCAGTTTCAACAACATCGTTCCGTAAGACAGTTGAGGTGTGGGGGAAACGGTCAGGTAACTTTTTTTTGCAAGTTAGTTAACGCGAGTCGGACGCGACCCTACTGTTATACTGTTGTAACGCGTGCAGCGTATAGCAGCTGATGTTTTTTTTTCTAATTTTACAGAGCAATTGTATGGCTTCTGCGTATTATATATATAGACTTTTGCTTTAATATTACTTCGCAGGAAGGAAAATAATTTTTTTTATCCTTTAATGTTTTTTACAAATATTTTGAAAAGTTCCTCCATCTCGGCGTTCAATCGCTCGTAATGAGCCAATTTTTGTTGCAGCGGTTTGAAATTATAGAGGATAGCAGATCATTGGTAGCAGATGAAAGAAAAATCGAAAACATTGCGGTATTCACTCGTATAAATCCATCTTTGGAAAACTTGACTCTGATAGTGCTTCTGAAACATGCGGGCATTACCCGATTGAATTCATCTGGTGCTTCTGAAACATGCGGGCATTACCCGATTGAATTCATCTGTTCTTTTACTAACCTTTTCACCGACGTTCTTCCAAAATTTTTCCCTTCAGAGAGCTAAAAAAGTTTGTAGATGCTTTAATACATATTTTTGCGCAATTTTAATGATAGTAGGACACTCTGGAAGCCCAAATGAAAGATGGAGAAACAATGTAAAAGTTTTGCTTCCTGGGTTACTCTGTTAGTCTCATAATCCTTGATATATTATGAAGATATGAATAGACTTCTCCAGACTTATTTTTAATGGCCAAGCTTTAGGCACAGGTCAAGTTAGTGCGTTCGAAATCTACAAATGATGCTGAGGTATCACAGTGCAACCAGTATCCAAGACACACAATTCAAATTTTACTTAATTAATAATGTACATAATTGAAACTTTGAAAACACTAGACAGGCGTCTTATATGAAGTTCTAGACGGCCAGTGACCGATTGGGTTACCATCTTCATTGCTTCTCAAAGGAATCAGGGTTGGCAAATACCATGTAATTTTTTAAACTCAAAGCCATGTTTTTTTTTGTTAAAACAAGAAAAAAACATGGTTTAAAATACTAAATAGAAGTCGACTGCACTTAAAATTTAACGTGTCGGGAATTTAAATCCCACCGTCAGAAATTATAAACTACAAAGGGTGCCTTAAAAGAAGTTTTTATTTTAGATGAACTAAGTTCGGACATGTGTTAGCAGGGGGGGACCTAAAAGGCGAATGACCATAGTGCGCTATGGGGGTCCTTATATATGCGTCGGACGGTATGGGAAGAGGAGGGAAACGAGCAAATACAGTCGGAGGAAAAAGCGTCAGTCATGGATCGGAACGTGTGGTACGGATGAAGTCATTATATTGAGGCTGGGTTTTGTTTTATGGATATATAGTGATTCTAGAGTTGTGAATGCTATTGGATTAGAAAAGGCTATGATAGAAAAGTCTTTCCTGCTAATTGGATGGTTTTTTTGTTCTGCATAAAAGACGGGGAGCTGAATGTGTATGTTTTGCAAGTGGTAAACCTGTTCTGCTTAGGCCTGGTTGCTGAAGATGGCTAAGGTTCTTTATCCTTATATCTGAAGGCACTTCTTGCTTGAAACACTTCTTCAAATCCAAGTAAAGATATTTGCAGCTTCTGGAGTCCGTTTTTATAACTTTTTTCTTTCAGGTCACGACTTATAAATAAATCGGCAGATGGTCAACGAAGCCCTCTGGAGGGGGTGATATTTCTCGGGCAGTAGACAACTATTTCTTCTAGCTTACTGTCTTTCACTTCTTCTTTTACAGCGGTTTTATTCCCGTTCAAAGCGGGGTTGCTGAAGCTGATCTTGCGATTCCATGTATTTCTGTCAATGGTATATGCTCCTTCAGCTCCATACCACTCATTTCATCCCTCAGACTGTCTTTCTCTGAAGGTGCGAATTCAAAATTTCATTGAAGCAGATATTTAAGTTCTCAAGACCATATTTTTGCTACGGAGCGCTTACATGCATGCAAGCTGGCTGGAGTTACATTCAAGTTTATTGCAGTATTTTACTCGAGATTTTTCTGTCTCTCACTATTGAAGACGCACGCCTAATCAAGAAGGAAGATAGGGAACGTATAAGTAATACGAAACTACTACAGTCTCAAGATCGAAGACGTGCCACAAGTGCATGGAGAGAGATCAATTGTCTATGCGATACTGCCAAAAATGACCTGAAGCAGATGCAATGAAGAAAGACTTGAAGCAGAAAGGTTATAGAAGAGAATGAGAGCTGCTGATAAGCGTGAGCGTTAAATGAGGAAACGACAAGTCAGAAAAAAGCCTGAGGTTGAAAGCACGACAAAGGATCAATGAAGAAAATGAAGCAAGTCGGAGAAGAGAAGATTCCGCGACGGCTTATAGTAATAAAATATATTGATTATTGCATTAATTTTTTCACGCGCGGGTCCACTAGTTTATATATATTATATTGATAGCTCCGCAGCATTAGATGTTTTGCCCTGGCGAGGGCAGTAACTTGACCTGTGCCGAAAGCTTGGCCCGATAAAAGTAAGTCTGGAGAAGTTAATTAATATCTAACAAAATGAACCAGCCCTGACGTAAAGCAACGTTCTCATTGCTACATTACGAAGATTAAATGAAAAAATTTTGTGATGATGTACCTATGGGTTCATAGACCGCAACAGTACTTGACTCTTAGGTCCAAAGTGGCCTCTGACGCTGGCAGCCAAAATGAGAAATATGGGATTTTCTCAAGAGCTATTATGAACATGTCCAGACGCGGTCATGCAGGCAAGCGCCCAAGTGCGTCCCCGCCGTATTCAAGAAACTTTCCCCACAAAAAAAATGTTGGGTACCTTAGAATTTTTTTCTTCAGTATTAGATAGGGGGAAAGAATATCTCTTGAGAAAATCCCATTTTTCCGTTGCCGACTTTTGGCCGCCAGCGTCAGACCTAAGAGTCAAGTACTGTTGCGGTCAAGTACTGTTGTTACCGAGAAAGGAAATTACAGACCTATTGCGCTTGCAACAGCAGCGTCCAAGCTGTTCGAGCTATTGCTGCTAGAGAAAATGAGCTTTACCCTAGGGACGACTGACAATCAATTTGGTTTCAAAGCTATGCACGGGACAGAGATGGCTATATTTGCTCTGAAACAGACAGTAGCGCATTATGTCTCGAACGGTTCATGCGTGTATGCTTGTTTTTTAGATGCGAAAAAAGCATTTGATAGGGTGAATCACTGGACGCTTTTCGAAAAGCTGTTAGACAAAGGGGCCCCTCGGCCTATTGTTGGCTTACTGAAATTCTGGTACAGGAATCAAGAGTGGAGTGTACGCTGGGGTAAGTCATTCTCTGAGGGCTTCCGTTTTTCTAATGGAATCCGACAGGGTGGGCTTTTCTCACCGTTGCTTTTCAACATATTTATTGATGACATTCATGACAGACTTAATGGTAGTGGAGTTGGGTGTTTCACGGGCAGGCGCTGCATTAATGCAATCAGTTACGCTGATGATATGGTGCTTC
>LQNS02278138.1:4093360-4113685 GCA_001587735.2 Parhyale hawaiensis
AATCATTGACAACTTAAAACGCGCCCTAGCGGCGCACGAGCCTGTGGTTAAACACAGGAATTGTTCGGCGCGATATAGGCAGTGTGCCACTGAAGCGCTAGTAAAACTTCTACTACTACTACTACTATAGACGGAATGCGTAACGATTGGCAGGGTTAAGCGGCGAATGTTAGTTCAGACGGTGTGGATTAAGTTAGAAGCGCTACTTCAAATTAAATAAGGTGAGTGAAAACATTCCCTAACCTCGTGTGTCACGCTCTTCACTAATTGATAGACGGAAATTAGAGTGTCCCGACGTACTCTTGGATACGACCCTGGAAGGGATCAAAGGAAGAAATAGTCAAGTTCATATTTCAGCTTCCATGCGGCTCGCAGGTCTAGGGTAGACGCTTCACGGCCAGACCTGGGACATTTTCAACCTTGGTATGCGTGATACTGGTCCGAGCCGAGGGTATCATAATTAAAGAACGATTCTTTTGTTTGTAGAATTTCCACAGGTTCATTCAGTATTAGATAGGGGAAAATTCTGATGATACGGGACTGAGATGTCACTGAAGAATATTGCTTCTGTTCTGTGGAATTTCTAAAGGGTTCCAGCTGCACCCACAGCAGCGTAATCAGAAGGATAAGAAGTAGCGTTCCTATTTTTCGTTAGAGTGAATTCGTCAGCGTTAAGTGACTGGCGTTATTTATGTGGTAGGTTGGGTTACAGGAGCTGTGTTAGGTTAGGTGCGGTATTGTAGCATATTGCTTAGATTGCTACATCTTATAAAGTGAGAGCATTAACTAATCGGTGAATTCCCCCCGGTCACGTTAGCCTATACAACTTAATTAGGCTTGGATAGCAGACATTGTTGAGTTGGAATGAGCCACGGACGCTTATTCAGACGGGGTGGGCTACGTTATAAGAGCTGCCCCCCCTAGATTAAACTGAGGTAAATTGTAATAGTGTAGCGTGGGTTGGTTCATTTTGGAAAGTATAGTCTTTATTCAACCGTGGAATTCCGCGAGTCCTGCTAGTATCAAGTATTGCGTGAACTTTTTCACGCACGGGTCCACTAGTTATTCTATATTTGAGACTGCAACTACGCAATACACATGCGTTACAGAGAAAGCGCCACACCACAAATTATTGCCTGTCTCTTTTGTTAAAACACACACGTTTACAGAGAGGAAGGAGAAGGGACACATGGGAAAACAGAGAATACACTTTCTGAGGAGCTGCCCAGTAGATCAACGCGCATATAATAGGCGCAACAGTCGGGAGAGAAGCGTAGTAAGTTCAGAACAAAGCACCACCAGCTAGAAAGAAGTGGAGGGAAGAAAAGCGTGCGCGACAGAAGGGCGCACCAAAACACAGCCAGGACCGAGAAACCTGCATAGCTTCCTCCGGGGAGTGATTATTTCTGGAACGCCAACTCAATAAGTGCACCCCACCGGCCGAAACCATATTTCTCCTACAAACGAGAACAATGTCCCAGAAGGAACTTAGTATGTCATTCGTATGTGCTCACATGGACTTCTTTCTAGAGATGCTTAAATTTAGCTAGATTCGTTCTATGCCTAATACGATTGGGTAATGTATTCAACAGTTCGGGTGCTGTGTAGAATAAGGATCGCTGCAAACTTGCCACCAGCCTTTAGGCCTGGGGGGAGGTGGCACAGTCGGAACGAATACACTAATTAACTGTAAGGTCTTTGTATACACCTACATTGCTAACACTGATTCTCACTCTGCAGGTCTCCGCCTGTGTCGGATTCCGTATCATTGGATGACATGTCCCTGCAGGAGGTGGCTGGATGCGTCACGCCTCCTTCCGCTGAAGTGCGCTCTGTCTACGGAGTGGATGGCCCGCAATTTGCGGACGATCACTCCGATGACGAAACGGATGACGAGCGTAAGCAGTTCTTGTATGCTGGAGACCTAGAAGCTTGTGAGCAAGACGACGTGAACCTCGACAAGCCTACAGCTGAAATAGATGAAGAGGAGATGAGCGATTGTTTNTTGTTGCGTATGCTCACTCTCTGCTACCTCCCCGCCAATGGGTCCCTGTCACCCATCCCTTCTGATTCCAAAGACAGTCTGTCTGTTACCCGTAAGCGTATCGAGGGTGATAGAACGAGTGCGAGAGTTCTGGACTGCCTGTCATCAGTGGCCTGCCTTTATGGGGAGCAGGTTATCATGGTACAGTACATAGGTCATATTTGTGATTTCATTGGTTCGTGTCGCAAGAAACTAACAGAGACGGCGGAGGCGGGCTTGTTGGGTTGCGCAGCTTTGCTACAGCACCTCCTGCCCTACATCAGCGACAGCACTTTCATGAGCTGCCTGGAAGATACGCTCATCAAACACGCCATCTACCCTCTCATCAGACTGCTGGCGTCCACGCGCATCAATTTCCCCAGCGGTTCCCCTGTGCGAGGTACTCTCGCCTGTCGTGTTGTTGATGTTATCTTCATCATGGCCTTAAGGTAGGTACTGGGTTGGGAGGGATGATGGCATGCTGTATACTACGTGTCATTTTATGTGACCTGTGATATAATTCTGCCTGCTATCATGGCGGTCTTTTCTACCCACATAGTGCACGTGTAAGAGAAGAGTCCATCGCGATAAAAACTTTAAAATATTTTTATTACTTCCGCCAAGGAGATTAAGTTTTTGTCGAGTTTGTTCTTTGTCTGCCACAAGATAACTCAAAAAAAGTTATGGGCGGATCTTTACGGGCGGATTGTTATGCATGTCCATTAACTTTTGTTGATCAGTTCAAACGTTTGTTTGTCTGACTCTTCTTAGTACCATAACTCAAAAAGTTACACACGGATTTTTATGAAATTTACGTGAGTTAGTTGGTACATATATTACTGAGGATTATGAGACTAACAGGTTAGCCCAGGGGCAGAGCCAAGCTGTAGTGCATAATGGGTAGTGAGGCATGTGACGTCATAAAGTTCAAGTACGGTAATTCGCAGCTATTTTATATTGTTTCTCAATCATTTCATTTGGGCCTCCAGACTGTCTTACATGTCCTACAATCATTATAATTGCACTAAAATATGTATCAAAGCATCTACGAACTTTTTTAGCTCTCTGAAGGATAAAATTTGATCATTATTTAGGTTGTTTTCGCGTAAGAGGCACGCAGCCAGTCGGAGAGTGTCAGTAAAATGTTGCCCTAAGCTGTGCCGTCGCGTACGCGCCGTTAACATATCCGCCTCTCCTAATCGTAAAAACTACAGCATCATTGAAAAAATTACAGATTTAACATTCACCAGTTTCAACAACATCGCTCCGTAAGACAGTTAAGGGGTGGGTAATACGGTCAGGTAACTTTTTTGCAAGTTAGTTAACGCGAGTCGGACGCGACACTACTGTTATATAGCTACTGCTGTAATGCGCGCAGCGTATAGCAGTTGATGTTTTTTTCTAATTTTACTGAGCAATTGTAAGGCTTCTGCGTATTATATATGGACTTTTGCTTTAATATTACTTCGCCGGAAGGAAAATAATTTTTTTTATCCTTTAATGTTTTTTACAAATATTTTTAAAAAGTTCTTCAATCTCGGCGTTCAATCGCTCGTAATGAGCCAATTTTGTTGCAGCGGTTTGAAATTATAGAGGAAAGCAGATCATGGTAGAAGACGAAAATAAATTGAAAACATTGCCGTATTCACTCATATAAATCCATCTTTAAAAAACTTGACTCTAATAGTGCTTCTGATACATGCGGGCATTTCCCGGTTGAATTCATCTGCTCTTTTACTAGCCTTTTCACCAACGTTCTTTCAAAAATTTTTCCTTCAGAGAGCTAAAAAAGTTTGTAGATGCTTTAATACATATTTTTGCGCAACTACGTGTAATGATTGTAGGACATGTAAGACACAATGTAAAAGAGCTCCGCTCCCTGGGTTACCATGTTAGTCTCATAATCCTTGATATATTACGAAGATATGAATAGACTTCTCCCGACTTATTTTTGATGGGCCAAGCTTTCGGCACAGGTCAAGTTTGTGCGTTCGAAATCTACAAATGATGCTGAGGTATCACAGTGCAACCAATATCCAAAATACACAATTCAAATTTTACTTAAATGATAATGTACCTACATAAGTGAAACTTTGAAAAACTAGACAGGCGTCTTATATGAAGTAGCTACTAGACGGCCAGTGACTGATTGGGTTACCATTTCCATTGCCTCTCAAAGAAATCAGGGTTGGCAAAAACCATGTTTTTTTCTTAAACTCAAAGCCATGATTTTTTTGGTTAAAACAAAAAAAAAACATGCTTTCAAATACTAAATAGAAGACGACTGAACTTAAAATTTAACGTTTCGGGAATTTAATTCCTACCATCAGAAATTATAAACTACAAAGGGTGCCTTAAAAGAAATTTTTATTTTTGATGAACTAAGTTCAGACATGTGTTAGCAGGGGGGACCTACAAGGCGAATGACCATTGTGCGCTATGGGGGTCCTTATATAAGCATCGGACGGTATGGGAAGCGGAAGGAAACGAGCACGTACAGTCGGAGGAAAAAGCGTCAGTCATGAATCGTGACGAGTGGTACGGATGAAGTCATTATGTTGAGGCTGGGTTTTATTTTATGGATATATAGTAATTCTAGAGTTGTGAATTCTATTGGATTAGAAAAGGCTATGATAGAAAAGTCTTTCCTGCTAATTGGATGGTTTTGTTCTGCATGAAGACGGGGAGCTGAATGTGTATGTTTTGCAAGTGGTAAACCTGTTCTGCTTAGGCCTGGTTGCAGAAGATGGCTAAGGTTCTTTATCCCTATATCTGAAGGCACTTCTTGCTTGAAACACTTCTTGAAATCCAAGTTAAAGATATTTGCAGCTTCTGGAGTCCGTTTTTATAACTTTTTTCTTTCAGGTCACGACGTATAAATTCGGCAGAGGGTCAACAGAGGAGTTACTGTTTTTCACGGGAAGGAGACATATCTTCTAGCTTATTGTCTTTCGTATATGACGGAGCAGTTTTCTCTTCTTCTTTTTTTCATCTGGTTGCGTTCCCATTTTCATATGGGGTAGCTGTTTCTCGCAGTTCTCCTCCACAGCGCCTGATCTACCACCTAATCGTCCTTCAGCAGCTTCTCTTCTGATATATCATATTTTCGAAATCTGTCACTCTATCGCAGTTTAGGTCATCCGCGACTCCGTCGGCCGTTTTATCGTCACGGGTCAAAGTGTCAGCACTTCAAATGAAGCAGATATTTGAGTTGGTAAGACGATATCAACAGTATCACTGCTAGGGAGCGCTGACATTGTACATAAGCTGACCTGACTGGAGTTGCAGTCCAATTTATTAGAGTGTTTTATTCAAGCTCTTACTTCTATCAGTATAGAAGACCTAAAGATGACAGCACGAAAAAGGATCAGTGAAGAAAAAGATGAAGCAAGTCAGAGAAGATTCCACACCCGGCTTATAGGTATTAGACAAACATATGGATTATTGCCTGAATTTTTTCACACACGGGTCCACTAGTAATAATTTTAATATTGAATCTATCTACGAATATCTGCAGGTGTCGTTGTAGAGGCGATGGCACCACTTACTATTGATATTAAGAGCTAAATAAGCACCTATACCAGAGCGAACAAAACAGATATATATATATATATATATATATATATATATAGCTAGCTTCCAAGAAACATTTATTTTACAACAATAGCATTTCGGCAATACCCCAAAGCCCCAGTGCATAGCGGTTTTCTGACACGAACCTTGTTCTCACATATCAGATGTGCCTAGAAAAAACTCAATGAAGCGTTGATGTAGCCACTGAAGCGGAACTATAGAAGCTCTTGTCAGATATACAAACTGCTATTGTTGAGTCTGGGCGCCGTGTTTTTGGCACTGTACCTCGTGAAGAAAGAATATCCCTGGATGGCATGATAAGGTCCGTGAGCTTCACTCAGCTAGCAGGCGTGCGTATAATAACTGGAACAGAGCAGGCAGACCGCGTACAGGTGAATTGTGGCAGACAAAAAATAAGCTGCGCAATCTGTGTCGCATTGCGCTCAAGCAAGTGCGTAGGCGAGAAAACGAGATCAAAAGAGAAAAACTGTCCAACAAGCTCACTCAAAATAAATCCATTGCTTTCGGGAAAGAAATAAAACAACGCCGAACGCTCACACTGTTTCTTAGTCAGTGAATTGTATCACCGGAGAAAGAAACATTGCTGAATTTTAGCGGTGTCATGAACAGCTTTGCTGATAATAATCATAAAGGTTTTGTTGAAGACATACTTGATAATTTGGCTTCACCTAATGAACAATGCACCGTGTCTGAAGATGAGGTTCGTGGAGCACTCACAAAGCTAAAGAATAACAAAGCATCAGGGGCGGACCACGTCCCTCCTGAAGCATATAAATATACCTAGTCCCCCTAAGTTGGTAACGCTCCTGGCAATTTCTCTCACCAGGTGTTATACTTTGCGTTTCCTCCCGAATGATCTGATGAAGGTTATAATATTACCAATAGTTGAAAGCCAAGCCAAATATGTAACAGACAAGTGTGAAATTTCCCGAGCGAAAGGAATTTCACAATGGCCTAACGGCAATAATCTCAAGTTCACAGGTACAATAGACCTACAATTGTGTAGTTATAGAATAATAGACATTACTTTTAAATTGGAAGAAGAAATCATTTAACAGCCAGCAAGAGCTGTTAGGTTGGGTCACCACTACCATAAGCACTACCTAACCTAACCTAATTTACGATACAGTGGCTTGTGTCAATGTCACACAGCACACGTACTTGAACGCAGCAAGGATGCACAGCGATGCATGTACACGGAATAGTCCGAACGTACATAGCGCTTGGCGAGTTTGGGAGTTGGGTGGTTGTGCGCCCGGGTTGGCCTCAAGAGATTTATCATCATCTTCTTTATTATGTTCTTCCTGGTTGGCAAATCCGTATTAACTGTGTACGTAAGGCCTCCAAGAGGTTTTTGCGCTGATGAACATGTTCGTTTCTTGACAGACTCCATCCTCAATGGTCAATCTGGAACCAGAAGGAATGAAGCCGCGTAAAATCATGACACAAGTCATGAAAAAGGGCAATGCGCCTTTCAACTGTACTACAAAACAGGCATGTAAAATGATATAGAAGTGTAAACTATCAATAAGCTCAAGTCAAAACGCACCAAAAGTTACAAATTTGAGCACTACACCCCCAGAAATATATGTCTAGACATATTACCAGACTATACGTTACGTTCCATGGACCAGATTCGCACAATAGGTCTGTTTTGACCGCCATCTTGGAATGCTGTACTCACAGTTTTTATGTTACTCTCAGTTACTTCAGCTTTAACATGATGCAGAAACTTCAAAAAGTTGCAAAAAAAATTAAACAAAACAATTTGATAGCTGTAATCAAAATTAGGCCCCATTCGGGGTTACCGATAACTTCAGACTGGGTGTACAAGGGGGTTAGGGTGGTCAAATTTCACAAACTTTCTTTATTCCTCATATGTCCCATGATGGTACATATTTTAAGTTGAGGTTTTTAAAAAGTGGAATTAAAGACCACCCTAATGTAGCAGGGCCTTAAAGTACTTATACGCATCAATCCCTCTGGAACATGTCTAAAAGTTCTGTAGCGGAAGCTACAAACCGCTGTCGCTGTTAGACCGATGTCAACCAGCTCCATTACTTGGGAAGCGATGTATTGTTATGAGTAACAGAACATCGCTTCAACCTTCCCACGTTATGGAACTTGTCGACATCGGTCTAACAGCGCCAGCGTTTCAATTGTACGTCATCTATCAGCAAAAAAGGCTGTCAAATGGGATTATTGGTTTCAGTTGTGATCACGGAGCTAAGTATGCAAAAAATCGAAAAAACAAATGCTTGTAAATTCACCTATAAATATATTGAAGTAGCTACTATCGTTTTATCGAAAATATTGTAGCAATAATGCCTAAAAGAGAAATCGCTTACACCCTATCAACCCGTCAATACAATTCACGTGTGAAGAGGAAAGCAATGGACCCCTGCCGTATTTGGGCAATCTCATCAACAGGAAATCAAACAACTCGTTAGCATTTAGTGTGAAAAAAATTATAAGACCTGTCAACATCAATGTTGTAAATAGTTCCTCTAACACCCTAAGGAACCAACTTTGCCGGTTAAAGGATAAAAGATCGCCTGAAAATACAAGAAATGCCATATATAAAATTCCCTCCAAAGACTGTGATAGGAATTATATTGGAGAGACATGCAAAGACATAAAAAGTCGACTGAAAGAATATAAGCGGAACGCTGGACAAAACTGCCTCACCTCTAAAATAAATGAACACTGCAAGAGTACAGGTCACAACATCGCCTGGCGTAACACCGATGCACTATCGTCATGCTAAAATTGGAGATATAAAATTGATCGATTCCTGCCATTCGTCGCCAATAACGATGTTTTCAATCGACATCTGGAGATCAATCCAAGCTATCTCCTATTAACAAATGGAACAATTCAAGAGATCGGCGTAGCGTATGACGACATGATGAAAAACTCTAAAAATAGGACAAATGGTTTTGTGTATTTAACTGAAATTGTAATTTATTATTGCTTAAAAATTGCTGCGTTTTCTGTCGCAACCTACTGCGGGAGGCGCACACGTTTGATCACTTGACGGAACATTTGATTTTAACATCAAAACAATTCCTTTAAATTAACAACTCATCAAATTAGATAATTCTTCAATATTTTATATAAGATGCCCTTATAGTATTTTTATAGTCTCAATCCTTTTATAAGAAAAGGCTTCGTGTATTTATTTATTGGTTTATTACTTATTTGCTTATTGTAATATATTCAAATTAGTGGCGTGGGTGAGTTCTAATTGAGTTCGTCACTGTACTTGGTTGTGAGTTAACTTCAATGCAGAAGAATGTTATCAGGCTACAATGCTGGATGGTGAAGGAACGTCGTAAGATCTTGTTTATTAACATCTTATTATACAAGACTTAGGAGATATGATCCAATAATAAGTAGCAAGCATGCTACTTGATAGATGCAGACAACTAAGTACAAGGTCTACGTCTGAATCAGTGCTAGAAGCAGAATGCAGTAGACAATGTTGGTAAAGTAAGGCTAAGTACCGAATAAACTGACGCTTGATAGCACAAGCGCCTTAAATATCAGTCATTTGAAAGGCCGGTAACTTCCGCCTAAATTGGGTCGGAAGTCCGCCGGTAAATTACCATATGTTTATGAGAATAATAGATATCTTCGAAACTCTGGTTACAGGTTTTAACAGACAGCTTTTACTGATAGAGGTTCCGGCCGGAAGGTCATTGAGAATTATGCACGTCGGTCACATTTAGCGATGCTGGTAAACAAGCTTATTTTGTATGGTAAGATATGCGTCCTTTTCCTTCCTTATCTGAGAAGAGACCTGACCTGGAGACTGCGGCTACTTCCGCCTGACATGAACTCACATGATATAAGGAATTATTTACTTACTTAAGTAGGCCTACCTACTTACTTGTTTACTTATTTACTGAGTTACCTATTTACCTATCTACTTATTTATTTAGTGTCCGCGTTGAAGGAAATAGGCGAAATATAAGCCAGGTTGCAGATTTTGTAAATCGATGACCAGGTTTCTGAAGATGGCGACGGCTGATCCTCATCCCTTTATCCGAAGACACTTCTTGCTTGAAACGCTTCTTGAAATCGGAACACTATGTATGTAGCTTCTGGAGTCCGATTTTATATTTTTTCTCTCAGGCCACGACGTATAAATTCGGCAGATGGTCAACGAAGCATTCTGGAGGGGGTGATATTTCTCGGCGGGCAGTAGTCAACTATTTCTTCTAGCTTACTGTCCTTCATTTCGTCTTCGGCGGTTTTATTCCAGTCCAAAGGGGGTTGCTGAAGCTGATCTTGCTATTCCATGTATTTCTGTCCATAGTATATGCTCCTTCAGCTCCATACCACGCATTTCATCCCTTAGACTGTCTTTCTCTGAAGGTGCGAATTCAAAATTTCAGTGAAGCAGATATTTAATTTCGCAAGACCGTATTTTAGCTATGGAGCGCTGACATGCATGCAAGCTGGCTGGAGTTACATTCAAGTTTATTGCAGTGTTTTACTCGAGATTTTTTTTCTTCCTCTAACACACATTGAGGACGCACGCCTAATCAAGAATGAAGATAGGGAACGTATAAGTAGTACGAAACTACTACAGTCTCAAGATCGAAGACGTGCCGCGAGTGCATGGAGAGAGATCAATCGTCTATGCGATACAGCCAAGAAAGACTTGAAGCAGAAAGGTTACAGAAAAGAATGAGAGCTGCTGATAGGCGTGAGCGGGGAATGAGGAAACGACTAGTCAGAGAAAAAAAAACCTGAGGTTGAAAGCACGACAAAGGATCAATGAAGAAAATGAAGCAAGTCAGAAGAGAAGATTCCGCAACGGCCTATAGTAATAAAAAAATATCGATTATTGCGTGAATTTTTTCACGTGCGGGTCCACTAGTTTATATATATTATATAGATACAGTAGCTGCGCAGCATTAGCTGTTTTGCCCTGGCGAAGGCAGTAACTTGATCTGAGCCAAAAGCTTGGCCCGTTAAAAGTAAGTCTGGAGAAGTTTATTAATATCTAACAAAATGAACCAGCCCTGACGCAAAGCAACGTTCTCATTGCTACATTACGAAGATTAAATGAAAAAATTTTGTGATGATGTATGTGTTTATAGACCGCAACAGTACTTGACTCCTAGGTCCAAAGTGGCCTCGAACGCTGGCGGCCAAAATGGGAAAAATGGGATTTTCTCAAGAGCTATTATGAACATGTCCAGACACGGCCATGTAGGCAAGCGCCCAAGTGCCTCCCCGCCGTATTCAAGAAACTTTCTCCGCAAGAAAAATGTTGGGTACCTTGGAATTTTTTTCTTCAGTATTAGATAGGGGGAAGAATAGCTCTTGAGAAAATCCCATTTTTCCATTGCCGACTTTTGGCCGCTAACGTCAGACCTAAGAGTCAAGTACTGTTGCGGTCTATGATTTGTTCGTCAGTTTGTTTGTCTCTATGTTGGATTTTGTTTGTTAGCAGTAAACTCAAAAAGTTATCAACGGATCTTTATGAAATTTACTAGAATTGTTAAAAATGGCTAGACATAAATGATGAAATTTTGATGATTGGTTCGTCTGTTTGTGTGCTTGACTGTTTGTCAGCATCATAACTCAAAAAATTATGAGCGGTTCTTGATAAAATTTGAAGGAATTGATAGAAATGTTGAAAAATACCAATGATCGAATTTTGGTGATGATTGGTTTGTGTGTTTGACTAATGTTTGCCAGAACATAACTCCAAAAACTTACGGACGAATCTTCAAGAACATTACAAACGTTATAACAGTCAATTGGTGTACCAATGTCCAAATTTTGGTCCTGATAAAGAGTAAATCATAGTTTCAGAATCAATTTGAATTTTCCCTTAACATTATCATGATTGGCGGAGATATGCGCTCTCGGAGTGCTCTAGTTAATATTAGTGTTCCTCTTTGATCGACTGCCGCTAATTTTTTCTGCTTTGTTGAGCAGAGTGGGCCGAGAGATGAGCAAGAAAATCCTTATGCGCAGTATCGTGAGGCTCCTGAGTACCTTTGACCGCGTATATCCTTCGGCTTCTTCACTCGCCTCCGCCAGAAGCTCCAGTCCCAAGAGTCTGGACCCTGAGGAGGTGTTGCACAATGGAGAAGGCGGATCCAAGCGCCCGACCATCCCTAAAACCGACAGCGTATACGACACCGCGCGCATAAAGGCACTCAAGGAACTAAAGGAAATCTTCACCCCAGAACTAGCCTACTTGTCTTATTACCCTCTGTGTCGTTTCCTCGGGGCGCGACTACTAGAGAGCTGCCTGCCTAACCATGAGCTCCTGCGGGGGTTATGCATCCAGCACGACGAGCAGCTCCAAAACAGCCACGCCCAGATCATCACATTGGGGAGCCTTGATCCCCGGGATGATGCTGTCGCTGGAAGGCCCACCACTGCCTGCACCGGTGAGAAAAGCGACTCCAGCAACACCTCCATAGCGTCCACGAGTGTAACCGGTAACAGAATAGATATCAGTGATTCATCCCTTAGCGATAGTGATATCGCTCAGTTTTATCCCCAATCAATTGGGTTCCTCAACTCCGTCGACATCACCGCTTATCTCTCCACTAAGATGAACAACTCCAAGCGACACCTGCGCGGTAACTGGCTCGCTTATTGGAATCATGAAATTGGGCGCGGGTGTCACGACACCTCCTTCAACTTCAACCACATCAAGCTGCAATCTTTCGTTGGCCACACAAATAGCATCAAGAACTTGTTCGTATTGGACAATGAAAATTCGTTTATGTCGTGCAGTAAGGACAAAACAGTTAAGTTATGGGCTTTGCGTAGTGAGGGCGACGGTTCTGCTCAGTGCGGGCCTCAGTTTACTTACACTGGACACAAGAAATCTGTCTTTGGCATCACCTTCTGTGAACGTCAGCGCCTAGCCGCCTCGTGCGATTCCACTGTCCATATCTGGGACCCGTTCGTTGGGGCTATGGTTCGGCAGCTGGATTCACTCCGGCACAGTCCCGTGACTGTACTGGCCAGCATCGCTCCCCCTTCCAGCGAGCTGCTTGCCGCTACAACGGATGCCACTCTGAGAGTCGTAGACCTCCGGGCGAGGGACTACACGCACCACTATCGGGTCACCGCCAACAGTGCCGGTCTCGTGCGCACCGTCGTTTGTAGTGACGATGGGAAGCTTGTGTGTGTGGCACACTCGTCTGGAGTCGTCGCCGTGCTGGACATCAGGACGGGCAATCTCTTAGCGACGTGGAAGCCACATGAAGGGGAGGTGCTTTGCTGCCGCTGGTACAAGGACACAACTTTCCTGAGCTCCGCATTGGACCAAACTGTTGCTGTGTGGAACATCAACGACAATTCAAATAAATTTGTTCTGAAGGGCGCCAGTGAACCTGTGCACCTCCTGCAGCTGTATGAGGATCAGATCATCAGCGCAACGACTGCCAACCGCATTGGCCATCACACCAGCGTGTCCGCGGACGCTGCCTATACGAGCTACAGACTACGCAGTGACTCTCTCAAGGGCGTCCTGACAGCCATGGAGGTGTTACCTCTCAACCGAACCCTCTTGCTGGGGGCGGACAGCGGGGCAATTCGCCTCCTGTGTTAGCCCCTGTGAGCAGGAAAGACTAAAGTTTTCCGTGCGCTGTTTTAGGTTACTGCTACTTGGGTGATGCCATGACTGTTGTTTCGAGTACAGCACATGGCTTGCCTACAAAGAGGTTGTGTCTCTTACGAGACCAGCAGTTTTTTGTAATGTGAAGGGGATACTGCATTAATTTCATGTTTCCCCTGAAAAGAGCGCGCCCATAATTTTTAAACGCTGGCAATCGAGTGCTTAGTAAGTGTAATATGAGGCATATAACTGCGTCTATTAAATTTCTTTTACACATTTTGTTCACAATTTTTTTGAAACAAAAAGTTTTCATTTCCTCTTTGTTCTTTCTAGTCGCCATAAACTATGTACAAACATCATGTATAATGCTTCATTAGGGTTGTGCTAAATGTCCGTGGTGGCCCGAGCGTGGAGTTTTAATAAAGCTGTACACTGTTTACACTGTCATACTTCAATCACATACCATCATACCCTCGCTGAAAATATTCTAAACTGATACTTTCCTGTAAAAGCCGCCATGTTGTTTTCTGTGTTACATGTAAGATTCTCTCGTATTATTTTTTTAAGCGGCATTGTCAAGTGTCAGCGAGGGCAAAAAAAAAAATATATACATGTATAGAGAGCTCAAATTTAAGTAACGAACCTCACCGTCACGTAGAGCAGATTCATATGAATAACCGGCCAAATGTTACCAGACCTATTATCAAAAACGATCTTAATTGACATTCCATATCCATCATGTAATAAAAATGAGTACCAATCTTAGTTTTGTCAATTTTTAAGTTTGTTTTCATTTGTCGAATGGAACACTGTAGGTTCAAACTTCGAAAAGGCGCCGTTTCGGCGTTTCTCAGTTGTAGACTTTTTCGTTACTAAGACTTTAATAAATATAGTAGTGTATATATATGTCAAAAAGTTTTGTTTGTAGCGAGAGAAACATTGTTTATAATACCAGTTTTGTACTTTTATCAGAAATTTCACCATGCGCTAATATTATGTATCTTAAGAGTTTTTTTCGTGTACAGTCTCAAAAATTTTTTTTGTCTACTAGGAGTTATGTCTTATAACAGGTAGGTCTACTTGCAATTTTTGATGTATTCTGATGGTGTGCAAAGCAAAGACATTGCTCAGCGCTCAGTATCTTCGTGAGGCGGGAGTCCGTGCACAACATCACTCACCACAGCTGTGAACAGCTCATGAATAGCCTGCTCACCGACAGTATCTCAAAAATTCTTCGAATTCTCGACGACACCAGCAGATCTGTACAATCTAAACCAAAGATTTTGAAGATTATAATGTCAGCTAAGTGAAGTTTGCTGCATTGTGTTGCGATAGTTATGTTTCTTTGTAATTCATATCTTCGATTATATTGAAACCTTCACACCTTTTTTTTGCTACCTAGTGTGCTGTTGGCTGATTTCCACGATGCGGCATGCGGCGCCGCACAAGCCGGCCTCTGGCTGCCAGTCCTAATCTGATGAGACAGTTCAAAGATGAGCAGTGAGGAAGAGCCGTCGCATGTCGGTGTGTGGATTTACTCGAACTGGAGAATAATTGATTGAATGTCTCTTGGACAATGTATTTATAAGGAGCTTGTTCAGAGTTCGATGCTACTAAAGCTCGTAGAATCAAGCGTAAATGGTACCATCGCCTCTATGACGGAACCTGTAAGTTATCGTAGGTAACTTGGTATTATAGATACGATATTCCCGAAGATGGGTTCGGTGTTCTACCATCAGTATCAACGTGATAATCGATAAGAATGGAAGGATATAAACACCGTGATTCTCTTATATTGATATTCAATAAAGGAGAGCACACAGTAAGTCCAGGTGTCTGTATACTTGCGATAAATACCAATCTTAGATATATCAATCGACGCAGAGATCTTAGTGTGTCTCTATGCAAGTGTGCTACACACAATAACTCGTAACGGCTAGGTGGCTGTGTGACTGGAGGTGTTTCTGCATGTGATCTAACACCGGCTCTAGTTACGCAACGGCTTATATAGGTTTGAGGGTGCAGTGCATCAAGCGCGCACACTACCCTTGTTGCAACACCTTAACAACCTGAACGAAGAAACCAAGCCAGTGATGGAGACATTTTTTAACGAACTCTCTGTCAATTCTAAAATTTTCAAAAAAGTACGGTGGTTTTATTTGTCAGCTTTTCAACTTTCGACAAAGTGTAGCACAACTGATTGAGAATAAAGATACACATCTAGGATCAAGTCAGGCACGTGCCGTCAGGGTAGGCAAAGTAGGCAGTGCCTACCCAGCAGGAAAGCAGCAAGCAGTTACACTTCATAAGACCACATAATTATACCGGTTAATTCGTACATTTATAACGCAGAAAACGTATATTATTGGATTTTTTTACGTCAGGTACCGTATGCATCATTTACCTCTGCCTAAGTATCGCTGTGAGAAAGCGACGGGTATTATTGTGCGATGCACGTACCGTCGCAGCGAGCCGCAGCGTTGAAAACCAAAAGGACGGTAAAGGCAGAATTCAGTGTGCCTTCGGGCTAGGAGTTTTAATAGGCTAGTAAACCTCCTTGCATTTAGTGCAGTTGCAAGTGTGTGCCAGCGCTCGGGCATCTCGCTTACAAATTTTATTGACTGTTTTTGACTAGTTAAATCTCATTTTTTTCAATTTATCTTTATTACAATAAAAAAGTATTTGTTAGAAGATCTCTTCAGTGCTAGCTGAATATACACCAGAACCTAACGCTCTATAACGAAAGAACGGAACAAAAGTTGTTAAAACATGTGAAAGAATATGCTAAAAAAATAGTGCTTGCCCTGGTATCTAAACGGCACTTGAGTTAAAGAAGAAAGAAAAAGAATATTCTGTGCAGTTGTGCGAACATTTTAAAAATATAACCGTAGAATTTTCCGTTTTCAAAAGGTAGTTCATATCATATTGTTTGATCAGCTGATATGAATACATTTGATCTTGAAAATATTTGCTACTATTCACCAGAAGTTTGACATCCATTTTAGAGACAATTCAAAACAATACAATATTAGATAATAGAGCACAGTAGGGAAAATTTATAATGCATTATAGGCCGGTATCACCCAAGACATTCCCAGGACGACAAAGGGACCACAGTGAACTCTATCGTGCCCACCCGGGGGCGCCATCTTGAAAATATTCAGGATGGGAAATTACACATCAGAGGTTAGTTAAGATTATATTCGTTGCCGTTACACCAATGGCGTAATATTTTAATTTGTGGATCCCTGTGTCGTCCTTAACTGGGAGAGTTCGCCCTCGGCGAGTTCCGAGAACGAACGGGCGACCTCCCAGACATCCCGATGCCCACAAGACAGCAACCTGCACACCAGAAATACATATTCAAGTTTCTAACGTAAACATTTTACAGCTTCAGTTACACTGGAGAAATTTGCACGAAGCAAGACACGCTGAAGCTCGAATAATTGATATTTATGCGTTGATTTTAGCTAAGAATGCTTGTGCAGAAAGATTGCAACTTGATTCAACATAATAGCCTCACTGGTTCAGCATTAGGCTAATATAAGATATGCTGGTAGAAAATGGTTTGTAATTTACAGATTGCGCGTAAGCAAAGAATAAACTGTTGACCTACAGGTTGCTCTTAAGCAAAGAGAATAAATTGTTAACCTACAGGTTGCTCGTAAGCAAAGAGAATAAATTGTTAACCTACAGGTTGCACATTAGCGGGAATAAATTGGTATCCTATTGGTTGCACGTTAGCAATAATAAATTGGTATCCTACTGGTTGCACCTTGGCAGTGAGATTAATTGGTCACCTACGGTTATCAACCAAACTCGAGAATAAATTGTGCAACAAATAGGTACCACATACTGGAGAAATTGTGCAACTCAGAAATAGGAACCATACATTTGAGAAATTGGAGACCTAAATTTAGAACCACGCATTCATGAATAGAGTAAATTGTGCAACCAAATAGGAACTACGCATTTAAGAAGAAATTTGGCAATCCATATTAAAGTTAAGCCATTACGCAATCAAGAAAGATTTGGCAACCTGTATGTAAAAAGCTTGTGCACTATGATTTTTAAATTTCACACTCAAAAATCACTACATGCACGTAAGTACTTCTTTACTGTAATTTCCTCTAATGCATAGATATCACTAGCTTTCCGCCTCTAAAAGGACCTACCAATAGTTTACGAAAACTTGAAACCCATGCTCGGAGGCGTTTACCGTCTATTAAGTACGTGCACAGCAGGCTGAGAGGAAAGGCAAAAAACTTAAAGGAGCAATCAAGTAAAGGAGAAGATGGATAATCCTATGGCCAATTGCCCAGATAACGCAGCACCGTTTAAGTTCACATGAAAGTTTTGTCTTGCTCGCTCAGAAGAGAAGCGAACCTAACTTAGTAATAAACTGCGCTAATGCCGGAGGTAAATATCTAGCAACATAGTTAGGCAGCGATATGTCTACAGCCTCTAATTTTAGAGTCTGAACAGACGCAGAAAATAAGCACAGTGAAAATTTAAAACGACATTAATCGCGAAAATAGTAATACTCTACAATTGTACAAGAGTTTAAAATTTATAAGGCTGTGCAGGAACTATTATTTGAGCGGGACTTACGACAGAGGAGAAATATTACGATTGCTCGTAAGAAAACCCAGTGAACAGCCGAAAAAAGCAGCGCCCACTACCCTTTCAACCCACCTCCACTGAGAGTCATCCTCCGAAGTTCACGTGCTGAGCTGGTGCAGCGAAGTCTCCATGCCGTCCCAAGCTAGCCGGGCCTTAAAGTTTACTGGCACATGTTTGGGTAATAAAGTTGATCCATAATAAGTGGAGGGAGCGGAAGAAGCAGAACTATACAGGCGTACAGTGATGGGCCTGTAATTAGTACCCCAACGGACCGGAAGAGGTAGATAAAGAAGCGACCTCCAAGGCTGCAGGTAGAGCCACACAGGTGAGAGAGTCTCACCGTCCGGTCCGAGGTCCGTCTTCCAACTGCTGCCAATGCTTCTGGTGCTTCCGAAATCTCTGCCGGTATAAGCTACGCGCAGTAACCTCATACATGGAAGCAGTTCAGCTACCAGGGTGTGAAAATGCGGTGAACGCCACCAGGACAAATCCACTTAAGTTTTTCCACGAGCAATCCGTGTTTTCCCCCTATACGTATTTTCGCTCAATGGCATACATGGCGTTCAAAGCATAGAAAACTTTCTTCAAAGTTCATGAAATATTTTTATACATTTGAATGTTTAGTAAAGAGCTATGGAAACTTTTTCGTCATTTTAAGTTAAGAAGCAAATTTGAGCGAAATTTACCATACACTGCGACTGGTAGGTAAATCAGTTTCAACTTTGTTATGTTAGGTTTTCGAACGCGGCCTCGAACAAACGTTTTCCAGTGCTGTGAAATTTCTGTAACTAATGTAACTTATTAGAGAGGTCGACTTCTGCAGCGAAAAGAATGAAAAGTTACAGTAGGAGCAGAATGACGAATAAAAGACTTACATCACTTACTTTAATATCTATTGAAAAAGAAAGACTAAAGAAATTGGGCCAAGACCCATCTTTCGACTTCTATGAGAAAGTAACAAATTCTTTGCTACTAGAAAGAGAGTACATATAGATTTTGTTTGCAAATACTCTAATTTAATTGTTAAGTGAACACAATACCGTAAAATTTTTCGCATTCCTACAAGTATTTTGAGAATGCCTACCCAGAACACTTTCTCACGGCGCGTGCCTGGATCAAGTATACGTACTGGAGCAAGGTCGGTAGCTTTGTTTCTAATTTTGGGGTTACGTTTTCTAGGTTGCAATTAAGAAAGAGAATTTCTGCTACAAGCCTGTGCAGAATAGCACCCGAAACCTATGATGCATTTTATGCCGCTTTAAAGGATAATTTCATGAAGGTATGATCAATTTTGTATAAAGTAGATAATATTAATCACGTGCTTTATTTTGAACAGCAATCTGTGAGTGAATAAATTGGATGAAATTCAGTGTCTCACCGATGTGGAAAGAGCCTGACTTAACTATAAATAATATTTCCGATATTAAATATTTTATACTCCTTTTAATCTACTCGTTCAAAAAGATAAAATTTACCTTAAATGAATCAACAAAATAGAGAACAATATGCGCGATTTTGTGAAGTGTCTGCTTTATTTAGTCTCTTTCATCTTCCATTGTTAGGTATGGTATTTTTTTCAAACGGCAATCTGAGTAATTATGCAATAACCATTTTCTAAACACAAATTTGTTACGTCAAGTTTCTATATATTCTTATTCGTATGCATATAATTAGGAGAGTCGAAAACATGACTTTCAACATTTATTTTTCAATTCATTACATTAGAAAATTCCTCTCATCTATTCGCACAACCTCCTTTTCTTCAGATTTTCTTGTACTTCTTTCAACTTAGGATTGTATAAACATGGTTGTTTGTAGTACGCATGCCCTCAGGGGCATATTCTGGCAGACCCTTTCTCTGCCACAATATGTTTGGGCAACACGCACCCAAGGGTCTCGATTGCCTTTTCTGCAAGGGATGTAGCATCTGGCCGCAGTTCCTGCTGAGAAGGTTAGTTTTGTAGTGTTAGGTCCTTTATGTTTCCCCTTCTGTTCCGCGAGGTGTGCCGCCGAATGGAGGTAAGCGACCCATCACATGGGACTCTTATCTGCTCCCGTGTGGGGGGAGGGGCACGGAAGGGACCCCCCCGTACGAGTGTTTGCTTTCTTCTATCTTCTTCTCTTTTCGTTTTTCGTATCTTTCCCTGCGCCGCATGGCTGAGCGATTACGTTCGGCCGAGCGGTGTAGGGTTAGAAATGCTTGCGCCTTATTTCCTGCCAGACATAGTGCGCACACCTGGACGAGATTGAACTAAAAGAGCTCATCTGAGTTCGACTCAACTTCTAAACTATATTATACAAAATTGGATCGCTGTTATATAGTCTTCGTATCTAATGCGAGGCCACATTTAGAATTTGCTGTTCAATTCTGGTCGCCACATCTCTGTAAAGATATCAATAACATGGAAAGAGTCCAACGCAGAGCAACGAAACTGATACCTCAGCTGAGAAACAAGTCGTATGAACGCCGCCTGAAAGAACTGGG
>LQNS02278138.1:4149999-4164060 GCA_001587735.2 Parhyale hawaiensis
CCTATCTTATTCCCATAGAGCGTGACAGGAAAGATATAAATAAATAAATAAATAAATAAATAAATAAATAAATAAATAAAAACACGACGTGAATTATTATATAGTAGATGATGTCTAAGTACCAAAGCGAAAAACATGAACACGTTTCACCATATCAGAGACACTGCCTAGGGCCTAAGCACCTACGGACACTCAGGCAACGGGAGGCACAGCCACCTGCGACCGCAAACACAAAGAGTGTTGCCAGCAGCGACTCAACCGACATAGACAGCGGAACCCGTGCAGAAAGTACTAAAGTACGGAGGATTCCACGCAGCAACATTGCCACGGTTAGAACAAAAATCGTCTGGCAATAGCAAGTTTTCTTGTGAATCGGAAAAGACTAGGATAAGTAATTCGCAGTAGGATTAGTCTGGGAAGAACTAATGGTTCGATACAAAATAGAAATGCTTCTTGATCCTAGTAGACTTGAGTCACTTGACCATTTTGCAAGCAGTTGGTAAGCATAGTACAGCAAGTCAGTGGATGGTTGATCACAATTCGCTCTACCTATGAGTGAAGTACTTCGTCCTTGATGACATGATACAAAAAAAGTAATGGGTAGCGTCTGAACGGTGAATCGGTAGAGTTATTAGTATTGGAAAATGAATAAATACTGAATACTCATATTTTCTCTGTACATAGGCCCATTACTCCCCTACATAGGCTGAGGCAACATATAACAGCAGCTCTAAATATCTAAACATTTTTGTGGTAGACGAAAGATGAACTTGAGAAAAAATGACCTTGTTTCAACTTTACACCTCAAAAACGAATATGTTTTTCAACTTTTGTTGCAGATATGAAGGATTTGTAACAGCTTCATGAAACTTGGGTCATAGTGGTAAAAAGACTTGCTCTTTACAGTGGGACTAAAGATTTTTTGATACCATGTACACTTTGGTCACTATGCCACTTTATTGATCGGTCCGATTCACCTGGCGGAAAAAAAAAATTTCGGGTAAATCGGACCAGTATGTAAAAGGGTTTACCATAAAGATTCAGTGTTTATTCATTTCCCAATACTAATAACCAAACCGAATCTTTCGCGATGTCCAGTCCGATTCACCCAAAATTTCTTTTTCCATTGGACCGATCCTCTGGAGTGTCTACTATAAAAATGTTCAGACACTGAGAGCCTCTGTTATATGTCGCCTATGTAGCGGGGTAGTAAGTCAATATACAGAGAAACTATGAGGATTCAGTATTTATTCTTTTTCCATTAATAATAACAAAACCGAATCACCCGACTGCCGGTGCGATTCACCCGGATTAGCGGGATGCACTCGGGCCGCGTATTTTCAACTGTGCCACTGCTAGTACCAACATATTTCAAAGTTTCTGTATAGTAGCTAGTGCACACATGAGGTAAGTGTATGCGTGTGTATTTGTTGCTCCTAACTCTGACAGGTGTCTCAGCAGCAACAAAGTTTCCAGATTGCCGGTCCGATTCACCCGGTCAGACGCTAGCTACACAGTAGGCTATAAACACGACGCAAAACTGTGCAAATTCATTGTTGTAATGAGGAATTTGCGTCTCCATTGTCACCAAAAACGCGATCTTACAGGGAGGGACATATACCTAGTACGTCTACTGATACTTTGAGCCCATGAATGAGATATTCCTACACATGATCAACGTGCATGAGAACCGCAAGTTGGGAAAGAAGAGAGGTAAGTAACATCAGCGGAGCATTGCGTAATGTGAACTTTTCTTAGCAAATATATTTTGCAGACATCTTCGCATGCCGTCTATATTACGGACATGACATGGTTAGAAGCACCACCAACTTGCAAATCATTTGTTGTCGAAGAAAAGACACGTGTGCGAGCGCTACCCATTCTAGGAGCAGAAACCTTTACAATCGTGAATTATACCTACACTCAACAAAGAAGTATTGAACGATCGAGAGGTCTCATTCGTAGTAGTGGTATAAACTGGTTCAAGCCTCAATTAAAATTACTAAACTTTTCTAAGGGAGGAAAAACAAGGGACATACAGTTTAACGATAGGTACGTGGAATCAATGCACGAAGGTGTTCCCACACAGCATCGACGTGCATGGGAACAGCAAGCTGGGAAAGAAGAGAGGAAGAACAGACGCTAGTAATACCGGAAGATTTCAAGGAGTACTATAATGAAGTGATATAGGGCCAACATTACAATGTAATTTAAAGCCAATAGTACAATGTAACGTAAAGCCAATTTTGCAATTGTAATTTAGGCCAACATCCTAAATGACTCTTGGACTAACGTAGAATGGGGGTGTTCTAAAAAACAATAAAGCAATCCTATTTTAGCAGTGCTAATACTGATCCAGCATAACTATTATTAGCATTAATGTGCCAAATTATCCGGAGCATTGCAATAGCTATATTTGCAGTGGTGAACGTAGAGTACCTCAGTCGGCAGCACCATGACTCGAGGCATTGGCCTGATCGCCGGCAGAGTCCCATTCAGCGGGGTGTTCCGTTCTAGTCACCACACTCAACATTAGCAAATGTACTCTAGAGAGGTTTGTTTTTTGGCACTCAGTTAATATGTGAAGCCTGCTCTTACTGCTTTACGGTGCTTGACTTTGAAATTTTACTATGTCCCGTTACTTATACCTTTCCTTTAGGGGCTCAAGACTTAGAATAGGTCAAGTCCTGAGCTTATACCTATATTTACCAGAGCAGGATTCCATATTTTTGACTAGCTAAGTGTCAAAAGAAAAAATCTCTCTAGAGTACATATGTTAACGTTGAGTGTGGTGACTCGGAACACCCTCTTGGATGGGAGACCGCCGGCCATTGTGCCGATGCCTCGAGTCATGGTGCTGTCCGACAGAGGTACTCTGCCGGAGTGAGCCACTGCAACTAATGATAACATCGGCGCTATATCGAGGGCTACAAACTTCAGTTAGCTATATACATGTTAGATACCAGGCCCCGCCCCACCGATGTACGGTAACACCCCAGCTAGCAGCTGGCTGCAGATGTGGACTCTTCTTGTACCCATGCTGAATGCTCATGAGAGAATAAAATAGAGATGTTCCCTTGACCAATGCGGGACATCAAGTGATCTGACGACTGGCAGCCAGAATGCTTCCAGATTCACAGTGACATGGAACCATCTGTAAGAGAATGATATATGAAACAGCTATTTTCCTCTAAGCAGTGACAACTAGGCCTACATAAAACCATGATATATATGATAAATGTAGTATTTGTAACAGAAAATGGATTACTTAAAAAGTTAACTGAATACTAAAACCTACAAAATTGCATGCACATACTATTTCAAATAAAGTACCTGCATATTTAAAACTTTTAAAAATTGTAGGCATTTATTAATGGTTGAAAAAACTTAGACCATCAGTGTAAATTTGGAATTTAGAGGTGGCCAATATAGCTATATGTATATTTTTTCAATAAAAATAAAAAATATTTGAGTTTGGTCTTGTAGGGTAACATGTCTAGTACCCGTCCACTTGGCTTTAAAAACTTCCTCGGTGAAAACTAGCAGTACTAGAGAGCCGTACATAATCTTATACTGTAGGGTACTACTTAACCTACAGTTTAAGCCTATGTACGGCTTTCTGGCACTGCTAGTTTTGACACAGGAAGTTTTTAAATCCAAATGGACGGCTACTAGCATGGTGGACGGGTGTAGACATGTTACCCTACCCTAGTCTATTTGCATCATTTCGTCACCTTCATTTGGTTGTTTTTTAACTTTTCAAGAAGCCAGTCTTTTGGGCTGCATAATGGCATTTAGCTGTAGGTCTAGGGTAGGAGCATTATCTCCGATCGCTTTTTGCAAGAAAAAAATTTCCGCGCCTTATAGTTCCCATGAAAATGATAACTGCTAATTGTTATATATCAAACTGATACTGATACTGATAGTTTTGGAATTCTTGAAACAGTTTGGACATTAAATTGATGACATGAATTGAACGTTCTTTTGAGAGCAACAGAGTTGTGGAGTCGGAGGATTTGAGGGGGAGTCAGAATCTCACTTGCTCTAGGAGTCGGAATTTATAGTCAGACTCCGACTCCGGGATCCCATTTTATAAACAAATATCATTCAATTCTAAATTTTCAGTCACAAATTTTAAAAAATGTAAATGTGGTTATTTTTTTGCACATTTCTCTTTTACAGCTATAGCTACCATCTAATTTCCTATTCCATATGATGAGGCCATTGAGAAAATGTTGGGTAGAACTTTCGCACCTTGTACATTATGTGAGGGGGGCAAAATAATCAATTTTAGACTGATTGTTCTGAAATTTGCACAGTAAGGCTACATATATGTATTTTAGAAAAAGAAACACATTTTGCTCTTACATATTTTTTGGTTTAGGCCTTTCTCTTCAGATAATGAGAAATTATAAATATAGCTGTAGATATGCATTTTTACTAAGTTTCAAAGGAATAGAACTCAATGAGTTTTCATGATAGAAAAAAGCAATGATAGTTTTGGAATTCTTGAAACAGTTTGGACATTAAATTGATGACATCAGGACAATAAAAAATAAAATTGGGTAAAACTTTTGCACCTGGTACATCATGAGAGGAGGGAGGCAAAATAGTCAATTTTCTAACGATTGTTCTGAAATTTGTAAAGTGTATGTATTTTTTTTTTTGGAAAAGAAACACACTTTACTCCCACAATTTATTTTATTGAGGCCTTAGTTTTTGAAATAATGGAAATACATATGAATCTATATCCAGGCTTTTTTTCTAAATTTCAATGGAATAGAAATCAATGAGTTTTCATGCTACAATAAAAGCAATGACAGTTTTAGAATCCTTGAAGCATTCCTAAGAAAACTATACAGCAGGATTTTTCATTTTAGCCCTTTTTTTCAATGCAGCCCAAAACCAATCTTCTCCCTATAGCCTATTATAGTTAGGTGGTGATTAGATCGAATAGAAAATGGAGAGGCCAGCTCAGTAGTTTTGTTAAGAATGTTTCAAGGATTCTAAAACTGTCATTGTTTTTTTCTAGCATGGAAACTCATTGAGCTCTATTCCTTTGAAATTTAGAAAATATGCATAGGTATATCTTTATACTGTAAATACTTCAATTACTGTATCTCAAAAACTATGGCCTAAATCAAAGAAATTGTAGGAGTAAAATGTATTTTTTTCGAAAATACATACACTATGTAAATTTCAGAACAATCGGTAGAAAATTGAGTATTTTGCCCCCCCCCCCCTCACATAAAGTAGGCTACCAGGTGCAAAATTTTTACCAAAATTTGTTTGATGTCCTCATGTCCTCACTGTAATATCCCAAATAATGCAAAATATCATTGTATATGTACAATACACCTAGCATCTTTAACTTGATATATGTTTATAACTACTAGCAAAAATTATTTGGTCATGTTTTATGTTTACATCAAATATCTACTAGTTGGACCTAGGAGTCGAAAGTCGGATTTAGAAAATCTTGAGGACCAGGAGTCGGAGTCGGAAATTCTGGAGGGCCAGGAGTCTGAGTCGGACCTTGAACCCTCCAACTCCGCAACCCTGGCGAGTTAGTACATTATTCTATGAGTAATAGTTTTTCTTTTTGTTATAACGGTTATAGTGGGCTGATCGGACACTTTGGGCGAGCCAGTAACTCCAATCAATTTTGACAGCCAATGATCGATTGACAGGAAAAATAAAAAACATTGAGATTAATAAACAAAGCAATAGGAGCTGCTAGATAAACTTGTTTTCTAACATCTGAGTGATTTTCATATGGATCTGACTCCAATACATGGAGTTATGGCTTGTCCCGTAACACTAACGAGACTCCCCAAAAATTGTACAAAAGTCAACTTTTGGAATAGCATATTTATGGTTTGTAAAATGAATGTCTGCATATTGCAACTTCCTTTAGCAATAAAATAAAAATTTTAGAAACATATTTCGAGCTCCTGTTTAACTTTGTTTTTGAGATGTTTACAAGACCGTTTTTTCCAATCACATTTCAACTCCGATCACATTAATCTTATGAAAAAACGTGTTTGAGCAAGAACCATGCACTTAAAAGTCAAATCCGTGACCTGTTCATGCATGAAAAAATATTAACATAGCTTAGGATGTTATATTTTTGCCGGGGTTTGATTGTTTGTTAGCCACATAACTCAATAAGGGTAGCACCCCGAATGGGAACGTACGTTTCGCATGTTTTTTTTTTCTATGGTGTTACGATTCGTGACACGCACAGGCAGCTGAAGCCTTATGCGCCGTGCACACTGACGCAATATACTATATATGGTACGTACAGTCAGCTGATACCTTATGGGCCATGCATACCGTACTGACGCAATATACTATACGTGATATGTACAAGCAGCCGATACCTTATGCGCCGAGCATACTGACGCGATATATGATACACAAAATGCAAAGACAGCTGGTACTTTATGCGCCGTGCATACTGACGCAACATATGATACAAAATGCAAAGACAGCTGGTACCTCATGCGCCGTGCATACTGACACAATATATGATAAACAACATGTACAGACAGACCAAATGCTATGGGGTCGTGGTCAGGGGCGGGTAGAGTGCACTATGCTACCGAAAAGAGCAATACAGCTGCCACTGCTGCACCGCACGCTACGGCAACACAAGGCACCTTTTACTCCCAACCGATTCTGGTCTCACCTAACCTTATCCTGTATTGACCCTCTCTTCAACTTCAACTCCTAACCTCTAACTTAACCGCCTCGCGCTACTTCACCTTTGACTCGATGGGTCCCCGGTCACTTCTGTGGCCTAGCCCGATTGATTGCTGACCTGTTCACAGCAACATTAGGCGGCAATCACCGTGGCGAAGGATCTCCCCAATAACTACAGTGGCACTTGTGCCCTTGTGAGGGGGATTGGCTTCTTTATGAAGCCCACCGAGTCCTGTTTCCGCTCTACCTTCCGGGAGCCGTGTGGGGTCGCACTGCCGCAGCAGGTTAGGCTAAGGGAGGGATTACGAAGCGCACCGTGCTTAGGAACTGACGCGATATACGATACACAACATGCATAGACAGCTGGTATCTTGAGCGCCGTGCATATTGATGTAATATATGATAGACAATACGCAAATGTAGCTGATATCTTACACACCTTCCAGTCGATCATTGCCATTATCTGGTCGATCACTGTGATCGATCAATATACCGTAATGTCCGACCAGTCGATCATTGCGGTTTTCTGGTTGACCAATCGACAACAGTGGTCGACCAATCGACCACAGTGGCCGTTATGGTGATCGGAGACTAACGCCATCCTGAAACAAAAAAGTGCATATGTTAGAATCTGAAACCAAGTGCTAAAAGGTGCGCCAGCTAACTACAATGAACTTTAGATAATCGTGGTTAAAAAAAATAAGAATTTTAAATTTTGATCGGAGACTGAGGACATGCACGTTTTTCGCCTGCAATGTCCGATCACCTTCCCCCCCCCCCCCGTAGGGGATGCTAAGTGGACTCATGAAAAATTACCAGAAGCTAGTCCAATAGACTTAGTGTACTACAATGTCAAACACTGATATCGCGACTTCAATGCAAGCAAACCCCGCAAAAAAATTATTTCCCGAGAGTGGTAGTTTTCATAATACCAAAAAAATAGGCACATTTTCATGCAATTTTCCCATTTAAAAAACTTTGAGTTTGGAAAATCAAAATTTACGACTTGCAGGACATATTAAGCATTTCTTTGGCTGCAATTTGAGTCCTAGCTGATCTCTCTAGCATCAATGGTTTGTCTTGTAGCAGTTTTTTAATGGAGGGGTGTTAAAGTGATCGGAGACTAAGCCAGTGATTGGAGACTAACGCCTCTACCCTACATGTAAAATTTGCACATTTCATCAATTTCAGTTTGATGCCACAGAAGACGCAAAACGTCAAGAATTTTTTTCAGTTGAGTCCAAGTGCATGTTCCCGATCAGTGAGTCAATGGACAAGTCAAGAGTCTTGCTACATGCCAATGATATTGTTGAGGAATTTGAGGTAACAGTTGCTCTTAGACAGTGGAACACTAACCGTCACAGTTGGACAAACAGAAGGTTCAAGAGTAATATTCATATTATGTCATGAACTGAAACGCCTCGTGGTGTAAGACCACCTGCGGTGAGAGCAAATTTCATCGCTGTCATTTTCAGTATGGCCAGCTAATTGTAGTTTTCTGGCATGGGTCACATCAAGGACAGCTTACCTGACTCCCTGCAAAAAATCATGAAGATAGCTCAACTCCTAACTGTTTTTGGGTGGAGAGCAAATTTTATTTCCATTATTTTTCATGGCCAGCTCCTATTTTTGATTCTTTTTTTTACATGGGTGACATTGAGGACAACCCACCAGACTCCTGGCAAAATATCAGAGACATTGCTTAACTCCCACTTGTTTTTGGATGGAGTGAAAATTTCATTGCCATCATGTTTCACTACCAGCTAGCTATTCCCAGTTTTTTGGCATAGGTCACATCAAGGGCAAGCCACCAGACTCCCTGCAAAAAATTATGAACATTGCTCAACTCCTTCCGCCACTTATTGGGTGGATAGACAAATATACAAATATAGCTAGCAGGCAAAATAAGAGAACGATTTTCATTTTTTGAAAATAAAGGTTGACCATGTAGAGTAGATTAATGAATCTTTTGATTGGGCCCTTAGGAATGTATTTAACATATTTCTACAAAATATCAGGACAAACAAAACTATAGGCCTATTTAATACATTAGAGCAACCTAACAAACAATAAAAATTGGACAGTGCAGAATAAGAGAATGATCGTCTCTAAATACAATTTTACAAACAAATAACATGGAACAATGGTCAATTTTAGGTTTAGAACAATTATTATGAAGTACTAAAGCCTTTATTTTCAATACCTTTAGCACAGTGACGATTACACGACATCACAAGTTTCTTAAAAACTCTGGAGTAATTTTTTTTTTTTCATTCCTCTTCAATTTTAGTCCACAGATCCTTTCTGTTGATGGTTGTCGTTCTCTTACATTGTCACCTATAATTTTCCATAAATTTTCAATAGGATTAAGGTCCAGGCTTTGGGCAGGCCACTTCATGACTTCGATATTCTCTTCCGAAAAATATTCCTTCATTTTCCTTGCAGTATGGCACGGGGCATTGTCCTGCATAAAAGTTGCTGGCTGGTTTGGTGATGATCGTAGAGATGGGATAACATATTGCTGTACAAGATTGAGATACACATTAGCACTGACAGCTTCTTTAATGGCCACCAACGGTCCAACTCCTTCAGATGAAAACATGCCCCACACCATTACGTTACCTCCCCCATGCTTTACAGAAGTTTTGACACATTTCGGGTTCAACAGTCACCTGTTGCACGTCTAACATAGCATCTGCCATCAGATCCAACCAAATTAAATTTACTTTCGTCGCTGAAATATACTCTTTCCCAATCTTCATCTCTCCAAACGATGTGCCTTTCCGCATATTTAAATCTTGCTTTCTTCTTCTTCTTACTGATAGTAGTTTAGGGGTAGGACTGCGTGCCTTTAACCCACATGCATTAAGGCGACGAGGAACTGTATAGCGAGACACTTCTATGTTGTTATTGACCTTCAGCTTTCTGGAAATTCCTGTTGCAGTTTCGAAAGGATCCTTCTGGGCATAGCGTTTCATAATCCTATCAACTCGTACGGTGGTTTTTCGAGGGCGGCCTGCAGATACGGTAACGATGATTCCAGCCGTTTCTTTTCATCATAAGAGCTTCAAAGCACGAGAAACAACGCTCTTGGATCGGTTTACCTCTCTTGATATGGCCGAAAGAGTCATTCTTGAGGACCAGAGCTCAACAATTTCTTCCCCCAGCTCAGGAGTAGGCCTAACTTTCACGTGAGGTGCCATGTTTCTAGAATGGTGTAATCGTAAGAGTTGCAGTTGTAGAAGTCATGAACACGAAATTGAATGTTGCCAGATGACCAGGGTAAATGTGAGAATGTTTTAGAGACGCCCGTTCTCTTATTTTGCACTGTTCAATTTTTGTTATTGTTTGATAGATTGCTCTAATGCATTAAATATACCGGTAGTTATGTTTGTCCTGATATTTTGTAGAAATATGTTAAATACATTCCTTAAGGCCCCATCAACAGATTCATTAACCTACTCTACATGGCTAAACTTTAGTTATTTTCAAATAATGAAAATCGTTCTCTTATTTTGCCCACTACAGTCCGGTACTTAGATCTTCGACAAAAACATTATCACCTCTCTTACTTAGTTTGAGGGTGATAAACAGGACCAATAGTGACAACTCAAGGATACCACAACCAGTCAAAAAGTACACAATTACTTACATATAGAACTAACAAATAAATACTTTACTTTCAGTATTATGGTCTTAGAGTCATGTTATTTTATGGGTTGATTAAAGCCCACCTTGAAAACCCCAAAATGCATGATGGTGTTCCCACACAACTCAAGGTGCATGGGCACAACAAGTCGGGGAAATAAGAGGAAGAACAGAAATAATACCTACTGAACAGGAGGAGTACCTATAAAGCTGATGGAAAGAAAGTGAGCAAGGAAGACAATTGTGCCATACCAAATGCCTAGTTAAGGCTGAAATTAAACAAAAAATAAAACAACAAAATTTGTGGTTCTTTACAAATTTTTTCACTAAAAACACAAAGAAGTGTGAAAACCACAACCATTTCCTTTTTGTTTTATTTTTTCACCCGTCATTTTCAGGGCCGTTGCGACACTAGTTAGCCTACAGCTTAAGCCTACACACGGCTTTCTAGCACTGCTAGTTTTCACACAGGAAGTTTTTTAGTGCCAAGTGGACGGTTACTCGCATGAAGAACTGGTACTAGACACATTACCAACCCTATACCCATTTGCTAGAAAATCTAGTAGGAGCCATGTTATTGCCAAATAGTTTTTCCTTTTTTTCATATAGAAACCAAATCTGAAGTCTGTTGAATTTGCTCACCCTCAGTTGTAAGTTATATGGAATAAACCTATAAAATAAGGAAAACCCCCAAGAACGCAAAGCAATGTTGCCAAATCTCCCTTAAATGCATGGTATGACTTGACTCATATGATAAAATCATATTTACATTCAAAAACTCAAAATGCATTACTTAATAGATGAGATTTAGGACTGCTGCATTCACTTCAGTTCCTCCCCCAAAGGACTGCTTACACTGGTTTGACTATAGTAGCCGTCCACTTACTGGCACTTAGTACTAACAAAAAAACTTCCTGTGTAATAACTAGCAGTGCTAGAAAAACATAGCTACATTGGCTTTAGCTGTAGGCTAAGTAGTGCCGCACCATCCCTGAAAATGAGTGGTAAAAAAAATAAAACAGCAACTGGTGGTGGTTTTCACAACCAGGGTTGCAGAGTTGAACGGTTAAAGGTCCGACTTCTACTCCTGGGCCTCCAGAATTTCCGACTCCAATGCTTGGCTTCAAGATTTGTTGACTCAGACTCCTGGCCCTCAAGATTTTCTAACCCAGACTCCTGGCCCTGAAGGTTTTCTAACCCAGACTCCTTGGTCCAACAAGTAGATATTTGATGTAGGGCTAACCATTAAACATGTCCAAATTTCTGCTATTAGGTAGAGTCAACTGGGGCAAATCGTGCACACAATGAGCCATAAGGTGCGCACCGGCCCTGAAAATTTGCAAGACGAATTTGTACAGAGGTGCGCACGATTTGCCCCATTTACAAAACTTCAGGTGGGGCAAATCGTGCGCGACGCCAACATAGTGAATAATTGTTCATTAAATCATGTTAAGTATGGTTTCTAAGGTTAAAAATTATGCTGTTTACGATGATAACATCACTTTTTGCCTACAATGATTATTTTGCAAGCTACAACCATGCCCTTGCAATTGTGGAGAATTTGCATATGGGCAGCAAAATGCTGGCTTCTATTTTATCCAGTTTTTACTGCCACATACGGCTTTGACCGTTATATGTACCGTAACTACATGTAACACTGCTCTTTGAATGAAATAGCAGTTTCCCAAAGATCGATAGCAACTGTGTGACAGTGAACTGAAGTAAAACGCACGTTTTTCACCATTGGCAGCAAAACACAAGTTTTCATTTTTACCAGCATTTACTGCCACATATTGCGTTGGCCGTTATATGTATCGCAACTACATGTACCTAACACTGGTCTTACAGTGCAATAGCCGTTTCCCGAAGATCGATAACAGTGTGACAATTGAAGCGAAAGAAATGCCCGATTTTCCCACTTTAGCCACAAAATTACAGATGATGCACATCGTGCACAATGCAAACGTAAAAAGTTTTATGCATAGCCTAATGTTTAGTATCGTTCGTTGGATAAAAAAATTATGCTCTTTACGATGGTGACATCAATTTTTACTTACGATGATTATTTTGCAAGTTACGACCACGCCCTTGCAATTGTAGAGAATTTGCAGAATGGCAGCAAAATACTGGTTTTTATTTTTTCCAGTTTTTACTGCCGCATAATTGCTTTGGCAGTTATATGTTCGGTAACAACATGTAACACTGCTCCTACAAAAAATAACAGTTTCCCAAAGATCGCTGGGAACAGTGTGACAACAACGAATTGAAATAAAAATGCACACGTTTCTCATTGGCAGGCTGGCAGTAAAATGCTGGTTTTCATTCATTTTTTAAGTTCTTACTGCCACATAGCTACCTATTGCTTTGGCCGTTATGCGTAACGTAACTGCATGACACACTGCTCTTTCAATGAAATACCTACTCACCAAAGATCGATTAACAGTGTGGCAACGAATTGAAATAAAAATGCATAGGTACATTTTCCCATTGGCAGACCGGCAGCCAAATGCTGGTTTATGGTTTTTCCAGTTTTTACTGCCACTTATTGCTTTGGTGGTTATGTGTACCGTACTAGCTACATGTAACACTACTCTTACTATAAACTAGCCATTTCCCAAAGTTCGATAGTAACAGCATGACAAAAAATTACAATAAAAATGCATATGATTTTCCCCCTGGCAGACTGGCACAAAATGCGGTTTTCCTCCCGTTTTTACTACCACATACGGCTTTAACCGTTATATGTACCGTAACTACATGTAACACTGCTCTTTTAATGAAATAGCAGTTTCCCAAAGATCGATACCTGGCAAAACGCTAGTTTTCATTTTTTGCAGTATTTGCTGCCACATATAGCGTTGGCCGTTATATGTATCGCAACTACTGTACATGTACCTAACACTGGTCTCACAGTGCAATAGCCGTTTCCCAAAGATCGATAATACCAGTGTGACAACAAATTGAAGCGAAAGAAACGCCCGATTTTCCAAGTTTAGCCACAAAATTACAAGTGATGCACATCGTGCGCGATGCAAAGGTAATAAGTTTTACCTAATGTTTAGTATCGTTTCTTGGGTAAAAAATTATGCTCTTTAAGATGGTGACATAAATTTTTATCTACGATTATTATTTTGCAAGTTACGACCATGCGCACGATTTGCCCCGGGACCGCACACGATTTGCCCCACTTGCGGGGGTGCAGAAGAATGTCGGATTTTATTTTTTCAAATTACTATGACACTTATTGCTTTGAACTTAATATGGATCGTAGCTACATCAAGGTGTCTACAGGGATTCTAGTGTTGGATTTTAGTACTTTTTAGTACCTATCAAAAATATATTTTAGCACCTTCACCCACAAGAGAACGGGCAACCTAGTCTGACCCTGCCAGTGACCTCCACAACTCCCCATATAGTCATCAGATAACCAAGTCCTTTTTTGTATTAGTGTCAGGCGGGGCGATTCCGACCACCCTATAGATTTGTGGTGATTCCGACCAAAGCCTTTTAAACACTAAAACCTGATATTATTCAAAATCTGTTTGCACCACCTTTCTGGTGGGCAATGACCACCCTTTAGGACTGTGCAAACAGATTTTTGATAAAATCAGGTTTTAGTGGTTAAAAGGCTTTGGTCGGAATCACCCCAGATCTTTAGGGTGGTCGGAATCGCCCCGCCTGACACTAATGAATAACTAATTTGCATTG
>LQNS02278138.1:4265291-4279289 GCA_001587735.2 Parhyale hawaiensis
TGCTAGAGCACGTGATGTGTGTGCTAGAGCACGTGATGTGTGTGCTAGAGCACGTGATGTGTGTGCTAGAGCACGTGATGTGTGTGCTAGAGCACGTAATGTGTGTGCTAGAGCACGTGATGTGTGTGCTAGAGCACGTGATGTGTGTGTTAGAGCACGTGATGTGTGTGTTAGAGCACGTGATGTGTGTGTAGAAGTGCGTGATGAGAAGGCGTGCAACAAGCCGTGAGCTGTCACAGAGACAACTTCTCAGATTTGTAATTCGGGTAAAGGTTCGTATCCCAGGCATAATTTTTATGCTAAGATTCGCAAGTCGGGTAAAGGTTCGTTTCACGGGCGTGATTTTGGGCCAAGGTTCGTAAGTCGCGAAGTTTGATGGTCGGGAGGTTCGTAAGTCGAGGATCTGCTGGAATTACTTTATAGGACTGCAAATAAGCAAGGGCGTCCCGTGAATAATGGACTGTCGCACTCCAGGTCGTCACGAATAACCGAAACTGCAAAAATCGAACCCGTCTATATCGAGGGATCACTGTACTGTACGTTTAGTGTATTTTATACGATATGTTGACTATTTACATTGTTTCTGCTGCTATATCAGCATTATGTAGCTGAATATCTGCACCAGCTAACGCCAAATTAGGATATATCTCACCGTAGGTTGAGTGAGTTCGACATTGGGAGGAACTGGATCTAAATATTACGTTAAAGATTTGAGTTCTCAGTATCTGACTCCGACTGCAGACTTCCCGGAGAGGTAGAGGAGACTCTCCGGAGAGTCGGAAGCTATAAGTATAGGTCGGGTACCAGAGATCGTCAGATCCTCACCGACCTCCTACACGCCAACATCTCTCCTACAGTTGCTCCCGCAACTGTAACCTCCACTTACCGAGTTCTACTCCGAGTGAGAAAAGTATCTTGTGCTGCTGTGTTGGAGAGTCGCAGTCTAGCAAACGGTGAGCAAGATACTTATGATCTTCATTTTACCTTTAATCTTTATAAATCCATTACCTACCTGCTCCTCTCCGGAGACTCCGAAATGAGAGAATGCAATATCATATGAATAACCTTTATAACCTGCCTCGCCAGGACTTATCCATATTTACGTTTTTGGGTTCGGAGTTTTCTTTGAAACCTCCTTTTTCGTCCACCGATTCTATTGATTCCTGCTGGTCATAAGTGAACCCCACCAGGCTCTTGCTCTAAGCCTGCCCGGCCTGGCCCTACCTCTCTGGAAACTCTCCGGCTACTCCCCGGAAACTCTCCGGCTAGCTACTCTCCGGAAACTCTCTGGTAAGCATTAACCTCTCAAGGATATAGCTAACTGCAGAAACTCTCGGGCTACTCACTGGTAAGCATTAACCTCTGAAGGATATAACTGTGGAAACTCTCCGCAAAGGTGAGCCCCCGAACCTTATCTTTCCTCAAGTTAAACGTAATTTCCTTAAGGCTGTAATCTACCTTAACTCTCTACACTCCTGGTAATCTCCGAAATCTCTCCAGTATGCAGAGGCCTTTTCTAAAGAGAACTCTCTGGAAACTCTCCACAATGGAGAATCTCCACAATCCTTACCTCATCGTTTTAGGGTTTTTCACTTACCCTAGCTTACCGACTCTCCGGTTTCCCCCAACGGGGAATATATCATTATTGCAACTCCAAATTCCTACTGCCGGCATCCCTATTTATCCAGGTTATCTCTTGCAGACTGGGTGTCTGACCTTCCAACTCATCATGTCTAAGCGCACGCTTGAGACCTGCTCCAAATGCAAGCGCGCCATAGCAAGATTTGACAATCATGACACTTGATCGGCCAGAATACAATCCCACAAACTGTGTCACTTCCTAGCAAATCATCGCTGGTGTCAATAATTTTGACCCAACAATAAAAACTGTACGATGATCGTGTCACTACAATGAGGAAAGACTAAACCGCTGCAGCAGAGGCTCAAAAACAATCCCTTCCCCCCGACTTGACTGCACGTTTATGTCCTCCAAGGATATCTACGAACCTTCTGCCAAGCACTGGGACCCTAGGAGGCCCAGGATCTCCACCCTTGCACCCGATAATCCGGATATCACCCCCACTGCCGCACCTAGATCCGACACAACCACTGACTTGCACGCTCCTGCTACGTCAGAAATAGCTGACCCTGTGCTCCCATCTATCCCGGATGACGCCAACTCTCCTCACAATCTCGCCAACAACTCTCCAAAGGACACTCCAAGGAGACGCTCTAGGAGACCGCCACCCTCCCCTTCTACCGACTCCTCTCCTTCGTCTGATGAAGACCAAGAGACACTCATGGCCAAGCAAATTGGTACCCAAGTTCAGAGACAGTTTCAGGCTTTCCAAAAGGCCCAACAAGCTCAGATGAATTCCCCTTCCATCACCCCAGCCCTCAGCTCCACAAGGGGTAGAAGCTTCAGGCTACGACGAGGAAGATTGGCATGAGGAAAGCTACGCTGAAAACTATTATGAGAACGATCCTCACGAGGGTGCAGCTCATGAGTGGGACGACGATTGCCTCCTTTCTGGGGCCTTTTCCCCTTGATCAGGCCTCCTTCTCTTTTTCGCAGCCTGGAACTCAAGAGGGAGAGGCTAGCTATTATTTCCCAGAAGACGCCTTACAAGACAACGACGGCGTCGAATATGGCGGCTATTTCATCAGCTACACTTCTGGAGAAATTGAAAGTTCCCTCCACCAGGGTAGCTACCTATGTGTTCAGACCTCTCCCTCTTACCCCGGGCGTCAAGGCTCTTCTAGAAGTAGCGAGTATCATGATCCCTAGTTTGGACCTGAAAGATAGCAAGCCGATCACCTCAAGAAGCTAACTCACATCTTCAACTTGAACGCCTACTCTTCGCTTGGCTGGCGCTTTAGCAACACAAAACCCTATACTGGCAGTTAACACGGTGTCACCTTTTGTGGAATGCCTTCGCTACTCATAGGTACCCACTGAACCTCGCACTCATAAAGTTGCCACCTGCGCTCTCGAAGCGGCAGATAACGTCCCCTCTCAGAGCAAGGTTCTTGCTTTTGCGTCAGCTCCTAAGTTGTCTAAGGACTGCCATCGTCTCACGGACCTCTCGCTGGCAGAACTCAGGAGATATCTGACGCTCTCCGCACGCAAGACTGTGAATTCCGGCAACAGCTACAGGGCCTTTTGGTAATTCACGAAAGTACCAAATACAACGGTTCCATTGCCGAAGTGATAGCTAATAACGAGTCCTCCGATTATGCTACACATCATGCCAAGAATATTATGAAATTGCACTCCCGCTGCGTCGCTCCTGTGGTACAAAACCTCGTCACCAATTATGTCTCCAAACCTATGAAGCTACGCTATACGCTACGAGACGAGGCTGTAACAACAAACAACGCCCTGACTATTCGTGTCACCCTCAGAGAAGGATGTGCCTTCTCCGCAGGTCTTTTCGATGAATAAGCTCTCCTTGTCGCTGAAGACTGCCTCAAGGCTGCCCCTCCTATTTACGTCAACCGCTCAACTCTCATGCAAGCTGCAGGAAGCAGAGCCCCTGGTACTTCCCTTGGCATCCGTGGTGTTCGACACGGCAATGTCCAACCGCCTCGTGCACAAAGGAGGACGCGACTACACCCCTACATCCGGATACTTATTCCGTTATTGCCAACTATTTTTACCCATTGCGTTAATTTCCCAGACCTATGACTTACCAAATGATACGCTACAATCTGACGAGTTCGAAATCCAGATGCGATATTAACAAGCTTTACCACCAATTTACTTTCTCAGTACCAACTCCTCGCATCCCGGAAATTTTAGTCAACCTCCTTCCGACTGTGCTCTAGCCTGTAATTATGTTGAAAGTTTTATGTTGCTTACAGGCTCTGCGCTAAGCAGTGTCTCGTTAGACCTATATCCTACTTTGGCGTTAGCTGGTGCAGATATTCAGCTACATTAAACATATTTTGCGATAAAAAGCTATTTATGTAGCTTAGATGCACCAGCTAACGCCAAACTTCCTCCACCTCCCACTGACTATTTCCGAGGGAGAATCTTCTACGTTCGGCCGTTTCGAAACTGACGATCTCTGGTACCCGACCTATACTTATTGCTTCCGACTCTCCGGAGACTCTCCTCTACCTCTCCGGGAAAACTCCGGGAAGTCTGCAGTCGGAGTCAGATACTGAGAACTCAAATATTTTACGTAATATTTAGATCCAGTTCCTCGCAATTTCGAACTCACTCAACCTACGGTGAGATATATCCTACTTTGGCGTTAACTGGTGCATTTAAGCTACATAAATAGCTTTTTATCGCAAAAGATGTTTTTTGTTGCGATAATAACACATATTTATGTCCTAAAAGGGGCTGTTTTGTCAGGTGGGAAGCCGAATTAGCCCTACAAAGCAGTATGCAGAATTCCCCTGCCACAATATGTTTGGGCATCACGCACCCAAGGTTCCCGAGTGCCTTATCCGCAGGAGATGTTGCAGTTTGCCGCAGTTCCTGCTGACGAAGTTAGTATTGTAAATTTAGGTAGGTTCTCTACTTTCCTCTTTCTGCCCCGTGAGGTGGGCTGTCGATCGAGATAGTCGACCTGGTACGCGGGACATCTCTGGTTTCTTTCGGGTGGAAGGCCACAAAAAGGGCCGACCACTTGAGTGTCTCCTACTATACTTTGCGCCTCTTTTCCCGCCAGTAGTAGCGCACTGAGCCAACCGAGGTTTTCCGGCAGGAACGCCGAGATAAATTATTCCTACCGAGCTGCGGAGAACGACCGAGTTTGCACTGTGTGGACCACTCATCGAGTGGATACGGTGGTAAAACTATGACTAGAATAATAATAATAACAGTATGCCGAAATAGCCCGCAAAATGTGCCGAAATAGCACTCCCTAAATAAAGTAAGCAGCTCTGAGCTATTCTTACGAGATGCTGTTTCGTTTGGGATGGCGAAGTTTGACGCACGCAAGCAAGCTACGAGTGAAAATACCCACTTTTTGCTCATGGACATGAATAACTAAATGTTTGCCTGAAGACTTTTTTGAAACTTTCTGAAACTGTTTTTTGCATACTCAACTTTGACGTCCATCTGACTCTTTAATATTTGTCTGAGGGGCTTGTTTCTCTTCTCATGTTCAAGACAAATCTGTCACATTTCAAACGGACCTTCTGCTGTACAAACTTTTTCCGCAATGAATAAAACACTGAAAACTTTGCTAGGTGATGAAATAACCCCCGGGGTGACGAAATAGCCCGACCTTACGGTATTCTTTCTCAACTATACATGCATGATACTCTGCAAATTTTACGACAATCGGTTCACAATCAATAATTTTGCCCCCTATGGGCCATGTACCAGGTGTAAAAGTTTTATTATACCCAATATTTTCTAAAGTCCTTGACTAATGTGTCAAATGACGCAATAGATAGTTATATAGCTGTATATTGACAATACACCTAGCATCTTTTAACTTGATGTGTGTGTGTATACGTACCTAACAGCAAAAATTTGGACATGTTTAATGGTTACATCAAATATCTACTTGTTGGACCAAGGAGTCGGGGTTGGAAAATCTTGAGGGCCAGGAATCAGAGTCGATATATCTTGAAGCCAGGAGTTGGAAATTCTGGAGGCCCAGGAGTAGGAGTCGGACCTTTAACCATCCAACTCCTCCACCCTGGTTGTGAAAACCACCATTTGCTGTTTTATTTTTTTCGCCAGTCATTTTCAGGGATGGTGCGGCACTACTTAGCCTACAGTTTAAGCCTATGTAGCTACGTCTTTCTAGCACTGCTAGTTTTCACACAGGAAGTTTTTTTTTAGTACCAAGTGGACGACTACTATAGTCAAATAAGTGTAAGCAGTCCTTTGGGGGAGGAACTGAAGTGAATGCAGCAGTGCCAAATCTTATCTATTAAGTAATGCATTCTAAGTTTTTGAATATAAATATGATTTCACCATATGAGTCAATTCATTCCACGCATTTAAGTGAGATTTGGCACCGTTGCTTTGCATTCTTAGGGGTTTTCCCTATTTTATAGGTTTATTCCATATAACTTACAACTGAGGGTGAGCAAATTAAACAGACTTCAGATTCGGTTTTTACATGAAAAAATGAAAAACGTTATTTGGCAATAACATAACTCCTACTAGATTTTCTAGCAGATGTACATAGGGTAGGTAATGTGTCTATTACCCATTCACCATGCTAGTAGCCATCCACTTGACACTAAAAAACTTCCTGTGTGAAAACTAGCAGTGCTAGAATGCCGTGCGTAGGTTTAAACTGTAGGCCAAGTAGTGCCGCACCAGCCCTGAAAATGACGGGCGAAAAAAATGAAAGAAAAGGAAATGGTTGTGGTTTTCATACTTTTTCATGTTTGTAGTGAAAACAATTTGTAAGGAACAGCAATTTTTTGTTTTGTTTTAGCCTTAACTAGGCATCCGGTATGGCACAATTGTCTTCCTTGCTCACTTTCTTTCCATCAGCTTCATAGGTAGCTACTCCTCCTGTTCATTCTTATTTCTGTTTTTCTTTTTCTTTCCAGACTTGCTGTGCCCATGCACCTTGAGTTGTGTGGCAACACCATCATGCATTTGTGGGGTTTTCAAGGTGAGCTTTAATCAACCCATAAAATAACGTAACTCGAAGACCAAAATACTAAAAGTAAAGTATTTGTTAGTGCTATATGTAAGTAATTGTGTACTTTTTGACTGTTTGTAGTATCCTTCAGTTGTCACTATTGGTCCTGTTTATCACCCTCAAACAAAGTGAGAGAGGTGATAATGTTTTCGTTGAACATCTAAGTACCGTATATAGCCAGCTACATTTGACATTTGTATATTTGTCTATCCACCCAATAAGTGGCCGAAGGAGTTGAGCAATGTTCATAAGTTTTGCAGGGAGTCTGGTGGGTTGCCCTTGGTGTGACCTATACCAAAAAACTGGGAATAGCTAGCTGGTAATGAAAAATGATGGCGATGAAATTTCCACTCCATCCAAAAACAGGTGGGAGTTGAGCAATATCCCAGATTTTTTGCCGGGAGGCTGGTGGGCTGTCCTCAATGTCACCCATGCAAAAAAGAATCAAAAATAGGAGCTGGCCATGAAAAATAATGGAAATAAAATTTGCTCTCCATCCAAAAACAGGTAGGTGTTGAGCTATCTTCATGATTTATTGCAGGGAGTCTGGTAAGCTGTCCTTGATGTCACCCATGCCAAAAAACTAGAATTAGCTGGCCATACTTAAAATGACAGCAATGAAATTTGCTCTCACCACGGGTGGTCTTACACCACGAGGCGTTTCAGTTCATGACATAGCTATTATGAATATTACTCATGAACCTTCTGTTTGTCCAACTGTGACGGTTAGTGTTCCACTGTCTAACAGCAACTGTTACCTCAAATTCCTCAACAATATCATTGGCATGTAGCAAGACTCTTGACTTGCCCATTGACTCACTGATGGGGAACATGCACTTGGACGTAACTGAAAAAATACTTGACGTTTTGCGTCTTCTGCAGCATCAAAGTGAAATTGATAAAATGTGCAAATTTTAAATGTATAGCTAAATGTCACTAGCAGCCCAATTGAGTTGGTGACAAAATGATGCAAATAGACTAGGGTACAAGACTAAACTCAAGTATTTTTTTTATTTTTATTGAAAAAATATACATATAGCTATATTGGCCACCTCTAAATTTCAAATTTACACTTATGGTCTAACTTTTTTCCACTATTAACCCGTGCATCCGCACTGTTCTCTTGAGAGGACACCCAGCAGAACCCACGCACCTGCAGTGTGTGTCAGAAATTCTCTTCCAAAATAAGACATCTTTAGCAACCTAGCGTAAGAGTACTATTGCAAGCACAGAAATGAAACTCAGCTACTCGGTTGATAGGTTCACACTTGCTCTTTCCGAAATCACATGCATTTTTGTGTTTGAGTTTTTAGTTTTTGTGATATAAGGCGTACAAGTCCGTAAATGGGCTTCGGCTGTTGGGCGTCCTTCCAAGAGGACAGCTGCGGGTTCGCCGTTTTCCCACAAGAGGACACTGCGGGTGCGCGGGTTAATACCAAATACCTACAATTTTTAAAGGAGTGTTGAGTATTTTATTTGAAATCGTAACTTTTTAAGTAATCCATTTTGTGTAACAAGTACTACATTTATTATATAGCTATATCATGGTTTTATGTAGTTGTCACTGCTTGGAGGATTATAGCTGTTTCATATATCATTCTCTTACAGATGGTTCCATGTCATTGTGAATCCGGCAGCATTCTGGCTGCCAGTCGTCAGATCACCTGATGTCCAGCATTGGTCAGTGGACTATCTCTATTTTCTTCTCTCTTGAGCATTCAGCGTGGGTACAAGAAGAGTCCACACCTGCAGCCTGCTGCTAACTGGGGTGTTACCGAAGATCGGCTGGGCGGGGCCTGGTATCTAACATGTATATAGCTAACTGAAGTTCGTAGCCCTCGATATAACGCCGATGATATTATCATTCTTTGCAGTGGCTCACTCCGGCAGAGTACCTCTGTCGGACAGCACCATGACTCGAGGCATCGGCACGATGGCCGGCAGTCTCCCATCCAGGAGGGTGTTCCGAGTCGCCACATTCAACGTTAACATAGGTACTCTAGAAAGATTTTTCTTTTGACACTTCGTCAAAAATATGGAATCCTACTCTTGTAAATATAAGTATAAGCTCAGGACTTCACCTATTCTACGTCTTGAGCCCCTAAAGGTGTAAGTAACGGGACATCGTAAAATTTCAAAGTCCAGCACCGTAAAGCAGTTAGAACTGGGCCTCACATTTTGACTGAGCGTCAAAAACAAACCTCTCTAGAGTACCTTTGTTAACGTTGAGTGTGATGACTAGAACGGAACACCCTCCTGGATGGGAGTCTGCCAGCGATCAAGCCAATGCGTCGAGCCATGGTGCTGTCCGACAGAGGTACTCTACGTTCACAACTGCAAATATAGCTATTGCAATGACCCGGATAATTTGTCACATTAATGCTAATAATATTTATGCTGGATCAGTATTAGCACTGCTAAAATAGTTTTGCTTTATCGTTGTTCAGGAAACCCACATTCTATGTTAGCCCAACAGTCTATTTAGGATGTTGGCCTAAATTACAATTGCAAAGTTGGCCTTACATTACATTGTACTATTGGCTTTAAATTACATTGTAATGTTGGCCATACATTACTTTGTAATGTTGGGCCTACAGTACATTGTATGTTGGCCCTATATCACTTCCTATTATACTTGAAATCTTCTTCCGGTATTACTATCGTCTATTTTTCCTCTCTTTTTTCCCAGCTTGCTGTTCCCGTGCATGTCGATGCTGTTGGGAACACCTTCGTGCATTGATTCCACGTACCTATCGTTAAACTGTATGTCCCTTCTTTTTCCTCCCTTAGAAAAGCTTAGTAATTTTAAGGGAGGCTTGAACTAGTTTAGGCCCAATACCACTACTACGACTGAGACGTCTAGATCGCTTAGTACTTCTTTATTGAGTATATAATTCACGATTGTAAATGTTTCTGCTCCTAGAATGGGTGGCGCCCGCACACGTATCTTTTCTTCGACAACAAATGATCTGCAAGTTGGTGATGCTTCTAACCATGTCATGTCCATAATATAGACCGCATGCGAAGATGTCTGCGAAATATATTTGCTAAGAAAGTTCACATTACGCAATGCTCCGCTGATGTTACTTACCTCTCTTCTTTCCCAACTTGCTGTTCTCATGCACGTTGATCATGTGTAGGAATATCTCATGCATGGGCTCAAAGTATCTGTAGACGTACTAGGTATATGTCCCTCCCTGTAAGATCGCGTTTTGGGTGACAATGGAGACGCAAATTCCTCATGAAAATAATGAATTTGCAAAGTTTTGCGTCGTGTTTATACTGTGTAGCTACCTATTATTATTTTTTTTTGTATCAGGTCATCAAGGACGAAGTACTTCACTATTTCACTCATAGGTAGAGCGAATTGTTATCAACTATCCACAGACTTGCTGTAGCTACTATACTTACCAACTGCTTACAAAATGAAGTCTACTAGGAACAAGAAGCATTTCTATTTTGTATTGAACCATTATTTCTTCCAAGACTAGCCTAATCCTACTGCGAATTATCCTAGTCTTTTCAGATCCACCAGAAAACTTGCTATTGCCAGATGATTTTTGTGCTAACCGTGGCAATGTTGCTGCGTGGAATCCTCCCTACTTAAGTACTTTCTGCACGGGTTCCGCTGTCCATGTCGGTTGAGTCGCTGCTGGCAACACTCTTTTTGTGTTTACGGTCGCGGGTGGCTGTGCCTCTCGTTGCCTGGGTGTCTGTAGTTGCCTACGCAGTGTCTCTGATATGGTGAAACGTGTTCATGTTTTTCGCTTTGGTACTTATACATCATGTTCTAATAAAATAGTTGTAATACTTAGACTGTAGAGGGTACCGAAACTCCAGTTTTGGAGTCCTGCCCCGTAACTTCCCCTTGTTCACGGTTAACTTGATTTTTAGGGTTACTGGTTACTTGACAGGCCTACAGCTTCATTGCGTGTTGCTTCTTCAAGCTACATTGAGATTGGGCTTCACAATTTCTCTTCTGGAACTTGCAGTTTCCCTTGAAATCATCCAGTTACTTGATGAAAGGCCTTAATATGCATAATAACAGTGGGACATTAGACGAGTAACGAAAGTTCAATGGTGTTGATTAGCTCTTTCATGTTCAGTAATTTGCCCAAGGGCAGCTGTCGACTATAATAGCACTAAGGTTAATCCAGTAATTGGTTGCTCAGGAGGTAATGCGGTCCTTTTCCTTTCCAGTTGGTAAAATAATCACTAGTTTTTTATCCTTCATTTTCCTGAGGCGAGTTTTGTCCCTCTACATAGGCCAGTTGCTGGGCTTCGTGCACGAGGTGGCGCGATGTTGGTGCTGCTGTGCTTGCGTGGTCTGGTACACTACCAGGTGCGAAAGTTTTACCCAAATTTTTTTAATGTCCTCAATTTAATGTCCCAATTTAATGAGTCATGTGCCCAATATGTAGGCGGCACAGCACGACGTCCATTCGGCGGTCGTCACTATTTGACGGGTGCCACTCAGATGGTTTCTTCGATTATTCATGATTTATTTCTCTGCGCCAGCTACTGGGATTGCCATAGCTCGTGCAGGCTTTGTTTGATTAGTGGGTAAAAGTCTGGGGAGGGGACTGCACGGCTTGCCGTGGGCTAATTCGACAGGGCCACTTGCTTCGACTCATTGGCAAGCTCATAGCCCGCGACGTCAACATGGCCAGGCACCCGACAGATACACACAAACTTTCCATTTTCGTGCAATTGTTGTATCATAGTTACCATTTGGTTAATGACTGGGTGGATGCTGTCGTACGCTCAAATGGCCTGTAGGAAACTCAGTGAGCCTGAGAATATTGTAAAGTTCCTTTCATCGCTGTCTCTAATGAAGTGCAGTGCTGCGCATACGCCGAACAACTCAGTGGCTTAGGTCGAGGTCTTTGGCAATAGTCGGTATGCTCTGGTTTCCTCGGTTGTGGTGGCTGCGCTGGTCTGAGTAAGGTTAACAAACCAGGGCAACTCCTAAATCAATAAGTAAATGAACTAGAGTATCGTGAGAACGCAGAACGCATACTTCCGCCAATAACAGCAATGGTAAGGAAAAAATTTAGATTGGTTCTGAAACTAGGATTTCCTTTCTATGACCACCACCAAAGTTTGATAATGAATTTAACTAGAGCATTGTGAGAACGGATTCCTACCTCTGCCGATCAAAGCAGCGGTAACAAAAAACTTAAATATGTCCTGAAAATTTATATCATTCCATGGTGCAGATCTTCAGCATTTATAACACTTTTGGCATATTTCATAAAGATGCGTTCATAATTTTTTGAGTTCTGTTGCCGAAAAATATAAAAACAAAGCCAGAGCAAAAAAAGAAAAGAACCGAAACATCACTACAAAAAGTTGGCCATTTGCTCTTCGTTAATATTCCTAACAATCTGTGTAGATTTCATAAAAATCCGTCCGAGACTTTTTGAGTTATATTTACAATAAACAAAGTTAGTCATCTGTTCTTCCTAGGATGCGTAACAATCCCTGTAAAGATCTGTCTGTAACTTTTTGTGTTATCTTTGTGACAAATAGTCAAAGAGACATGCAAAACATAAAGACGAATGTAACATCGTTGGCGGAGGCAATTATGAAATTAACGAGAGTTTCACAGCTGACTCACACTCAATCAAGTCAGCTGTTTTGTTAATAAATGATGCATATGTTAAAACCAGCTTGTCTAAATCCCTAGTAGATTATTATATTGCCGCACTAGTCATGTGCACTACGTTGTTATATAAATGTGACCTCGCCCGATGTCGAGCCCTCAGGGGTATAGCCTATTCTGGCTGGCCCTTTCCCGGCCACAATATATTTGGGCCTCGCACACCCAACTTAATTAAGGGTCCCGAGTGCCTTTTCCGCAGGAGATGTTACAGCTTGGCGCAGTTTCTGCTGACGAGGTTAGTTTTGTAAAGTTAGGTAGGCTCTCTAGACTTCACCTTCTGTTTCGGGAGGTGGGCTGCCGATCGCGGTGGCCGACGTATTCCCGCTAGACTTCTACCTCCTTGTATTTCGTTTAATTCCTTCCCCTGCGCGGCGTAGCTGAGCGAAAGCGTTCAGCCGTGCCCGGGGATTGGAGATGCACAACTCGCGTCTTTTCCCTGTCAGTAGCCCATTGGCCATTCTGAGACCTACCTTCAGAAAAGCCGAGATTTAAAACGCGCCCTAGTGGCGCACAAGGCTGTGTTAAACCACAGGAATAGTTCGGCGCGATATAGACATTGTGATCAGTGCTGGTAAAACTTCTACTTCTACTTGCCCGATGTCGAATAACATAAACCTCGTCACCGTCTGAAGCGACTATTTGGCAAAATTGAGCCTTCTTTTTCGGGCAGATTAACAATTATAATAGCTACGTTGGTGTTCCTTTCAATTTCAGGGAAGTGGGCATGCGATTTATAACAGATTTTTCCCAACTCTACTGTATAAAGAAATATCAGGTTGCTTCCCTTCTGAATATTTTTGGGCTAGGCAATTCATTTCTGGAGGCAATGAATATCCGCGATTTTTTATGTCTTAAAGAATATGGTATTAAAACTTTACGCTCTGGCCGGTATGGACAGGTAGCTTAATCCAAAAGAAGCCCTTTGCAACACTGGGAAGCCCCCAATGCTGCTAAAGGATATCAAACAAAAAGCCAGGAACAGCTGACTTACGCCTGCAGGCCAACACGCCCGAAAGCTGATGCCGGCAATGAATTCCAAACCCCAACAGACAAGGGAACGAAGCTTTAACATTTGAATTACTCTATACGTGAGCAGTTTGCGTAATGTTTAGTTTGGTTTGTCTGAGATTTCACGGGGAGCAAATCTATGCCGTGTCTTTGAATATTTCACTACCTTCTACAGAAGTAGTAGTCTCTGAAATCAGATTCCTATGCCATTTTAGATACACAGATGAGTCACAGATACGACCAGTATTTGAACACGCTCAACAAAGCAAGCATGTAACTTTTAGGCATTCATGAGTTGCCTACATATTTTTCCTTGACGCTTGCGTATAAATATGGTTTTCATTTTGTTTTCATAATTAATCAACTGAAGTAGTCGCATTCATCTAGGACTTACATGCAGTGGCCATACAGCTTTCGAGACTCATAAGTAACAAATGTATAACCACGAACGAATATAAATGTGATCTTTGACACGTAGTAAATGGAATCCAACCCCGCCTGTCGTCCTTGAGAGTTTCAACCAAGAAACGCCTATTATTTCTTATGAGCGCACTAGCTTGCTTAACATTTGCCTTAATATTATCTTTGACTAAATTTTATATCCAATTCCAGAACGTCGACCCTGAAGAAAATTGGTGACCATAAACTAGCAAACTGACAACATGCTTTTACAAAACGCTCTCTAAATGCTATAGC
>LQNS02278138.1:4286354-4307334 GCA_001587735.2 Parhyale hawaiensis
ATACTAGAGAGTTGACTTGTTGCTTTTCTACGTTAGCTTGATGCTCGTTAATTCTAGTTTGAACGTTACGGCCTGTCTCTCCAACATACACTTTTGTACATGAACTACAATTTAGTTGATAGATGACATTTGATCATGCAGATGGAGGTTTCAAGTCTTTAAGATGACATAGCTGCTGCCTGCATGTGGCATGAGGCGAGGCATGATACTCTTTCCAGTCTACAATATTATCTACTATATTCCGTATTGAAGTCCTGGATTGACTAGAGCATTTTATATATATATATATATATCTATGTGTAAATAGTATATATATAGGTATATAATTTTGCCAGAGACTGCGTTAGGAAAGTTGGCGATAGCGTGCGTAACGACAATAGGAACGAAGTGACACAAAGACTTAGTTTAAATTCCAAGTCTACCGACGATTCCTGTCACGGGGTAAAGTATGCAACTCTATACTAGCTGTAAAGCATAACTGTGCTACACAGATACCAGTAATGAACAAGTACTAATGCATAGATTTAGAAGTATGTTCGATAACATAAACCACCGGAAGAAGAACTCAAAATAGGACGATCTTAGAGCTTTAAGTTAATATCTAAACAGTCTTGTTGCCGCAAAAGGGAGAAGCCTTCACGTTGTTAATCAGACAAATGTCGCTGTTGAAATAGCTATAAGAAGTAGAATAGACACCAGCGTACAAGGGGATGATAAGAAAAATCAGTAATGCTTTCGTATAAACAACGCACAGTGCAATCAAGAGCAGATCATGTGTTCAGATGAGCAGCACTTTGGGAATACGCAAGTTATGACCAAGAATGTAACAAAAGCATGCGAGACCGTGTCTTCAGATGAGCCGTATATAGTTATGCCATGAGTTGAAATCATACATGTATCAAAATTTCTAAAACAACATCTTGAAAGGGGTTCCACTCTTATTTGCAAGATTTTGTGGGCATTACCACGTATCTGATGCGCCTGTAAAAGTGTATAATAATTTAGGTTCTAAGGATATTTTCCTTCATGAGCAATTTTAAAGCAGAATTTGAGATGAGAAATAGAGTTATTTGACATTAATATACGTCGAAAGTGTCCACACAGTTGGTAGGTCATGGTTTTATTACGTCCTTCGCGTTAAGTGAAACAATACAACTGAGATTAGACGGAAATTGTCATTATATGTTCACGTATTCTTGATAAACGTTGTTTATTGGCATTGGTGATGCATTTTTCTTTAGTTCATAGCACACAATATAATTTAGAGCTTTAACTTTGGAAAAAGACTAGTAGTGGCGTTCAGAGGCTCAGTCGTATGCTTCACTATTTTCGAAATTGAGTATTGACGTTAACTTCTCTTAATTCGGAGAAGAAACAGTGCTTTCACATTGACAGTTCACGGTGAAATTTGAGGGAAAATATGTTTTTAGATAAATAAATACGTTGGAAAACGACAAATAATTTGAAAATAACTTAGGACTCATTCATTTCTTGAAATGGAAATTATTTTATACTATCATTCGTCTAGGATGTTTATACAGTCATAGGACTTGGTTTTTTTCAGTTCCTTACGTTGAGGGAAATAACAGGAATTATATGAGTAAAATCAATCCTTACATATATGTAATCATGTATTTGGAATAAACGTTGTTGACATAGCCGTTAGTAATGCCTTAGAAACACATAATTCAAATGAGAGGAATAGGATGAGATCTGTGCTGAGATCCTAATCATTGCTTTAGAATGAGCACAGTTTAATTATCAGATGGATCAGGCGAATAGGTTGAGCTGATAACAGTTAATATCAAGAGATAGGAATGTTTCAGGCGTAGAGCATTAATTAGTAATAGCTACGTATCAACACCTTTTCATAGAGTACTTACTAGAGTTTTGAAATACACTTTTTTTTTGCGTTAGTATAAAATATGAATGCTACAAAGGTTTTGAGAAAACAGAATAAATAGGTATTAACAGTTTTTGTCGTGCTTGTAGTCTGCAGGTAAAACGAATGCTGGAGGCGGAACGGATTACCTCTTCCGGAGACATATGCTGGAGCGGCTCACTGCTGCACACGATGGCGGTATGTTGAGGGTAGAGCAGGGGATCACTTGACTTCTCTGTTGCCGAATGGAGGGGAAAGTGCTGAGCAGAGGTGCTGTATGTGGTGGTTGGTTGGCTTCGCGCGGTGGTGGTGAGCGAAGGATGGCTGTGCGATAGTTACGTGCACACCGACACAGACATGGCTGTTTGCGTTCGATGGTTCACTTGTTTAGACATTGTAAGGCACAATGTCGCACGTCTTCATTGACAAGGTTGCAAGTTGATTCAAAAATTGAAACTTGTATCACGGCGAGCCATATGAGAACTATAAATAGAACCGTAGAGTTGAGGAGTTGCATGAGCTGGAGCTGAAACCGAGTGCATCGTTGCGCGCAGGCTGCTTAATTAAGCTATGTAGAAGGTATTAATTTCGTGGTATGTAGAAGGACTTGCTGGTTTGCGGGTGGAGCTGTTCTCGTGGTTCAGAGGTATAGCGAGAAGATTCAGGAGTGGCTATCAGAAGTGCGGACGAGGGCGGAGGGTTGTGAGGGCAGGGATGTTTAATGACCGTTGCTTTAGAATGAGCGCAGTTTAATTATCAGATGGATCAGGCGAATAGGTTGAGCTGATAACAGTTAATATCAAGAGATAGGAATGTTTCAGGCGTATGTTGAAGACAGTGGTTCATACCCGGTGCATCTGGTAACACAGGCAAGCAATGTGAAAAGCTGTTGTAGAGTAGGCAGCGCAGTACACTTTTTCCAAGCACGCTTGACTCAGTCAGCTAACGTCGCCTGCAGTTGCCGCTCGCTGTGTGCCTTTACGCCGAACGCTTCCAGACAAACCCTCACACTGCCGGTTGAGGTCTGTGAGCGAGGGACGTGGAATGGGAGCGAGGGGGCGGGTGTGCAGTGAGGCGTGTCCACGAAACATCGTTCATGTTATGATTTGAAGTGGCTGGATGAATTAGTTATTAGTGATACAATGTTAGGCGAAAAGATCCAGGCACACTTATTGTTAGTGAAGATACAACATACGGTAATGGTATTGGTCCACGTAGTTCGGGCAGATGGAGAGACAAAGAGATGATCGCGGGTAATAGGCCTCGAAAGCGACGCTTGGCTCTCGACTGTCAGGTGTCACTGTAGAAGCTTCAAACTACAAGACATTTTCTTATGCTGCACAATTTCTACACCACTGAACCAATACACTGTTTCACTTTAGTTTCAATAGATGCACAAGATATTCATGTACCATGTGGTACATGTTCAATACGTTTGGATATATACCAACCAAACAAATGGCACAAAATACACAGAGCCATTGTACGTGTGTACTCTGTACGCCGATGGTACGGTGTGACGAGCTGGTAGACATTGTACGTGTGTACTCTGTACGCCGATGGTACGCTGTGACGAGCCGGTAGATTACATACGCTTCAGAGAACAATTTTGTGCTGGTAGATCTTGGAGCTTTATACCAAATACAGACTTCAGAGTAATTACGAGCCAAAGCGAGTATCAATTAGGTTTGAAAGCAAATGTAATGAATTGCTGTTGTATAATTTAATTAGGTGTTTAGCCTCATAGAAGAATATCGATTACAGGTAAAATGAAAATTGTTCGCTGAGGCTTGCAAGTTTTCTGAAGTCTGTATTTGGTATACTACTCAGAACATTCTGCAGAAGCAAATTAGTAGCAAAATTTTCATCAATGGAGATACATCACAATTTTGACGGCTGGGTGCATTAGTACATAATGCTTGGTGTTCTGGTGCATGCTGTGAGTGGTGCCGAGGTGTTTGGGCATCAATTGCTGAAACTGCATTTGGAGTATGAAAATTTTTAATCGAGCTGGATATCCTCCACTTCATAATATAGTCAGTGGTATGGCGTTCTATAGAACACTAAATCTACTCTGATTCTCTGTACCTTATACTACCCCTCTCCATTCGTTCACCATACCTGTCCCTGGGGCGGTCTGGGAGTCCTGTTGGTAAGACGAAAGTTCTCTCGAAGGCCATCATCTGATCGTTGACGGAACGCACCATGGCAGCGCTGCAAGAGATGACAACACTGTCAGACGCGACCCACGGCGAGAGAAGACCGAGAGTTTGCGACATTGGACAACCAAATAAGCAAAGCAACGTCATTATATTGAGCAGAGCGTCTAGCTGATTATAGAAGTTGCACAAATTATAGAAGTTGCATAAATTATAGAAGTAGCACAAATTATAGAAGTAGCACAAATTTTGCAAACTATGTTCCGATGATATCCATAAGGAATTATGGATATCTGACGACACTTGCCAAAAAAGGCCCAACCACACAGCTTGAGCTCTTCACTACATTACTCAAAAAGTCGAGAATGAATATTTATGAAATTTAGATGAACAATCAGGAATGGCATGAAAAAAATGACCCTATTTTCGTGGTCAATCTGTCCATTTGTCTATATGCGTTTTCTATTTATCAGAACATAACTCAAAAAGCTATCGACAGATCCTAATGAAGTTTACAGGAACTGCTAGGAGTATCATGAGAACAAGATTATAAAGTTTTAGAGATATATCAAAAAGTTATGGATTAAGCACCATTATGAATATTTCGTTAGCGCTCTCGAAGCGCTTCTCTAGCTACTGTAATTGTCATTAGGGCCTTGGCTTAGCCACGGCAGCAGCCGGCTGGTCAAGGCGCTGTGTACGCACAGTTTTACTGCCTAGTCACAGCCGAGTCTAGTGCGCAGCTTGGCTCACTGAAGTGAGTTCAACTTATCCTCTTATCGGGCAGGGCGTAGCTCGTGCTGGAAAATACGACGCAAGGCATCTCAGTGAGACTACAGAGGACAGACGGAACACTAGAGCGGTAGGTGTCTTTTCCAGTCTTTTACTTGTGATCAGGTAGGAGACAGGGATCGCTTGCATGCCGCCATCGGCGGTCCTTGCACAGAGGAGACTAGGAAACAAGGACGGTCGCTAAACGCAGCGATCAGTGCACCCAGTCTCCGTCACAATATCTGGGATCCTCGTGCACAAAAAGGGAGTAGCCAGAGTGTAGTAGAATAGCTTAATAAATAACTGAGGTTGACTAATCCTTAAAGCCCAGGCGCCATCACCCAGAAAAGGTCCAGAACGTACTGAGAGCCAGCAACGAAGAACATGCAGTCAGTTAAGTTAATTGATTTATTTATTCATCATATATTTCTCCACGGGCGGGAGGTGTTCTTAGATTATTCTAATACAGCATTCATTAAAATTTTCGTGTAATATAATTTCTAAATAATATTACAGCTATGAATTTACAACCTATTCAACAAGGCTCAGTGCCATCACAGACCAAATTAGTGAACTGAATTGGCAACCAAATGGTACAAGCTAACGATTATCCTCACAGGAGGAGCAATATAACAATTATGTTTTCCGCTAATATTACAGCTTATTACATAAAAATAGGATAAATGCAGTCAGTTTGTCCCGATGAGACATCTGCATGGCTTAACACTATTTCACCTGATTGACTAAATACTGTAACATACAACATTCTCCAATAGGTATGGTAGTACCATACAGCACGACCTACAGTACATACATGTAAATTCTAAATCATGTACTTATATCTCATTATAGGACGCTCTTCATCAAGTGAATTATCACTTGATAATCATTTGATTTGCTTAACCACCGTTTCTGCCAAAAGGGGGCGGAATTAGTTAACCAAGGAGCCAACGAGTGGATGATCACCGCGCACAGAAATAACATATTGTGGGAAAAACCGAGGTTGACAACAATAGTAAAAATAAATGAAGCGGACATAGAAGGAGAGACAGAACTCTCTCCAGCTCAGTAACAGCTAAAATCAGTTTTGAGTCTTCAGATACGAAGCGAAACACCGACACCCAACTTCAGCGCACTCCTCAAATCTGCCTCAATACCACGGTGACTTCATCATTGTCTTTGGCTTCGATAAACCAGAAACGTTTTGCTTCAGACAAGACAAAGGCCCGTTTACGCGAGCGGACAGTATCGCCCAACTCGTGAATCCCCGACAGAGTCCGAAAGTACGGGAGTGTTCACACGACAGCTAGCCGCGCGCTGTAGTGTGATATCTCTCTCTTATGATACTCCCAGAACTACCATTATTTGCAAATAAATTGTTGAGAATCCGAAATAGTAAAGCTGCTGTTATAGGGTTGCAGCGTGCAGCGTATTTGTAACTACCATGTTTATATATACGTGTACCTAAATCTCTTCACTGTCATAAACAGCAAAAAAAGTTTCAGCAAATAAACTGAGAACCGTACTGATTGTACGGTTCTCAGGGCTGCGTTAAAGCACTTTACGAGGTAGTAGGAGATAGCTCCTCTGTTCATAGGTTTGTGTGATTTAGGATTGACGAACATCGCGTCAGAACCCCAGGAGGAGGACAAGCGAAGTCATCTGTGCGAAGTAAGAGCAGGACATAGTGCATGACGGGTTTTATCTTGGTTAAAGAGTGCGTGAATAGCAATGTAGGGTGGGGCTCTGTGCATGGACTGGTGTTGTAAAGGAACCTGTTCTGTCTGGTATAACTACTTTGGTGTCGTTGAGAGAAAAAGTGGTCAAGGTTCTGGACATGGCAGCGAGTTCGGAGACTCGATTTCCGGTAGCTAAGGTCACGAGGAATAGGGTCTTAAGAAGGAGGAGATTCTCATTCGAAGCGGTAGAAGTGTAGAACTGGGGTTGTTCTAACATTGAAAGGACTTTATTAGGGCTCCAGTTGGGCATCAAACGCTGCTGAGGCGGATTCTCAATGAACTGAGCCCGAGCTAGCATGGAAAATTCTTGGTAAAGGTAAAGGTAAAGTCAACATAGACCACACCCCCACCTGGGAAACCCACATGCACTGGTTTGTGCTGCGGGTATAAGCCCACTGGCCCCAGACGAGCAAGTGTAGTCGCAGTCGCCCTCGGGTTACGAACTATGGCGCCAATTTGACGGAAGGAACAAATNCGAGCATGCACACACAACTGCCGAGTCAGCACACCAAGATCTGCAAAGAGCTCGTGTGCACGGGGAATCGAACGAGCAATACAAGGTGTTAGAGCTGAGAACGGAAGCATGCAGCTACCGTGGCGGCATGGAAAATTCTTGGTCCTTGCTGTTGATGCCAAAGCTGAGAAGGAGAGGCAGATGCAGGGCGTTATGTTAGAATAGACTTTGGGTTAAGTTTCCGCTTCGACCCTAACTCCAGGAGGTAAAGGAGGATTGTTTGTTTGGAGACCAGAGGGGCGTTCTGTTTTTGCAGCCAAATTTGGAAGTTTTTCCAGCAGGTCACGTATTGAGAATTGGTGGATTTGCGGTGTGACTGTATTAGAGCTGCCGCGACGATGGGACAAGACTGTAGCTCATAGAACTTGGTGAGAAACTGTAAGCGTGAAAGGTCATTGACGTCTCGAACTGCACAGCGAGGCTCGGTTTGGACGAGCTGGAAAATTTCTAGCTTGATGTCTGATCTAGCACACTTGGTCAGGAACTCGGGCCATCAAAGAGCTGCAGGGAGGTGCGGAGCTATGAATACGTCTCCGCCGTGGAGGGATCTTAGCTTTCGTAGGCAAGGTTATATCAGGTTCACTGGTGGGAAGCGGTACAGAGATTTCCATTGGTTCTAGTCAGAGGATAGTGCGTCCGTCACTGTGGCTAGGGGATGGTGGAACAGGCACCCGAAGGTGGGTAGCGTTGCATTCCCTGGGTGAGCGAAGAGGTCGATTGAGAGAGGGTGAGACTTCAGCAGGAGGTTGAAGGACTAGTGAGAGAGAGTCCATTCTGACTTGATCACGTGGTCCCGTGAGAGGGAGTCCGCCCAGGTGTTCAAGTGACCTGAAATGTGGCGTGCTAGCAGAGTCCAGTTGTGCTGAGAGCACAAGGGGAGGAGAGAGAGAGAGAGTAGGGTTTGGTTCAATAAGGGGCTTCTGTCGGAGCCCTGTTTGTTTATTCGGGACACAACTACCGTGTTGTCTGTCCTGATAAGAATGAGCTCCCTTGGGGGGGGGGTAGGGAACAAAGGCATAGAAGGGTGGCTTTTGACTCCAGGATATTGATGTGGCAGTTTTGTCTTCTGGTGTCCACGTTCCCCAGGCTATTTGGCCGTGAGAAGAGGCCCCACATCAACCCGAAATGGATCCGTCCGTCCATACTGAGAGATGAGGAGGGGGGGGGGGAAGGAAATTGGGTTGGGTGTGTTGAGGTTCTCCGAGGTCGCGTACCACTGAACTTGACCGTGAAGAGCGATCGAGAACGGCAGGCGAGGTTGGCCTCGGAACTTGGAGCCATTGAAAATTATCTGGCGTAGATGGAAGTCCGCCAGGTGTGAAAGGAGCTACGAAGTTGATAGATCATAGAGATTTCTGAGAGGCTTTTTTTCCGAAATCGTTTGGAAAGAAGGGCTAGGGCCTCCGCCACGACTTTCTCGATATTTCTTTGGCTTGGGGAAATCGTGTAGGCGGGTCCGTTCCAAGTTACTCCTAAGTAAGTAATGGAAGGGAGAGGGGATAGTTGGGATTTGTTCCAATTTATGGTGAATTCCGACTTGACGAGAAGACTGGTAGCGTCGTTGGTGTTGGCCAGCAGTAGAGAGTTGGACGTGCTTCCAAACGAGACAGTCGTCTATGTACACGGAGGAAGGAATGCGGTCTTTGTGAAGGAGCTTGAGAACCTCCGTGATAACTTCTGTGAAGAAGATTGGTCCCAGAGATATGCCGAAGGGCATTGCTTGAAACATATAAGCTAGTTTCGGTGGGTGAACGCCAGGAACTTCTGATTTTTGAGATGTCGAGCATCTTGAAGGTGCCGCACTTTATGAGACCATTGAGGCTGGAGAGGTCGAAGAGGAATCTTTCTCCACCAGTAGATTTTGGGACAAGAAAGACTCTGCTTGTAAAGCAGGGTTGAGGAGGGGCCTTGATGATGGCTCCCATGGCCAGGCGTTTTAATATGTGGGGTTGCGGGTTGCCTAGACAGGTTGAGGGAGGAGGGACGTGCAGCAGGGGTGGGTGAGGGGCCCATTTCCACGTGAGGCCACGTTTGATGATACGTTTGGTCATGGGGGATGTGAACCCCCAGTGGAGGAGCTGACGCCAGAGACGATCTGATATCGGACGGTCATTGTTGCTGAGCATTGTGGGGGAAAGTGCCTCGGCCCCTTGAGCGGCCGGCAGCAGTAGAGCCGCGTAGGGAAATTCTTCTTCGCTGGCCGCTGAAACCTCTCTGAGGGTATATCCACCGCCACGTATTTACTGGTAGCCTTGGTGGTCGGAAACTTGAAAGGCTGTAGGGGTGTAATCGCATCCCCCTCTGTGTTCACGAGGCGGTTGGACATTACCGTGTCGAACACCACGGATGCTACGGGAAGTAGCCTACCACGGGCTCTGCTTCCTCCAGCTTGCATGAGAGTTGAGAGGTTGACGTAAATAGGGGGAGGGGCAGCCTTGAGGCAGTCCTCAGCTACACGGAAAGCATATTCATCGAGAACACCTGTGGAGAAGGCTCATCCTTCTCTGAGGGTGACACGAATAGCCAGGGCGTTGTTTGTTTTTACAGCCTTGTGTCGTAGTGTATAGCGTAGCTTTATAGCGTTGGAGACACAATTGGTGATGAGGTTTTGTACCACAAGAGCGACGCAGTGGGACTGCAATTTCATAATATTCTTGGCATGATGTGTAGCAAAGTCGGAGGACTCGTTATTAGCTATCATTTCGGCGAGGGAACCGTTGTATTTGGTACTTTCGTGAATTACCAAGAGGCCCTTTAGCTGTTGCCGGAGTTCACAGTCTTGCGTGCAGAGAGCGTCAGATATCTCCTGAGTTCTGCCAGCGAGGAGTCCCGTGAGACGATAGCAGTCCTTACACAACTTAGGAGCTGACGCAAAAGCAAGAACCTTGCTTCGAGTGGGGACGTTATCTGCCGCCTTGAGAGCGAAGAGGGCAACTTTGTGAGTGTGAGGTTTAGTGGGTACATATTAGTCTGGGAAGGCATTCTACAACTTGACACCTTGTTAACTGCCATAGCATAGGGTTTTGTGTTGCTAAAGCGCCAGCCAAGCGAAGAGTAGGCGTTCATGTTGATGATGTGAGTTAACTTCTTGAAGTGATCGGCTTGCTATCTTTCAGGTCCAAACTAGGGATCACGATACTCGCTGCTTCTAGAAGAGCCTTGACGCTCGGGGTAAGAGGTAGAGTTCTGAACACATAGGTACCCTGGTGGAGGGAACATCCAATTTCTCCAGAAGTGTAGCCGATGAAATAGCCGCCATATTTGACGCCGTCGTTGCCTTGTAAGGCGTCTTCTGGGAAATAATAGCTAGCCTCTCCCTCTTGAGCTCCGGGCTGTGAAAATGAGAATGAGGCCTGATCAAGGGGAAAGATCCGAGGAAGGAGGCAGTCGTCGTACCACTCATGAGCTGCGCCCTCGTGAGGATCCTTCTCATAGTAGTTTTCAGCATAGCCTTTAAGCCAATCAGCATCATGGCCAGAAACTTCTACCCCTTGTGGAGCTGAGGGCTGGGGTGATGGAACTGGGAATTTATCTGAGCTTGTTGGGCCTTTTGGAAAGCTTGAAACTGGCTCTGAACTTGGGTACTAATTTGCTTGGCCATAGGTGTCTCTTGGTCTTCATCAGACGAAGAAGAAGAGTCGGGAGAAGGGGAGGGTGGCGTTCTCTTAGAGCCTCTCCTTGGAGTGTCCTTTGGAGAATTGTTGGCGAGATTGTGAGGAGAATTGGCGTCATCCGGGATAGATGAGACCACAGGGTCAGCTGTTTCTGACGTAGCAGGAGCGTGCAAGTCAGTGGTTGTGTCGGATTTCGGTGCGTTAGTGGGGGTAATATCCGGATTAGCGGGCGCATGGGTAGAGGTCCGGGGCCTCGTAGGGTCCCAGTGCTTGGCAGAAGGTTTGTAGATATCGTTAGAGGACGCAAACGTGCAGTTAAGTCGGGGGATAGTTTTTGAGCCTCTCCTGCGGCGGTTAAGTCTTTCTTCATTGTAGTGATACGAACATCGTACAGTTTTTTCATTGTTGGGTCAAAATTATTAACACCAGCGATGATTTTCTGGCAAGTGACACAGTTTGTGGGATCGTATTCATAGTTTTTAAAACAGGTAGTGTTGTGACCGATGCAAGTGTCATGATTGTCAGAGCTCGCTATGGCGCGCTTGCATTTGGAGCGGGTCTTGTGCGTGCTTAGACATGATGAGTTGGGAGGTCAGGCAGCTAGTCTGCAAGAGAATACCTGGATGAATAGGGATTCTGGCAGTAGGAATTTGGTGTTGCAATAGTTATATTGAGGAAAGGATTGTGGAGATCTCCATTGTGGAGAGTTTCCAGAGAGTTATCTTTAGAGAGGCCTCTGCATACTGGAGAGGTTTCGGAGATTTCCAGGAGAGTTGAGAGTTAAGGTTTAACTTGAAGGATAAGGTTCGGGGACTCGCCCTTGCGGAGTGTTTCCGCAGAGTTATATCTTTCAGAGGTTAATGCTTACTGGAGAGTAGCCGGAGAGTTTCCGGAGAGTAGCCGGAGAGTTTCCGCAGAGCTATATCCTTCAGAGGTTAATGCTTACCGGAGAGTTTCCGAAGAGTTATATCCTTCAGAGGTTAATGCTTACCGGAGAGTAGCCGGAGAGTTTCCGGAGAGTAGCCGGAGAGTTTCCGGAGAGGTAGGGCCAGGCCGGGCAGTCTTAGAGCAAGAGCCTGATGGGGTTCACTTATGACAAGCAGGAATCGAAAGATTCGGTGGACAAAAGAGGTTTCAAAGAAAACTCCGAACCCAAAACGTATATATGGATAAGTACTGCCGAGGCAGGTTATAAAGGTTATTCATATGATATTGCATTCTCTCATTCGGAGAGTCTCCTGAGACCTTCCGGGAGGAGCAGGTAAAGTAACGGATTAATAAAGATTAAAGATATAATAAGGATTATAAGTATCTTGCTCACCGTTTGCTAGACTGTGACTCTCCAACACAGCAGCACAAGATACTTGTCTCACTCGGAGTAGGACTCGCTAAGTGGAGGTTACAATTGCAGGAGCAACTGTAGGAGAGATGTTGGCGTGTAGGAGGTCGGTGAGGAAGTGACGATCTCTGGTACCCGACCTATACTTATAGCTTCCGACTCTCCGGAGAGTCTCCTCTACCTTTCCGGGAAAACTCAGGAAACTCCCCGGGAAGTCTGCAGTCGGAGTCAGATACTGAGAATTCAAATTTTTACGTAATATTTAGATCCAGTTCCTCGCAATTTCGAATTCACTCAACCTACGGTGAGGTATATCCTACTTTGGCGTTAGCTGGTGCAGATATCCAGCTACATAAATGTATACATCGTAAACCAACAGAAAATATAACTTCGATGCAGAGAAAAGTAATAACTGTCAGACTCCACGGGAACGGCAAGAGACGCTGGAAGAGCAGGAACTGCATTAATTTTCAATAACGATTAGTACCATATTTCAAATTTAGCCTTCTTCTGCAATTGCCTACTGAATTCCATCAGAAGGGAACAGGATCGCCAAAATATCCAACGTGGCAAGACATGCATTCAGATAATAAAGGGATAAGGATTTCACTTACGCTTTCTGCTGCCACCTCGTCATTGATTTCCAGAGAAGAGAAGCTTGATACGAAATCAGCATCATGGCGGAATTCTCACGGTAACGGCAAACAATGATACAGATTTTATTAGAAAGACCTTGCCCTGCTGCATCCGATTGATGATCCCCGCCGTATCATAGATACATACGTTCGCTTCATAATGCTGCCTGATTCATATTATACTAGTGGACCCCTGCGTGAAAAATTCACGCAATAACCTATACGTTTGCCTAATGCCTCTATGCCGGTGCGGAATCTCCACTTCTCTCATTTGCTTCTTAATTTTCTTCTTTTCTTTATTGATCCTTTGTCGTGCTGTCATCCTTAGGTCTTCTATATAGACAGGCAGGAGTAACATCTTGAGTAAAACGCTCCAACAAACTTAAACAGAATGGCAGTTTATATACAATGTGTCCCCTCCGTAGCAAAGATACCGTTGATACCGTCTTTCCCCCTGAAATATCTGTTTCATTTGAGGTGCTCAAATTTTGACATATGAAGAGAAAACTGCTTCGGCAGAGGAAACCAGTAAGCTAGAAGAAATAATTGTCTACTGCCCGTGAAAACTTATGTTTCGTCGGTTTCGTTGATAATAATTGCATCAAAGTGCGCGTTGCCTGCGCGGTATCAGGCCGCTCATATTGTCCGGCCACCGGACGCCTCTTTGTTTGTATGAGCCGGCTTTGGGTTTGGGGCTCTGGGTAGCCCCTGAGTTGCAGGAAATGCCACTCTAAAGGCGGATGAAACCTCTTTTGGTCCAACGGCATCCCTGAGAGGAGACGAACCGGCTGGTGCCATAGTTGGGTACTCAGTCTTCCACAGTCTGCTCCTCTCTCTCTCTTTCTTCCATCAGGTAGTACCGCCTGATGCTCTTTTCCTTTCCTTTCTCTTTTTCTTCTTTTCGGCCAGAGCCTGTACTGGTTACGGCAGGGTCAGGGGCGCGTAGATAGCTGGCCGCTTTCGTAGCTATCGCTACTGTCAACTCTTTTTTGCTTTATTATGCTTGAGTTTATCTTTGTTTATGGGATTCTTTCCTACTTCTTTGTATATTTCTGTAATTATCTTTACATTTCTGTATATCTATGTTCTTTTATTTTTTTCTTTCTTCTACTTATCCGTGGGAACGTTGAAAGAAACCCAGGACCGGGTCGGGATCGGAGGTGTCGTCTCCTCTATTGTAATATTAGAGGACTGCCTACGAACCTCGCGGAGCTCGACTTTGTGTCCCGTGGTGTGGATGTTGTGAGCTGCACCGAAACATTGGTGGCTGGCAGAAGGCACGACGCTGAGCTTGCCTTGGCGAGTTTTCAGTCCCCTTTTCGCAAGCTGTGAGGATTGGGGCCTGGATTCCGTGGAATGGCCGTCTATGTCCGGCGCGGATTCTGTGCTTACCGGCAGTCAGTACATGAATGCACCTGTCATGAGATCATCGTTGTGAGGGTGTGTGGTCGACTAAATAATTTCTATTTATTCTCGTTGTACCGGAGCCCTGCAACCGATGATTCTCTTTAAGACTGTTTGTTGACGGCGATGGCATCGATCCAGAGCACGGATCACAAGTCAGCGTTTGTGTTTGTGGGTGATGTTAATGCACACCACAGGGACTGATTGGGATTTGCATCACCGACTGATTGTCATGGTGTGGGTGCATTGGATTTTTGCACTTTGTCTAGTTGTGTGCAGCTAGTTCGCGGGTCCACGCATATTGCTAGTAACTGTCTCGACCTAGTTATGACTGATGTCCCGGACTTGATGACGGTGTCAGTTGGCTCTCCTATTGGCTCTTCAGACCACTCACATCTTGTTGTGTCCTTGGACCTTAATCAGGCTGTTCCTGAGGTGGACACCGGGAGAGTGGTATTCGTTAAGAGCAGGGCTAACTGGGTGGCTATTACTCAGGCAGCAAGAACGTTACCATGGCGCAAGATTATTCGCAGTGAGGATCCTGTCTTTGAGCTTAATGACTTGACTGTGTCCATTTTGGAGAGGTTTGTCCCTAAGATGACTATTCTTGTGAGTTCTCGGAATAAGCCGAGGTTTGTCGGTTAGTTTTCGAAGCTAAACAGGCGGCTTATCAGGCATGGCGGCGTTCGCGTGACCGCACGTTGTGGCAGACTTATGTTGATCGTAGGGCTGAGGCTAAGCGTGTGTATGAGGAGGCTCAGCATCGTCTGAGGCAGCGTTCCAGGGAGTCTCTGCTGAGTATTGACCATCCACATCGTTGGTGGAGTGAGCTAAAGAGTTCAGTGTTCGGTGCTGAAACTTCGTTGACGCCCCTTGTGGGCAATGGTGGGGGCATCATTACTGATCCCTTGGCAAGAGCGGAGCTTCTGTCGGCTCACTTCGACGGGAAGCAGAGCAGAGATGTTATTGCTTTGCCTCATGGATGCAACCCTGAACCTCGCTTGACCTCTTTGGCGTTCAGATCTGCTACAATCAAGGTGCTGTTTGAGGGCCTAGATCCGTATGCAGGTGTGGATCCGGTGGGCATGTTTCCTTTGTTTTATAAGCAGTAGGCAGACGTTCTTGCCCACAAGCTTGCAGTGATCTTCCGGCGTCTGATACGGTTAGAAAATTTTCCTCGTTGTTTGCGCACAGGAAATATAACTCCTATTCCCTATGTTTCCAACTATCGACCCATCACACTGACGCCCATTTTGTCAAAGGTGTTCGAAAAGCTGATTGCTGGTAAGCTTGGTCGCTTCGCTGAGGCAACGGGGTTGCTGCCTGCTGGTCAGTTTGCGTACAGAACTGGCTTGGGTTGTTGTGACGCTCTGTTGTCGGTGTCATACCATTTACAGTCTGCCCTGGATTGTAGGTCTGAGGCACGTCTTGTCCAGTTGGACTTCAGCGCTGCGTTTAGCAGGGTTAACCACAGTTGTCTATTGTACAAGCAAGAGTCCTGTGGTGTAGATGGTAGGGTTCTGTCAATCATTCGCGATTTTGTTTCTGAGCGAACGCAGAGTGTGTCTGTTGACGGCGTCTTGAGTGCCTCAGTCGTGGTGGTGTCTGGTGTCCATCAGGGTAGTGTACTTGGCCCGGTATTGTTCGTTCTCTATACTAGTGACTTGTTTTCTTCGCTTGAAAACACGATGTACAACTATGCCGACGATTCAACTTTGATAGCTGTTATACCTGCTCCTCGCCTGCATGATGCTGTCGCTCAGACTCTGAATAGTGATTTGTCGCGCATTAGTGCATGGTGCTCGGCCTGGAGTATGAAGCTGAATGCCAGAATGACCGTCGTGTGTTTATATATAAATATATATATTAGTGTCACGCTCTTAACGTAATAGATAGGCGGAATTTGGCCAAGGTTGGAGGCTCTGGTTGTCCTGTCAAGCTCCATTGAAAGTGATAGGCAGAAAATAGGCTGGGTTGCAGAAGATGGCAAACGTATCTTAAGCAGGGATAGTTGAAATTCCAACTATGAAGACATCGCAGGCTTAGTCTGATTTGTACGAGTATTAGCTTCTCCATACATCGAATCTACGGCAAAGTATAGGGCGACCTTATGTCTGAATGCACTCCTTGCATTGCCGAAGTTGAAATCGTAGCACTGAAGATATCTGAAGCTTCCGTTGTCACTCTCATGCTTCTTGATTCGTAGTTTCTTCCCACAGATGATTTCGTTGCATGAGCTATTCTTCTTCTTTTGATGCAATTGTCAACGAAACCGACGAAACATAAGTGTTCACGGGCAGTAGACAATTATTTCTTCTAGCTTACTGTTTTACTCTGACGAAGAAGTTTTCTCTTCATAGGTCAAAATTTGAGCACCTCAAATGAAACAGATATTTGGGGTGGAAAGACGGTATCAACGGTATCTTTGCTACGGAGCGAACACATTGTACATAAGCTGGTATTTTGTTTAAGTTTGTTGAAGTGTTTTACTCAAGATGTTACTTCTGCATGTCTATATAGAAGACCTAAGGATGACAGCACGACAAAGGATCAATGAAGAAAAGAAGAAAATTAAGAAGCAAATAAGAGATGAGGAGATTCCGCACCGGCCTAAAGGCATCAGGCAAACGTATAGGTTATTGCGTGAATTTTTCACGCAGGGGTCCCCTAGTTAATATTATAGATTCTATTCAACCATCTCGCGGGCACCGATTATCTTTACCTCATGTCGGTGCTGGTATCACTGATACGGGCCTCGAACCTCTCGGTGGCAGCCAACAACTCAGCCACGGCGGTCCGCAAATGCTGGTACTTTGGATAGACTTCGCTGAGTGTGGCATCCTTGCCGTCCTTTTGTAAGGCATCGAGAGCGTCTTGCATGGCCTTAGGGAAGTGTGACAGCGAGAAGGGAATGATGCGGGAGTCACTCAGGTACTTAATGGATAGCACTGCCACCCGGCCGCATCCTTGTATGGCCTTGAAGCCTGGGTCCGTATTATTGCTCACCATGAAGTATGTCTCGTAGCCGGTATGATAGCTCGCGTACGTAGACTTGTATTTCGCTTGGTCCTGGCGGAACCAAATATCAGCAGAGGGTATCCCGAGGTAGAATATAAAGGCTCCATAGTCACTGCCAGACCCAAGAGTGCGTAGCTTAGGATAAGTCTCAACCTCAGGGAAGAGGAGCCTGTCATTAGCGATCCACTCTTCCAGCAGGCTCTTTGTGGGGTCCCTGATGGCAGGCACCAGTTCGGCGACGGTGGTGGTAAGGTCCCACAAAAGGGGTGAGGACTTCAACTGGATTTGAGGCCCTGAGGAGCACGTGTCTGTGTTGATGTAGGCCACGGCCCTCTGGTTGAGCTGAGTTTCGTGCTCCTCGACCCACTCATACGACCCCACGAGGCCGTACTCTTCCGATCCCCAAGAGCAGAACATGATGGTGCGTCGTGGCCTCCAGCCTATAAGGGAAGACAGAGGAGCATGATATGTGCAAGTACAAGAAAAGAAAAACTAAAGCACTCTTAGAGCACATATCTCCGCCAAGCAAGGTAACATTAGCAAAAAATTAAATTGGTGGTTGTGAAACTATGATTTCCCTTTCATCAGCACTAAAGCTGGTCATTTGTGCTTTTTGAGAGCAATAACAGTAACATCCCTATAAATTTTGTTGATATCGCTCATGACATTTCGAGCTATTTTCATGACAGATAAAGAGGGAAAAAGAAAAACTCTACGAAAACATCCTTCTTGGCGAAGGTAATAAATCTGCAGCGTAGACCATCCCACACTTGATGGACCAATTCTCCCAAGTAGGTTCTGGGACTAATTGATGAAATTTCGGTAAAATCTTTTCCAATTAATATCGTGAACTCTAACAAACGTGAACTTTTTATGGTGATGCAATTACTGCATTTGCTGATAAGAAATATACAAACATCAGCACTGATTAACAATTGGTAAAAAAAATTCATTATAATCAAATTTAAATGTCGTTGGTGTGCAAAAATTCAATGAGTATCGTCCATTGAAGACCTCTATAAAAGAATGTTTATTGCGGATAAAAACATTTCTTGCATCACAACGAACTGTTTACTTTGTGCTTGAGGTTGATTCGCTGAGCTGGAATTCATTTGATGGAAGTTTCATTGATCAGGCGCTAGGCCTGCTGGGGATTTCGGGTGAGTCGTCAAAAGAAACTAAACTTAGCTAAGGGAGTTGATCGGGCAAGCAAGCTAAGTTGTTGCAGTACCGCGGAGCTCGGGTACGTCAAGTTTGTTAAGGTTATGTCTGCCAGCATTTCTTTCTGCCGGCCTGCCCCGACTCACCTCCCTTGACCAGCTCCGCCAGCACCCTAGCAGTCTCGAGCAGCTGGGCCGTGCCACTCGAGGGGTCGCTGGCCCCGAACCCCCACGCGTCGCGGTGGTTGCCGATGAGCACGTAGCGGTCGGGCTCGACGTTCCCCCTCAGCGTAGCGATCACATTGTACGACTTCACAATAAGTTCGGCGTTGTTGGAAGTAAGGCGCAGCCGTTTGGTGGCATGGTCAGAGGTCATCTGAGGCCCAAGCCTGTACTGCAGGCCGTCTATGCTCCCCTGCCAGTCATCGGGGGCCAGAGGACCAGTCAGTGTCGCAAGGATCTCCTTGGCATCGTTGTAGCCCACGGGCTGGGCAGGAATGGTCGGTAGTTGAGCCTCCTCCTTCTTGATGCGGTGGGCCAAAGGAGTGGAGGGCCAGCTGGGGGTGAGGGGGTCGCCTTTCGTTGGAAGGGTTGTGCCCCGTTGCATCCCCGTGCCTGGGAGCCACACGGTGTAGGGGTAGACATCCCGCGCATCCTGTCCCTCCTTAGCAACGTCACCGGGGTCGGAGAAGAGTATGGCTCCGATGGCTCCGAACTCTGCTGCGTGAGCAATCTAGCCAGTCAGACATGGGTAATTTTCTTAGTAATGTTGCCTATTTATATAAATTAATTGAAGAAAAACAACGAAAGTGCACATGATTAGAGCTAGGCAGTTGAACTAACATCAAAAGATATAGTGTAAATTCCGAAAATTTTCAGCGACAGCGTGTAGTCGGTGTAATGATACTGCAATTGTGAAAAACAGATGAAATTGGAAAAAACTGAGGAGAAAAAACAAAAAAGCTGCAAGCAAATAAGAAAAGACTGTCATGTACTCGCAAGTACGATCGCCTGGCATTCGGGTAGTGTCACCGAATCCCCGACAAAGGCGCAAGCTATTGAGAGTGATGCAGTAAATGGCAGCAAAAATCGGAGACACTTCCACACGTGCACCATAGTGCGAACAATAACATTCACAAATAACACAAGAATTGTATTATTGGTTGACATACCAGCAATAACCCATAGAGTTCCGAAAAGTAACACTCCGCTCTTCTCCTAGAACGAGCCTGCTTGTCCTATATGACTAGATTGCATGCATATAGTGTAATCTAATCTAGAAAAATAAGGAATCAAAAACTATTCAAACCAAACAGATGTTCATATCTAATCATCAACTGCATACATTTTTAGCTGAATTGCATTTTCCAACCTGTTACAGTAATTGTTAACCCAAGTCATACAAATATTACGAGGAATTTCGGTCCACTCATCGCTGTTGCTCCTTTCCAGCTCGTTATTTTTTCAGTGTCTTGCATGAGCGCGGATCTTCAGCTCTCGGAGCATATATTCAAGTGGCTTGAGGTCAGGTGACAGCGGAGCCTTCTTTAATCAACTATTTAATCAGCGATTTATCGTTGTGCTTCGGGTAACTTGCCATGCTGGAGCCACCATCTCGGTCCAATCCAAGTGTCCGAGAACCGTTCTTGCAGTTCTCCTCTAGAAACTTCTAATAATCTTTTCAAACGGACTCAACGCACACAGCAACAGTAAGTCTTGAAAGAAGAGGAGGAATCCAATAAAAACATACCGAGTGCTCACCTTGTTGCCCCTGAAAATCTTGCCGTAGCGCATCATGGCGATCTTGCCCCGCACGGAGACCCCTAGCTGCTCCAGCTCCTCGAAGTCCTCCATGCGACCATAGTTGACGTAGACCACACCCTCGCCGGGGGCAGTCCACACGTCTCCTGTTTACAGTCCCGATATTATACACTGCACTTCACATACTTGCGTCTAGGCGTACCCTGTGGCAGTATAGCAGGATCGAATATACAATACCAACATCTAAAATATAGCAATTATTTGAAACGGTTTAGAGGCCGATACATGCGAAAGTTACCCACTGTGTAGCCATACATAGTTTGTTGGTTGGTCTGTCTCTCCTAGCGATCGTAAGGAATAGATAACAGAAAGCAGCTGCTGATCGCCAAGGAGATCAAAGAAGCATTCAAGCCGCAAAGACGATTCTTGAATATAAGGACACTGCATGTTTTGGAGCCAACTACAAAAAAAAAAAAAACAGAACCTAGTGTCTTCAGCTTCGGGGATGAAAGGCTTCCCAACTACAAAGTAACGGCTGCTCCGGATGTTTCTTTTGATGTACGCGTTGCTAGCAATGCCAAACGCATCAATTCGTTTAGCTTCCATTTCTCTCATTTTTTTACAACTTTTCCTAAGCTTCCTTGCTTCTATTATAGAATTTCTTCCTAAAGGTATAATGCTGTTCATGTAAACCTCAAAACTGAAATTCAGATTTTCATCACTTCATTGGGCTTTCTACAACAAGCTATGATTCACTTCCTGCTAAATTTCTGTCGCTTCCTGTATACCTTTCCTTGAGTTACCTTGAGAGGCTTCGGAAGAAGCCCAGGTGACGTTGCTCACCTCACCTCACGTGTGTGGAGTCACTCTTCTGGGTGTCTTCTGTGGTGCTGCAGTTTGCAACCAAAGAGAGAGCCAGCAGCGAATTATCTCCACAGTGCACGTAACCGCTGACCGCTGGTCTATCTGGTATTCTTCTTAAAT
>LQNS02278138.1:4315366-4335530 GCA_001587735.2 Parhyale hawaiensis
ACCAGAGCCTCCAACCTGGGCTAATTTCCGCCTATCTATTTCGTTAAGAGCGTGACACCAAACATATAAATATATATATATATTTATTTATAAACACACGAAGGTTATTCTTAGTATTAGATTAACCATCGACCAAAGTCCGAGCGGATGGAAGTATGTAAAGGAAACTTGTATCCTGTATACCATCTGATGATGAAAGTAACAGAGTGAAAACTGGGATATAAATCTTCAGACATGATTGTCTTTGCAAAAATATTAAAGAAATGCCTGTCTGTATCTTCCTTAATTATATTTTCAATACCTATGAAAAACTGGAAACTGATTCTACCAAAACTATTTAAACCAAACTTAATACTTCCTTAATTATATGTGCTGACCACTGTCACTTCAGCCACTTTAAGGACTCACTTCGATCACGTGACAAAGCCATGTGCTTACTGGCCCAGAGAGTGCTTGGGCTTGCTTCTCCCATTAGAAGCTCCTTGATTCAGTCTACGAACTTCATAATTTTTAAACATCTTAGTAAACGTCTCTAGGCTTCTTATTGTTGGGCCAAGCTTTCAGTGCAGTTTAAATTAGGGCCTTCAGGACGAAAATTTTCGAATGCTGCATAGCTATCTCACTACGATCGGTATACAGGATACATCTTTCAAATTTCATAGAGGAAGGTACATAATCTCCGGCTAATAGGAAACATTGGGCAGTTTTAATCATGTCAATTCAAAATAAATTAACTTGGTACAAAAGCCCAAAGTTGAGTTAAACGTTGAAACGTGTGCGTCTCTTTGTGTTTATGATGCGGGTCTGATATTTTCTATAAAAACAATGCTTTTGCTCCCTGTTATTTCTAGGATCCGGCTACTTCTACGCTTTCTTTTACAGCTTCTCTAAGTTCTCAGTCGTGGCACGAAATTATTGTAGTCTCAGTCGGCTGGAACTATGTACTACAGTCTTGCTAGAGTTGCACTCACAGAGCCGTAAACTCCCACCAAGCAATGCACTGTTCACAGAATGGAATATTGACAGACAAAATAACAAAGAAACCAACGGATCATCGCTAAAACTTGTTCAACAACTGTTTTTCGTGGCATTCCTAACAGTTCCCGTCAATTTGATGAAGAGCACAGTTCATTTACAGAAGATAGTTGGGTCAAATTTGAGTGTATGCGCTACGTCCCTAAATTTTCAGGTTTGTGACGTCACAATTGCATCACGCCACTGTTGCAGCGAGGAGTCTTTGATATTTCCACAGTGGCGTGAGGTAATTTTGACGTCACCAACCTGGAAATTTAGGAGCGAAGCGCATTCACTCAAATTTGACACAACTATCTTCTGTAAATGAACTGTGTATGAAGAGTCACCCAAAAAAGTGAGTGATGTAGCCAATGCCAAAAGACGAGCAGACAAGCTGAAAGCAAGTAAATGCATAGGCTGCCGGAGGACCACCAGAAGTTAATCATATTTCTAAGGACATTGGCGCAGTTCCTGTACATTTCATGGAAATCCTTCGAAAACGTTGTGAGTTGTGTTGCTAAGAGACAGACAGACAGACAAAAATTCCCTTATTGACGTTGCCCATGTGAAGAAAACTGGAAAAGATGAGCAATAGGATTAGATCAGATTAGATAGGCGGCAGTAGATGAACCAAGAGGCCCATTCCCAAAGAGACATCGGGACTAACACCCCAGCCTCTTTGAGCTATTGCCATTATGTTAGTAGGATATAGAGGATTGGGGAAACGAGAGGAGAAAAAACGGAACCAGAGAAAAAAAAGAGAAAGAGAGAGAAAAAAAATAAAATAAAAAATAATAAAACAGAGCTGCTACGCAATTGCATGGGGTGAAATGCGCATGAGCTGATCCCTGTGCACGTGACCCACCACCATAACATGATTCAACCTTGCCTGAGTCAACGTAGTTAGCAAGTAGGTTTTCAGTCGCCTCAAGGCACTAAAAGAACGAGAACGACAGCCGATTGTCCGATTGACATCAGAGTTTGATTGACAAAGTGGTTCCTGGAAGTTCGTTCATGCTGGACGGTAAGTGACTTGTGATCTGGCGCATCGTCGCAGAGTTGGTGGGGTCTGCTTTCTGTATAAAATATATAATTGCCCTAGTCATCCACTGTCTGATTTTCTTCCAGAGCCATTTGTTCCGGTGAGGTATGCTCGGCGTACTGATGCTCTTCATGAGATTGCCTTCGAACCGTTAAGATACCATACGGGGCCGTATTCTCGTTCGTTTTTTTCCTTCATGTGTGGATATTTGAAATGGTCTTGATGGCTCTGTCTTTGCTGGTGCAGATACTGGCAGCTTTAAACGATCTGTACACAGACATATTCTGTGATCTCGGATCTTCTCTTTCTTTTTCATTATTTTTTTTTTCTTCGCTGGCTAGGCTGGTTGCGTGGGGGTTTGTCAACCTCATAGAGTTTCTCCGTTCCCACGTCGCCAGTCTAGTGCAATTTAATAATAATAGTAATAATAAAGATGGTTCTGCAAAAATGAAATGACTGGACACAACAATACCAGTCATATCATAGTCTCTACTAGTGGGAACAGCTTTCTCACATCTGGTAACATATCTTGGAGCACTTTCTGGCACTCGTAAATGGTGCTTGGTTGATGTTTGAGCCTAAAACATCCAAGTTGAAGCGAAAGTGAGCCATAACGTTCCGGATATTTTTTTAGTTCAGTCTCATCAACTCTCTGACTGGACGTCAACGTTGGTTAACGTAAAGCCTACCATCGACAAATAGCTGAGTGCCACAACAGCCATGCTGATTGCTCAATTCGAGTGGGTTAAACATCCTATTGCTATCTCGTATTTTGCGGTCGTAATAAAACTTCATGAAGGACTCGTATCTTGCAACCCAAAATATGTACAAAACGAATTTTTTCCAAATAAAATAAAATGAGTTTGTTTTACTTTCGTTGTATGAGCTCATCTTTGATACGGGTTATTTTTTCTACGTTCCATGAGTGAGCCGTAAAAGGATAATTAAAACTTAACCTCAAGACGAAAAGTTGAGGGGGACAAAATATATACTGTCCTCCCCAGTCTGAAAGTTGGGGGGACACGTCCCCCCCCCGTCCCCTTAGGTGGTTACGCCCACGCCTACGTCGACCTGCCTACGGCTAGTTTCGCCAACGCAAAACTTCACAACCGTGTCGTTAAGCTGCAGCATCGCCAAGTTCGTCGGCATACTTTGTTTTGCTTATTATTATTGTTTTCCCCAGCACTGATGCTCAAAACGGAATTTCAATAGTGTATATCTGTCAATATAATAGAGCTTTGTTAAAACATGGGGTATTTATTTATTTATTTTTTCCCAGTAGGTTAAGTCAGGGATTTACGGAATTAAGTCTTTCTATAAAAGTTAGTATTTTGTAAAAATTTTCATAGCAGTCCTCTATATGTAGAGTTTCTGAAATATATCAGTAAGGGAGTAAGGTCCAGGACCAAGGTATCTTCTGAATTAATCCATTATTGAGGGACATCCGATCAATATGTGATATACAGATTGCGGCTCAAGGCAATCTAGACAGTAGGGTAATGCGGAATTTCTCCGTAGCAAGCCATGTGTTGTTAGCGTATGGCTGATTCTTAGTCTTGCCAGCCAGCTTGACTTCCCATTCTCTATTCTCAAATTCACATATGAGATTAACATCTAAGTGTGGTTTTATTATTTTCAATTTGTTGTCAGCTGGCACTTCAGTTTCCTGAAGTGCCATTTGTGCCACACAATTCTTTGGAAGTGACGCTTAAAGTCGGAGCGTGGTATTGGGACAGGCTCAAGAGCACGAGTTGCTACAGCATCACGGGCAAGCGTATCTACCCTCTCATTGCCAAGGATTCCCACGTAACTCTGGGACCCAGTAGAGGTTAACCTCCTTCCCACATGCAGAGATTTCATTTTTGATCTCCTGCACTAGTTGGCTTTCAGGTCGGAATTGTTCAATAGCTGTAATTGCGCAACGGGAGTCACTTATTACAACAATTGAGCGAGTGTCGCACTGTGTCCCGCGTCGCACGGCAAAGCGAATTCCAGGAAGTTTGGTTGTAAACACAGACGTAAAATTTTGCACTTTACGAGTGTACTGTCGGGTAGGACGAGGAAGCAAATAGCGTAACGGGAGGACTCACGAGAAAGTAGCACCATAAAGTGACATCATCGACGAATCTATGGCTGATCAGCCTAGGAGTATTTTAATTAATTTTACCAGAAAAATCGTCTCAAATTGCGAAATTGATCTCTAGCGTATAAATAAATTCAGATTATATATACTAATTTAGCAATTATCTATAGAAAATTGCAGTGCATGTTGGTGGAAACTTTCACAGTACTAGCACCGAATTAGGTGCCTTTTGGCGACCTGATGTAACTTCTTTTTCTTGATTGAAGCCTTATTTACACTTCATATTCAGTCCACAGTGCTCTTCACATAACATAATTATTCCTTACCAACATATATAAGCACCATTATAGCCAGTTCTGTAAGCGAGAGAAACTAGAGTAACAGTTAGCCATTGCTCAAACTTTCTGTGCTTGGCAACAACAGTTGACGATATTTTCCAGCTCAAGTAGCTGGCCAGTCATGAGTGGGAGATTGAATGAAATAAATCGAAAAAATACGGTAATATGTTCAAGAAAACAACATACGAAGGCCAGAAGTCCTACACTCAAATACATCGACTCGCTGATGTGATGTAAATTGGCAGCGTCCGGTCAAGGCTAAGTTTCATTCTAGTCCTATTGAGTCCTCCCGTTGCATTCTTTGCTTCCTGGGTAGGACAGACATATGAGAAACTCACGCCTACAGTAGTTTTTGACCCATGCGTAAAAATATAGGTGGAGTCGTTGTGAGTGGCAACATGGTTCAGGGAGACACCACGGTAACCGTCTGGTGGCGTCCGATTCTTCAGTAGTGAGTACAGTGTTCTGCATGCATGCAGAATAGGTACTTCAGGTAGATACATTGGTGGACAAGTTTCAGGGAGGATAAGATCCAATGTTAATTGTAGTATCTGCTCAAGTACAGCATCCTCTGTGTAAAGTGTCGGAGACGGGGGCGAGGGCTGTCATCTGCCGCCGTTACATCGAGGTGTAACGGGTGCGAAACGTTATAGTGCAGTCTTGCATAATAGTTGAGTAGTTTGATATTGTGGAGGACTCCGCCGTGGTTCTTGCTTCCTATGTTTTGTGTCATTTCAAATCTTCTATTTATTATCTTTGATCTTGTTTACAAATATTTCATACATTGTTTTGTTCTTTTGCATGTTTACAGAAAGGTTTATTTACTCGACCAGTATTGATACCTTACTAGTAATCCCCTTGAGTGCTTGTCTTTTGATTTCTGCGCTACACCTGATACGTTGAACATCCAGTTGTCCATCCTGCTTTTCTTCAAGAGTTCTGTTTATTCTTGAGCTATGGCCTACTTTCCGTCCTTGAGCTCTGGTTGCTTTGACCATGCATGAACATGTCACCTCTGCCTTTGGTTTCTTACCACTCTTTATAACCAAGAGGTGAGTTCAACTCCATGCTTTGCTCATCTTTTCTGGATGCCAGCTATCCCATTAGTTTAACTGTATTACACTTGTGTTTGAGCTTTAATTGCTTTATGGCATATTTAGAAATTGGGTTTTACCATTGGTTATTTCATATCATTGAATTGACATAGGCCTGATCCCAGTTGCTTGCTATATCTTGCGTACCTTCTTCCGTTTTGCTATTGCTGGCCTTGTTTTGCTTTACTCTTTCTTGATTTGCGTGCTCCTGTCCTCTTTCTCAGACCTGTTGCTCCTGCTCACTGCCCTACCTTGCCTGCAAACCCCGCCAGCTTGTTAATTGAATATTTGTTGCTCCAAATGGTGAGTTACCAATTCATTAAATGTTTATTCGTGGGACACTATATTGCGTGACTTGGCTGTGTATCTGTTTCGGTGCAGAGATGTTTTACTATATCGTGCAGCCATCAGGACATTTAATATACTGGCTGTTAAAATGCAGTCTTATGAATAGAATTCAATGGGTCAATACATATGGTACATTTCTGATATCACTTGTCAGTTGCACTAAGGGCAGTTAATATCATACACACCAACTAGGTCAGTAGCACTAAGGGCAGTATATATCATACACACCAACTAGAGACATATCTATTTGATACTTCCGCTATTAAACCTTGCTGTTCCTTGTATGGAATAGCTATGGGTTTATTTTCAGTTGAACATCTACATATATAATTAGTTCACTCTTGTTTGTTTCTGTGAATTCAAAATAAGTTCATTGTGAATATGTTCAGTTCTTTTGTGTGTTCCTGCGTTTGTGTTACTCTTCCTGTACAATGGAGATAGTTTGTCATGTCTATATTCAGTATAGAAATTTTACTGAGTTTATTTTCAATCACATTGAACTGTATAGTGTTTTGTAAAGTCTGAGATATTGTTTCAATTAGCTACTTTCCATAATATGTTTATTACATTCGCGTGTTTTCTATTTCCATAGGAGCAACATGTCTTGGGTCACCTTTTGACTTCAGTCTTACGGGACAAATCTTCACTCACCATTCAACTGACGCTTGAACTACCACCTAAACCTAATATCAGCTTAGTTTACCATCATTTGGAATATGCTATTTAAACACGACGTTTAGCTTATTATTCTTACTGACCTGAAACGGCATGCCGCATTACTCATAATTTGGAGTTCTTGTTGACTTTCCAATGTGCTGTACTTCTGACACCTTAGATAAGATTAATTATCCTTACCTAAACCCACTAACTTACTAACCTTCACCCTGTCCTTAACTTTGTTTAGTTTACCTCTGTTTTGTCTGCATGGGGAATAGTTTTAAGATTACTTTGTCTCATGGCACTAGGTGCTCGTGTGAGACAGGTCAAGTGAAGTTGTTGACACTATGTCAAAGAACCAATGATTCTTGATTAAACTCCGACTATAGCCAATAGTTTCATATCCATTTTGATTACTTCAGTGTGCTGGGGGTTTTGCACGGTATTTTCTTACTGCTTCTAGTTTCCGCTTACTTGTGCTCCGGTGCATACGTCTTCATTGATTGGGGTAAGTCGCTCTCCCACCTTTATTTGTTCATTTGGATGTTGTGGCTGCTACTCAAAGGAGTTACCAAAATAACCTTGGCTCCACAGTGGCAACCACCCTGTAACCCCAACAATATCTCTATAGAAATAGAGTGGCTTGATGCCTGTATCTGCTCGTAGCCTGACAATTGGCTATGCACGGATTGCTCCCGCAGCTATACGTAGAGCTGAGTTCTGGACTGGTTCTACACTTTCCAAAAGAGTGGGGCAGGCCGAGGTATATGCCGCCTCGCTCCCATAGTCTAGTTTAGGTTTAATTAGCATGAGATATAATCGTAGCAGTGAATTTCTGCCGGCACCTCAGGTTTTATGCGACAGGTCTTTAAGGAGATTCAGAGATCGCATGCAGGTATGTTTCAGTTCATGGTTACGTTGTTTCCAGCACAAACTATCAAGTGTGATACCCAGAAACTTGCAGGATTCTACTGCTTCGATCGGGCGACCCAGCAGGGATAGATTAACGACGAGTTTTGGGCAATTAATCACACGGCAAATGTGCATTGCTACAGTTTTGGATGGGGAAAAACATCAAAACCGTGCGGTCTGTCCAGTTTCGTAGGTCATCTATTGCCATTTACAATTGTCTTTCAATGTATCGAAGGTATGCACCAGACGCGTAGATCAAGAAATCGCCTACATACAGTGGCGCCTTCACAGTGTGAGGGAGGTAGGATGAGAGATCGTTAACAGTAATCATGAAGCAGGTGCACGATAAAATGCCCCCCTGAAATATTCCTCTAGTAAGTCTAATTAGATTGACTAGTGCAGATAAAGTGGCGTTGATACGAACTCTGATGCTTTGTTGGGCCACAAGATTTAAAATAAAGGCGATTATTGAGCAACGCACTCCTAAGGTATGAAGTTGTTTCACAATTCCATAAGCCCCGGTAGTGTCGTAAGTTTTTTGGATGTCAAAGAACACAGCCCTTGTGTGGTTCTGTGAAGAGACGGCCCTCAGCACATCATTCTCCAGCTGCACCAGTTGGTCTGCGGTGCTTCTATTACGTCTGAATCCAGATTGGAATGGGGAAATGAGTTGTTCTTTTTCCAGATACCAAATGAGTCGATGACTAATGATTCGCTCAAAAAGCTTACAGAGGCAACAAGTGAGTGATTGGTCGGTAGTTAACCGGCTTCGAGCGGTCTTTGTTTGGCTTTAGCATAGGGATCACAATGGCTGTATGCCAGACGGTTGGGAATTCGTGATTGCTATAGATTCTATTGTATGCATTGAGAAGAAAGGTTAGGTAGGTTGGGTGTGCATGCTTCAACATCGGGTAAGTGATGTTGTCAATGCCAGGGCTGGAGCTCGTAGTCTCAGATAGCGCCTTTAATAGTTTGGTGATGGTAATTCGGTTGTTAAGTGGTGAATCAAGTGGCGTTAGAGGGATAGGCCTAGATTCCTTTAGAGCTCTGTGGCGTATAAAGGCTGGGGAGTCTTGCTGATAATTTCCAACTGAGGCAAAATGATTTGCAAACACATCAGCAACTCCAAGTGGATCACCAACTACAGTATGGTCCCATCATTATTTAATATAGGCGGTATAGGGTTAGGTCGAAACTTCCCGGCTATGTTTTGCACTCGCTTCCAGACAGAGTGGAGCGACGTGTTTGAATTAAATGCTGAAACATATGTGCGCCACGATGTAATCTTTGGTTGTCGAAATGTATAGCGACATATGGCTTTGGCTCTGTTGTATGCAATCAGTCTGTCTAGAGAGTGCTGGTTTCGCAAAACCCTCTCTGCTCTTCTCCTCCTTGCCTGGGCCTGCTTGCATTCCTGAGGTAGCGTTCCGCTTGATGCAGGTATTGACTGATCAGCAGCTGTTAACGCGCTGACAAGTACTTCAAATAGTGCGTCAATAGGGATGGGGCCTGCGGACATTGGTCGAACCTCAGTTAAGGCACGAAATACTGTCCAGTTGGCTTTGTTGGTTAAATGGCGTATTGGTCTTGGTTGGATATGAGATGGTTTGTGAAGAGAAACTACAACTGGGTAATGGTCACTGCCAAGCAGATCTTTTACTACTCGGAAGTCAAATTCCAATACCACATCACTGCTGCAGAGAGCGATGTCTATAGCGCTTGAAGTTCCTGTTTGGATATGGTAATGTGTTGGGGATAAATCATTAAGGACTGACACATTATTTTGCAGAATGAAGTTCTCTACCTTTTTTCCTCTATCGTCTGACTCGTCCACAGGTCCCCATTGGGGGCTCTTAGCATTAAAATCTCCCATCAACAGGAATGGGCGAGGCAACTGGTCTGCTAACTCTGATAGTTCATCAGCAGTAAACGGGATATGCAGCATGTATATAGAACACATTGTTATGGGTCTTCGAACGAAGACATGAACAGCTCACGCCTGTAAGGCAGTGCGCAGAGGGATGGGTTTTATACAGTAGGTAGAGCGGGTTGGGAGCCGATTGGGAGGTGTGTAGATAGTATCCAGAAAGTGGTAATACTACGTTACTATAGATGCGTGTTTGTTGAAGACACACGCATACGGGTTGTTCATGATGGAGAATGAGTTTGAGTTCTGAAAACTTGGTTTTATATGATTGTAGATTCCAAGACATGAAGCTCATTTCCCACGTTTTAGGGCTTGGCCTCCTCGATTGCCCTTCCCGCACCCCTGACAATATAGTCAGTATGGTGTCGGGCAGCTTGGACCAAAGAGGTGCTTCCATTAACGGAGATTGGTTTAGGTGGTGATTTCATCAGGGTGGAAGTTTTGTTTTGTTTCGGAGAGGTAAGTTGCTACTTTGATGGATCAATTGAGCGTCGGGCTGCCATTTTCTTTTAACAGAGCAGTCCGCATCCATTGCGTCGTATCCATCGTCGCTATCAGAAGCAACAATGGATTCTTGGAGCGATGAGGGTTTAGTATTATATCCAGTTTTGTTATTGTTGGTATCAATTTCAGGTGAGGTGCTAGAAGGGTCTATTGTAGGTGCCGCAGCCTGCTTTGAAGTAGCGGTTTCAGCAGGTTTACTGGCAGCAGCAATAGCATACGTAGCTCCAGCCTCAGGGTCAGGGCTATTTTTTTTTGTTGGGAGGAGGCTCAAGCTTCCGACTAGTAGAGGGAAGCGAGATGTATGATTTGGGTTGTGGAGCAAGTCGTTTACTTTTGGGGTGATTTATATGAAGAGCGAAACGATGAACGGCTTTTCGTGGGAGCTCTCTCGGAAGGCACGGCAAATTTGGCGTTCTTCTTCTTCGGCAACAGGGATCGTTATCCTGAGTCAGGCTCGCACTGTTGTAAGGTTACTCTTCGGTGGTGCACTTCGGTCAACATTAGGAACTGGTATCGGCGTCGTTGATGGAAGAGGAGTTTCATTAGGTCTAGAGCCATGTTGTTCCGGTCATTGGCAGAGGCACCTATCCGAGCTGCGAAGCTGTAGGTCTTTTTTCTGCTCGGTACCTCTCACGCACTCTTTCGGGGGGATAGGTTCCCGAGCTCGGGTCTCAGTACCTCAACTGTGAATTTATATTTGTCGCAATTTTCAGCTGTAGAACGGTGTTATCCGCCACAGTTAATGCATTTCGGTGGGTCGGTACAGTCTGCAACCACATAATCTTCTCCGCATCCAGCACAGCAGTCGATCTTGCGGCGACACCACTTTTTGGTATATCGCAATCGGTGGCAATGATTGCATCTCATTGGCGAAGATATATAAAAGCTTATTGGTTCGTGATGCCATTCTGTTATTTTAAGGAGTGCAGGTAGTTTTGTTCTATTGAAGGTGAGGATATATGGGTGGTGTTTATTAGTATAATATCGTGCTTTCTCTTCATTCGCTCCACCTTGGTGACACCCTTGCTTCTGAAAGTACGGAACATTTCTTCCGCCGTACTCCGGTCCAAGGTTTCACAGACGATGGTGGCGGCTCTAGTTTCATTTAAGGTCTTGTGCGGTTCCGAGGTAACGGGTAGTTTGGCAGCTCTTTAATAGATTGGAGTTTTCTGCTCTGCTGCTCCGAACGAGCTTCCACAAGAAGAGTATTGGGAGATATTTCTGTGATTTTTCGTGCTTGTCCAACCTTGCTCTTCAAGTATTTATCCACCAGAGGATGTTGACTAAAGAGTTAAGGTCTTGTCCGGGGAATGTGATAGATTGGTAGGGAGGGTACTTTGGCTCTGGTTCAAACAGGTTGTCCAGAGCTAACAGTTGTCTTACTTTTCGTTACTTAAATCGAAGTCTAGCTTGTTGTTTTTAAGTCACAGACGTCTCTGAACGAGTCTTCTGGGTGGGACTCACTCTCTGAGTCGATTCGCCGGGTGTTGGCGATGGCGCAGTATTTAAGTTGATGGCTGGCCGAGTTTCATCAGGTGACGCAGGGATCGGAGGCTCTTCAGCAACCGAAGTCTCGAGCATAATGGTCAGCCCTGCCTCCGAATTACTCGGGGCCAGGGCTGACTCCCTCGTCTCCCCAACGTCAGGACCGTACTGGGAGCCAACAGCCGTTGGGCTGTCGCCTCCAGTCTTCGCATTAGTTGTACTTTCCATTGTTAAAGAGGGTTACTCCAGCCATCCGGTCAGTAGTATACAAAACACCGACTCCAGAACAATTACTAGCCTCAGCGAACAAATTTCATTTTATCTGTAATCAATATTCTTCTACTGTAAGAGGCTAGACACCTAATAAAATAACAACATAAAATGAATTACGTTTGCTTGCAAACCTCATTGATACTCGCTTCGGCTCGCAATTATTTTGGAGTCGGTATTTGGTGTACTACTCTAAGGCTTTAAGGTCTACTAGCGTATGCAATCTACCAGGTAAAAATGGTTTCTGAATCGTATAAAATCTCAACTCCCACCAGATACTTCAGTCCCTCATACCAAAAATTTTCAATAGAAAACGAGGTGTGAAAGAAAATATTTTCAGGGATACTGTAGCAAGTGATTGCAACTTTTCCTATAATTGTTGAAGATCAGATCGTAACTTAGTGTTAAGATTGATTAAATCATTCAATTGACTGCGTAAAGCCTTTACATCTTCTAAAAGATCTGATATAATTGACTGAACTTCTATTTTCAATTTGTTATTGGTTTATATTTGCAGAGTTAATCATTACTTCTTGTTGAACTTGTTTGATATATTGTTCTATTTTTTAAAGTTAAATTTCTTTTTATTACTCGTCTCGATAAACAATAACAGTTAAAAGGACTCGCTTTTTCAAACTGTAATTTAGATCCATCATAAATTACATTACAGTTTCGATAATTGTTTGGTTATTTATTTAATTTAATTATATATAAAAAATTTCCTTTTCCATACCGTAAATACATTAGGTATAATGAATGGATAATTTTCTGAATATCAATCACCTGATAGATACTATTCACCTTCATTTTTATATGTATATTTCTAGAGTACCTCTAGTTTTCCAAAGCTTTCAATCTACTTTTAATATTCTCTATCGCATTCTTATTCAGTAATACATCCATATCAATGTTAGTGGTATGCTCTTTAAAACGTTACTACATAGAATTGAAAATCACAGAACATTTTTTTCAAGGGTTGGAAATTTAGATTGTAGGTCTTCATCACTTTCTCCCTCAGAATCTAATTCATTCATTTTATTTTTCAACTCTGTAATTTGATTTCCAAAAAAGATTATATATTCGTTAACTGCTTCTTTTACGTAATCTATCTTTTTGCCGGTTGTTTCGAAATTTGTTGAATGCGAATGCACTCTTCCTTCAATATCTTCCGCTATTCGTTTGTCTAATGTTTCAATTCTTGAGACATGATTTTCATTGATTACGCTAGCCATTGTTTGTATATCCTTTCTAACGTGCAGTTTTAAATTTTCTACAGAATCATCAACGTACGTTTTGCTAGCAGCGTGATTTTCCTCGATAGGATATGAAATGTTTGCAAGCCTTCAATTACGCAAATCGAAGTTTCCTTGATCATCAAGGTACTTGAAACCAATTCCAGGAGGGCCTCTTGTAGATGGAGTAGAAGTATTGTTATTTATTCAAGAGCCGAAAATATTTACAGAAGCCAATTTTATGAGATAGGAATGTAATGTAATTATATTAAATATTATGTCAATATGAGAAATACATTCATTGGAGTAAAAATAAACTATGCTGAAATCCTCATTAATTCTAGCTACGATCAGTTCGTTAACTCTTGCTTCCAATTTTTCAATTTTTTCACCCAAGGTGTTATCAATGATAGTAATACGATCATCTAACATTCGTCTTCCATCCTAGAATGATTGCATAATACGTTCAGCATTGCCTAATTTTCCATTGATATCATCATATAAACGTTTAATAGTTTCCATTTCAGCTGCATTAATAGTTACATCATTATTTATTTCCTGAATGAGATCTGCTTGTTCTTGTATCTTATCAATTCCTTTAGCTATATCAGATGAGAGTTCAGTTTTCATTGATTGTAATTGCATATAAACAATTTCAAGTCTTTCATTAATTACTCTACTGAAGTATTCTTCTTTGACACAATTATTTCTGAATTCTTTCAAATGATCTTCAATCTGTACGATTCGCTCATTTGTAAAATTTATAGCTTCATTCAACGTATCAAGCATCGTTCTAGTTTTTTAATACTTTCATTGTTCTCTTTCTTTACTTCAGAAATTGCACGATGTGAATCCGTTTTCACAGAATAATCTCCACCAGCTATTGCTTGTCTTAATGTCGTTAAATGTTCATCAACATAGTTCTTCGTGCTAGCATCAAAATTTTCCAATGGTTCACTCACATTAGCAAGTCGTTTAAAGTTTACATCATAATTACCTTCATCATCCAAGTACTTAAAGCCAATACCTGGCGAACCTCTCATTGAAAGTGTAGGTTTATTTTGTAAGTCGATACCAAATTTATTTAATAGGCTTTATTAGAATGAGATCGAATCTTTTATTTTCTTTCAATAATTCAAACAAAACTACGAGACATAAATGACTGCATATAATATCTCCCATCTTTTGAATTTCATATGTTGACCATAATTGATTTGTTTTTATATAATTTTCAAATTCGATTGGTGGTCCAAGTCCAAAACTGTCAAAATAATAACATATCTGATCCTTTTTAAACCAACAAGTCCAATAGGTTCCTGATCCATTAACTGTATCTAAATTTAAAATACCACATTCGTATTTTCTTTTACGTTTTGGTAAAGTATCTCTCATAAACACTCCTCTGAAATAAGGAATTTTAAGTTTATGAGTAAAGTTTAATAAATCGTATTGACTTAGAGCTTTATTCGGTAGCTCTATTTCTAGTAAGGTTTAAAAATTTTTTTTCCTGTTTTTGACTGTTTTAAAAAAAAGTCCCGATCCTTTAGTTTTCTCCATTACTTGATCGTGTCTCTTTGTTTCCTGAAATAACTTATCATCAGCTTTCTTTTTATTCACTGCATTTGCAATTGCACTACCACCTCCGGCAACAGAACCAGCAGCGGCTAATCCAGCAAATAGAGTGGGAATGGTGATTAAAAAGCCATCTGTTTTCGCAGTTTCCTCAGAGATGACGCTAGTTTTCTTAATTCCACATTTCTTGCATAGTCCTTTCATCATATATTTGTTATTTTTTTGTCTTTAAAAGTGAGGGTTAAGAGTTTCAGTAGAAGTTTTACATTTAACACAATACATTTTCATAAGAGAAAAAGTTTAATATAAAGTTTTTGTTGTCAACATTTTGATTTTTATCTAATAGACAACGTACATTTTATTTCCGTCGGATTGCAAATTAATTATTCGATCAGATAATACTAACGCATACGCTTGTGTATTGTTTGGAATATTTTTTGCAAATTGTGCTGTAATTCTAATATCAGTTACAGTATATTTCTAACACAATTTTTCCATCTTCAACTTTGTCTTTTGTTGCATCATTAGGATCCTTTGTACTTTCTTTAAACAATGCCTGATTATCACTTCCTCGGCGGAGGGTTAACATGTTGTACTCCATATAAAACTATGTCGTAATAATACATGTATGCGAATACTAGTTGGGAAAGTTGAAATAGCGTTTACTAAGAGTCGACTTTATATTTAGTATTTGTATATATCCTAGTTTGATTTCTTTTTGAAATTCCCGTCGAACTGCGGTTGTTCTGGAGTGTGGTCGATGGATTATATTTTGTTGACCGCACTCCAGAACGATCGATGTGCTGCGCTCTCCTACGCGACTGACGGCGGGAGACGCGGCGCATTTTAGAAAAAGAGGGGAACAAACTACTCCACAATAGGAACCATTTCCACCATTACCCCTCTGATTCATCTTATCTTCCGCTCTTTGCAAAAATGCTAATCATTGCCCTCGTTTACCTCTTCCTCCTTAAAATTAGGTTTCCAACAAACAGATCAATAGCCGCCACAATACTGCATAGATACGGACAACACGGCGTAACAATTTTCAGAAAATGAGAAATTTTCCCGGAAACTCGAAAAATCGAAATTAGATGTACTGTTCCTAACATGCTGCAAAGCCTACCAAGTCATCCCAAAGTTTCTCCGCTTTCGTTTATACCACCAATCACTCTAGAACAGCCAACTATACAGATCATGGCAATCCAAGCTCTTAGATTTAGAAATTCAAACCCAGCAAAGCAACATCACAAACCATGCAAATTCACTTAAAAAACTTTTCATCTCAGATGAAAGATTTGTTTTCATTTCTCGATGACCTCAGTCTTGTTCATTTCGTAAGGTGCAACAACAAGGAATTCATAGATAGAACTAAATCCGTTCACAACAGAAAGTTATATGCATTAGGAGCATCTTCTACCTAAACTCGTGCAACCCAGACAATGTAATTTTCAACTACTCAAATGCCACCCTGCAACCACGCCTCAAATTTCTGTTGAGCTTTGGCTTAGAATTCTGCCTACCCTATTCAAACCGGATTATTACAAACATTTCATAGGTTTTGAGGGCTTAGCCAACAGACTGAAATCGCAACCACTACACCCCAATTTCACATCTGCCGAAGTAAAAACTAAAATAAATGAAACTTGTAATAGCATTTACACCTCGTACAGTAAACAAAGTGTTTTCTCCAATTTTCCGATATATCATTATCTAACTTCCACAAAGAAAATTCCGTTGTTGTGTGCAGACCCGACAAAGGGAGAGGTGTTGTTATTCTAAATAAAACGCAGTACCATCAAAAAATGGACGCAATTCTGGCTGATAGGACAAAGTTCACTGTATACGACTCGCATACCGCTCCCTTCAAACTTACGCTCAAGTTCATAGACAAAATCCACAGATTTTTGAAAAAAAAATTTAGACCAAGGCATCATGACCAATTCGACTTACCGTTCACTTTACAATTGAGGTGCTTCCCCTGGAGTCATGTACGGGCTTCCAAAGGTGCACAAAGCCGATACCCCTTACGACCAATTCTAGCCGCATATAAAACATCGTCCTACCCTATTGCAAAGTTCCTCGCCCCATTACTTGAACCATCAACAGCCAATCAGTATACATTGCGCAATTCATATGACTTTCGAGACCGAACAAAAAATCTCCAATTGCCTCCCAATGCCTACTGAGCCAGCTTTTACATCACTTCGCTCTTCACCAACATCCCCGTAGATGAAACCATAGATATCATCTATAACAAAGTCTTCGATGACACGGACCTATTCCACAACATGGACAAACCTACCTTCAGAACTTTCCTTAGCCATGCCATTAAAGATTCCTTCTTCATGTTTAACAATAGACTGTACAAGCAAATAGATGGAGTTTCCATGGGCTCTCCGCTTAGTCCCTCGCTGGCAAATATCTTTCTAAGCCATCATGAAACTCTTTGGCTTAACGACTGCCCATGACTTCAAATCGATCCACTATAATCGTTATGTAGATGATACTTTCCTCATCTTCAACAATGAAGCTGATTCTGATATATTTCTGCAATATTTGAATATTAAACATCCAAATATCAAATTCACTGCCGAAAATCAATCAAATAATTAATTCTTTAGCTTTTCTAGATGTTTTAGTAACTAACCAAGACTCAACACTGACCACTGGAGTTTATAGAATACCACATTCTCAGACCTCGGGACAAGTTTTTTCAGTCACTGCTACGATCAATTCAAAATTAATGCAATAAAAACTTTACTATTTCGAGCATACCATGTGTCTTCCTCCTACCTTGCATTTTCGAAAGAACTTGACTTTTTCCGAACATTCTTTAAAAATAACGGTTACCTACACCATTTTCAGGACCACTACTGCAAACTGTTCACAGACAACTTTTTCGACTCCAGCATCCGTAAACCCTCTGTCTGTAAACTAGACTTCTTTCACTCACTTCCATATTACAACAAAGCCTCTGTTAGTGCAGTAATGAAGACGTACCTCTCTGAAGCCTACCTACACGTAAACTTCAAATTTCCATACAAAAACACATTTACTATTTGGTCCTTTATTAAATTTAAAGACAAACCTCCCACACAACTTTTGTCGAGTGTTATCTACCGTTACAACTGATGGGCCTGCTGCGCCTCTTACATCGGTAGCACTGGACAACATTTCAAAGCCCGTATTGACAAACATTTAGGTGTGTCTAGCCGAACCGGTTTACCACTTGCAAAGCCGTCACATTCAGCCCCCCGCCTACATGCTGAACAAAACAACCATCCCAACAGCTAAAATGACTTTTCCATCATAGCCTCCTCTAATCCAATCGAACTCACAACGTTAGAGTCCCTATACATACATAGAACCAGACCCAACCTTAACCTTATGACCTCGGCTGTACCGCTGCGCACGGTCCCCACTTAGCTCACACTCGCTGACTGTGCAGGAGCCGACGTCCTGTCCCTCCACCTATCTTCACCTACCTTGGCTCATTTGCTTACTAGACTCTCCCCTGATAGCACAGATACTCCCTCAACTTTAGTAATTAAGAAAAAAAACTTTTTACCTCGTAGGTATAGATTGAAATTTTAATATTTTCTGAAGATAGGAAGCACTATCCCGTAACGTTAATTTTTACCAACAGTCGACTTTATGTTTAGTATTTGTATATATCCTGGTTTGATTTCTTGTCATAGTAAGTTTGGCGTTCCTGCATATTTTTCTTTTCAAAATATATATAAAAATATGGTTTGGATGAATCGGCCTGTTGAAAAGCATGGAAACTGTAAAGTTTCTAAATTCATACAGAAAGATACTGTAGTCTTATGCGCTGGAGAGCTCACCCCCAACATACTAACATATACCTGCTCTCTCCATGGACTAGCCTCACCAATATGCTATTTTAATTTGTCGTAACTTTTACAGAATCCGAAAATATGTTTTAGAGGAATGGGACCACTAAATTTTCCATTTCTAAGTTCTATATACTCTTTTCAATCTATAAATCTTTTATTGCCCCAGTGATTTTTCTTTGTATCAAGACTCCAAAAGAAAGTCATATTTTCATTTGATTTATAGGGATAAGTTACTAACTCCTTCATCGTTGTAGCCATTCCAGGGTTTGAATATCCTTCAATTTCTTCATTTGCAATTTTATATCCGATGCGTTCAAATAAATACATTAATCCATTATTGACAAGTGAAACATTTTCACTGTCTAAATCGTACTCATTGTCATCTTCATCATCAATTGTCCTTCTATGTAGATAAAACTTTCTGTGCGGAGAAGAAATTGATCTTGATTTTGGATAACAATCTTAATATTACTATGTTCATTATTAAGATTAGTTCCCAGATGTGGTTAATTTTCATGGGTTTCAATTTTTTCCATAGATTCATCAATAATAATAGATTCATTCCAATTTAAGTGTTCCATTTATATAAAGAAATAAGATTATTCAACAATATAAAATGTAGATTTCAAGTGTAGTATTATTGTAACTTGCTCTTTTCGAATATTAAGTGGATTTTAATCTTGATCCGTCAATAAAATTCGAATTTTGTCAACAGGAGAAAAAAATACAGGAAGATAGATTGCTGTGGACGGATTTTCTATGATCTTATAACCTGGTGAAACAATAGGAATGCAGCAATATAAAACTGGAACTTGACGACCATCCAAGTATGAACCCTCAATTACAGTATGTTGCAATGCACTGAAATCGCATTCACTGAAATAATACTTACAATATTACTACTTATTTGTTCACCGATTCCTTCCAAGATTTCATCTCTGAATCCCAACAAACTTCTCAATGATTTTTGTTTATCGAAGTGAATTTTAGTATCAGTATTTTTTTTAACTCTACAGTACATTTCAGTGTATTCGTATTTGCTTTAATTTCAAACAAATCAGGATGATTGTTTTCTATACACTTTTTCTGAATATATTATTAATTATATAACATTCTACGGGAATATTAACAGTACATTCTACATTTTTGTATTCATAAACAAATCGATTGTTTTTACCATCAATATTTGGAATAGAATAATACATATCTAATGCAACCAAAGCAAGTTCATGATGAGCTTTATTATCTAGATAAATAGGTGGATATTGATGGTGTGTAAAATCAGATTCTCGACTTGTTAATACAATACTTCTGGATTCAGTTCTCATTTTTCTAAGGAAAAAAGCAATTTATATAGTAAATATCGCTTTCATTAAAAATTTTTCTTTTAAAAAGTTCATGATTGATTGCTTGCAGTTCGTTGAAGACACCTGTATTTCCTGCACCTACTGCACACGTTGCATCAAAATCTGAGGTAAAAACTGAATACCAGAACCTGAAAAGCTGGATGATCTTCTTATGCTGTCGACTTGTCTTGATAATATCGAGATATTTTTTTCCTCTATTCGCCCCCATCAGATCTCTCTCTTCGAAAAATCGTAATGTTTCTAACATTATTTCTTCATAGTTTTTCATATCATCTGTAGGGTGACCGGACATATGCGCACACGAAAAATGCTCACAGTGACAAAAGCCCACACGACAAAAGCCCACACGACAAAACCTCACACGGACAAATGCGCACATTGACAAAACCGCACACGACAAATGCGCACCTACTATTTTTTCGTTCTACTGCTTCTTAGATGGCGCTGCCCTGCTAATTG
>LQNS02278138.1:4378831-4390040 GCA_001587735.2 Parhyale hawaiensis
CAGCTATAAGAGATCTTGTTGACTCGCTGGCAAGTCTGTAACTGGGCCACAAGGCTCCCTCCTTCTCTATTGAAGCTCCTTGGTCTATATAGAAGACCTAAGGATGCCAGCACGATAAAGGATCAATGAAGAACAGAAGAAAAATAAAAAGCAAACAAGAGAAGAGGAGATTCCGCACCGGCCTAGAGGCATTACGCAAACGTATAGGTTATTGCGTGAATTGTTCACGCACGGGTCCACTAGTAATAGTAATAATAATTAGTCGTCCAGGCCCATCATTAGAAAACGCTCGCCGAAGCATCACGCATCCTCCACGAAATTTCACTGCGTTCTTGACAGACTTCACGGACAGTCTTTCTCTTACTTTGCAGCCTCCATATGATTTCCGTCAGATTCGATGACGTTGAACTTTAACTCGACACTAAAATATACCCTAGACCTCTGTTCATCAGTCCTGAGATGTTCCTGAACAAACTGAAGTCTAAATTTCTGATTATTATTATTATTATCGAGGAGATTTCACGACCCAATAATTGGATCGGTTGAGCGATGTTGGGTTCTACTCTCTGGCGCCGGGTCACATCCCGCGACCTAAGGGTCAGAGGACTTTGCGCATGATGTGCGCTGTTCCGAGTAGAGCGCTCTTCTGGAGGGTTCCTGGGTGGAGATGGCCGCAATTCAGCTCTCGGAAGGCAGTCATGAGATTCTTGGACATTGCCCCCAGAGCTCCGATGACCACTGGAACGACGTCGACCTTCATCTGCCACAGTTCTGGAGCTCGATGGCAAGGTCCCGGTACTTTTTCTTCTTCTCCGCTTCCTTGTCGATGATTCTGGAGTCGAAGGTGATCGAGACGTCGATCAGTTTGGCCGACTTCTCCTGTTTGTCCTTGACGACGATGTCCGGTCGGTTGGCGTGAAGTACACGATCGGTTTCCAGCCTCTTGTCCCAGTAGATCTACATGGCTTCGTTTTCAACCACGGGCACGGGTTCGTGCTCGTACCACCTCTTACTGACCGGGAAGTTATGGATCCGCAGGAGGGTCCAGTGAAGGTGTCGGGAACTTTATCGTGTCGCGCTTGTACTCTTTTTGCGCCAGGACTCCGCATTCGCTTATGACGTGAGCTCTGAAGTGCCAACCTGCTGAAGATCAATTGTCTAAGCCCGCAAATAGGGCCCGAAATGGGGCAGCAGCTCGGGCATGTATTTCCGAGGTTCTCCATACTATTCTGACGAAAGGATAGAGGCTCTCTGAGCGTAGTCACCTTTGCCTAGGTCTAAGGCTAATGCCTTGCACCAGAAGATTGTTAAGCGTGGTCACGCAATTCGCTTGATTTGTATGGCCGTCGGGAGGACCAGACAGGGGTTGTGCAGCACCCTGAAATCCTGCTCATTCTTCGAGATGAGGCTGCTCAGCAGGTCAGCGAGGGTCTCAGCGAATAGCTAAGCGCCCAAACAGGCGCCTAACGTGCTCCCCAGTCCTGCTGAAGGCCCTAGCCTTGTTAGGACCTAGTAGCACATCGATAGGCTTCCGCTGCCTGAACCGAGCAGTGCCGGAGCGGCTATCCCTTACAGGTAACAGTTGCTTACCCTCGACACTACCACACTGTTAAGGGTAATGGCAATTATCCCAGCCAATTAGTTTTTCTAGGTGAGCTCGAAGGGCAAGGTGGGAGAGTCGGATCTTTTTTCGCTTTTTTCTCCCGTGAGCTAGCCTGTTGGTGAGGAGTCCGCTGGAACCAGAGACCTCCAGAGCCAAAGGCTACAAGTGCTCATATATGTATTTATATATATACATATTCTCCAATTTTTCTTAGATTTTCCATATTTTCCTCCTTTTTTTCACATTTTCTAGATTTTCTAGTTTTATTTTAGAATTTTCTTGAGAGATTTCTCTTTTTAGATTTTTTTAGTTTTTGTAGATTTTTTTTTATTTTTTTTTTAGATTTTTTGAGTTCTCTTTTACAAGCTCAAGGCTTGCTGGAGGTAAGTGGTGTATATTACGCCGGGTTTTGAAAAGAGGAACCCTGGAGAACCTCCAGGAAAATACCTTTCGTGGTAAGAAGGAAACATTTCGGAACTTCCAGGAGAAAACCTTCGAAGGAAGTGGGAGCCCTGGAGAACCTCCAAGAGAAACCACTCGTGGTAGGAAGGAAACCCTGGAGAGCCTCAGGAGAAACCTTCGAGGGAAGAGAGGAACGTTGGAGAACCTCTAGTAGAACCTCTCGAGATACCAGCGCAAGCGGGTATGACGAGATGCTGCTCACAGTTCATTTACAGAAGATAGTTGTGTCAAATTTGGGTGCATTCTCTGCCCTCCTAAATTTCCAGGTTTGTGACGTCAAAATTACGTCACGCCACTGTGGGAATATAAAAAATTTCACACTACAAACAGTGGCGTGACCCCATTGTAATGTCACAAACCTGAAAATTTAGGAGCGTAGCGCATACACTCAAATTAGACACAACTATCTTCTGTAATTGAACAGTCTGTGATGCTGCTCGCGATGCCCGATGTCAACTGGCGGAGGTGGCGGCCCCTTTCTCAGCCAGTTGGGCCGCTCCTATTGGTCAGCCAGAGATGACGTCAGCCAGCCGATAGTGACGTCGGCGAGCCGACCGGCCATTTGGACAGACAACAATGACGTTGGTTAGTCCTCTAGTGGCAGCCGCCAGCTCGCTAGATCGTAAGGCGGACGCCAGCCTGCCTGCCTCTTTCACTGGGATTTTTAAGGCTGTAGCATCGCTAGTTGAACACCCGCTTGCGTTGGTCGGCCTGACCTATGGACAAAGACACCCGAGAGGGTTCATTCTATTGGTGTGTGGTGTCAAGGAGCGGAACGTGGATAAATAAGGAAGAAAGGACCCACAGTATGCCGATGGAACTCATCCACGAGGGTGTTCCGGCATAGGATCAATATCTATGAAAAACGCAAGTTCGGATACAAGATGATGAACGCAGGAAAGATACATCAGTAAGATCATGAAAGCAGAAGGAAATAAAGTGAACACGAAAGAAAGACATCCTGAAGGCCCAGTAAGGCTGACACGACCTAAAGGGTCCCCCTGGAGTCGCTGCGCCCAGTAACAGGATGGGTGTATCTCAGCTCAGAAGCAACTATAGCACTGAGGTGCGGTCATGGTACATTTGATAGCTCAGGAATGCCCGGTGCCTCTGATACTCACCAAATTAGGGTTATCGGGGTCTGGCCGTGACAGCAGGTAGTCTCTCGCCGGCATGCTGACGTCATCAAACCCGAGGTCCTGAAAGCGGCGCATGATCCAGCGGGCCAGCTCCTCGTCCCGCTCGGTCCCGGCCAGGTGCGGGGCCTTTGTCAGCTCTCTGCGGCCGTAAAACACCAGTTAGTGGGGCAAGTGAACTCGAAGCTTTTATTGTCACCATTTGTTCACGCCGCCAAATAAAATGCTGCTATCGTTCGACACCGAGTCCTTTCATTGGGACATTAGATACAAGTAAAAATATTATACTCCGTGGCATTCACAAGCACTTGCATTTATGCACGCCAAAGATTGATGATGTCCACAGTCGTGCAGTTTGCAGAAGTTTCGCCTCGGGTGGGACGCCCGGCACACGAACTTCTCCAAGTCGGTTTCACTCGAACTGTGGTCTTGGTTCAAATAGTTCAACTTTACACTACTAATAGCAATGAGGAAAGTTTTATTCCCAGAGGAATATTTAATACCCAATATGATACCAAATGAAAATTAATTTTCCTAGGCATAACATTGTTTGGATTGTTTCGTGAATGCAATACTCTATTAATGTCATCAGCTACGCTGCTGATATGGTGCATCTTGCACCTCATCACAGCTCTCTGCTAAAGCTAGTTTATCTGTGTTGATGAAGCTCAGAGGCTTGATATTGCTTACAACACGGATAAGACTGCGTGCTTATTGCTTGGTCCTCCCAGTAACAACCAGAACAGGATTCGGCATACATTTTTAAGCTGTGTGAAGTTAGTCTATGTACACAGTTTTGTGTATCGGGGATATCTCAGTGGTGAAAAATTTGATGAAGGTGCAGACATTGTAAAACAGGTTAGGCGCTTAAATGCCACAGGCAATCAGCTGATCTCTGAATATAAAAATCCAACCATTCCAAACTAATTGCTATCTCATATATTACAACTCACTTTAGGCTAAGTTCACGTGACAGGCCAATTAGTAAGTTACGGGATGCGTATAATGATATATTCTGGTGGTTGGTATTCCCAGATACACAGGAGCTAGTGATCCTTGTTTCGTATGATGTAAAATGTCTCAATATACTTGCTCGTAAATGAGAAAACAGCCTCACGATTCGCAGCTGTATGCAATATGCTCTACTCCAAAATATCGGAGTCCGGCGCTCAAGCAGCATTGGGTGAGGATCATGTATGTTGCGAAGGCTTACATCTCGCAGACTTGAGCTGATTTACCCGATGTCTTTCCCCTTTGTTTTCTTACTGTACTTTTCTATAGCTTCGTAATTTTTGTGATGATATAATGCCCGAGGCATAGTAGAACAGGTGATCGGACATATGCGCACACGACAAATGCTCACAGTGACAACAGGCCACACGACAAAAGCGCACGCGACAGATGCGCACACGACAGATGCGCACACGACAAAACCGCGCACGACAAAACCGCACCTACTATTTTTTCGTTCTACTGCTTCTTAGATGGCACTGCCCTGCAAATTGGAAGACTACGAATACAAAGAATTACCAGAATATTCTCGGGAGATTCTAGAACTATGTATTACCCTGCATTAGAACTCGTGTGGCCGGCTGTGGGGAAGTGAATAGGCCAAAAACAAACATGCATTCGAAATATATGTAATGTGTTGTTGATCCTGTCAATTAGTGTATTCGACTGAAGGGTTTAACTATATCGACAAATGGTTACCCATGCAAAATTGTTTGAATTCCAGGTTAAAAGATTTTTAAACAGTGTGAATGATAACAGTGATAAATTGCCTCAGGAGCGTACAGAGTTCTATAGGGTTTTGCTTATTTTGGAAAATAGTCTGAGAAACTGAAATGTGAACTTCGATTTATATTTCGCAAACACCGCGCTGAAATGAATTTTAGAATCATTCTCAGCGATGAGTTCACAATAACCTAATTGTCCAAGTTTAAGCTTGTTCTTTTCAAGCCTTTAATTCCTACAGTTTTAGAGTTGTTGAGCACACTGGAAAGAGCATTCTTACTAATTCCCTCCTAGCTCATTCATCTCAATTTCCTGTTTGCATACACGCTGAATCTTGCAATGTCCCTGTAAAGCTGAATGATATGAAAGTGTTGCGCATCTGACTAAGTTACACTGCCCATTTTAGTCATTATGCATTCGTAAATAAAAACCTCGATTGAACGACAGTCAGGCAGCTTTCCTACTGGATATCGTAAGATGAATATACAGTATGTTCGTTTAACAGTACGGTTCCCTTATATCGTAACATGTTTTGTTTTTCGGTCATTATTTTTGTATCGTGCTTTTCTGGTAACTCGTATATAGGTTTTGACAATTAAATGTTTATATATTACACACACACATATATACTGACCAGCTAAGGTTTGAGAATTAAGTTTTATTAATAAACTAGAGGTAGAGCCAAATAACAAGCAACGATTAATTGCTTATATATTTCGGCGAGGATGGTTGTAAAATCGGCAGCACCAGCGGCTACAGTGGTGGACTGTTTTTTTATATTCGTTTTGTTTTCTTATCGTCTATTAGTTAGGCTTGTTTTTACACTTTTGTGCCGTGAGAAGGAGTTGCATACCTGATCGGCTTGCAAGCTTGGCTCGGAAGCCAGTTGTGGTTATGCTTGCATCTTAGTTGAACGTATGAATGATGGTGAACAGGAAACTTGCTGCTGCCACGCTTGTGCGAATTCGCCAAAAACGAAATGTGGGGGTAAAACCGCTATTTGCGCGAAGGGCAGAGAGAGGAGAACACCGGTCACTAGTGTACTAGTGGTCCCACATTTCTGCTATTACTTTGGGCTTCTTGTGGTCAGGATGCTGTTTGTTCCATATTGCGATGAATATTGCCACCTCTTCACACACGTGTTCAAATTTTTTTCAGCCAACTACCGCTTTTCGTGCCATTTTACACTAGAAATAAAACTATGATATTTATTTAGTCACCTGAAGTTCAACAAGACTGATGTGGCTACCAGCAAAAATTAAATGATTTATTTTTTTGCTGGCTGCTACCTGAAGGGTGGATGAAGCAGAAAGCAAGGAATAATATTTTGGGCTGGGAGCGCATCGATGATCGGCTACCAGCCTAAAAACGAGCTGCCATCACAATTTTGAGCTGCAAGCCAAGCGAATTCATTGGCTGCCAGCCTCATATTTGGCTTCCAGCTCATCAAGTGGGAACCGGCCTTTACTTGTGCTAGGAAGTGCTGCCAAGCGACTTCTCTAAATGGACTCAGGATGAATAAAGGTGGCAAAACATTAACTAAAGATAATGAATGTTAAAAAAGTTAACTAAAAGCTAGACACTACAAAAATGAATTACAGGAAATCTTATATACGCAGTCAAACGATCGAATAGTAGGTGCGCATTTGTCTGTGTGAGCATTTGTCGTGTGCGCGTTTGTCATTGTGAGCATTTGTCGTGTGCACTTCTGTCATGGAACCGGTAGAACAATATGTAACTCCGATGTTATATTAATGATTGAATTTCTGGATGAAAATTAATTTATACCATTATATTGTTACTAGCCTCTTTGCCAGGTTAGTTATCATATATCTGTGAGAAAAATTATTTTGAAAAACCGAGTACAGGCGTTAGCTTAAGTTATTGGCAGTCTCTCTGTAGAGTTGCAGTAAATTCTTCTTCTATATTTTTTGTTATCTGAGAAAGAATGAGTTGCTTAATGCGATTCATGTCTGTAGGTGTGGGCTGAGTATATTCATGTTTTTTCCTTGTCCGTGGCCATCTATTAATGTGACTGGGCCTCATCGATACTGAAAAATTTAGTTATTTGTGCTTGTTATCGTACTGTATTTGATTTCATAGCGCCATAAAATATTATTTTTTTTTGTAGATATATACTCGTCGATGACTGCGACTGAAGGAAGAACACTGAGTGAAGACGAGTATAAAGAAATGGAAACAAGTTTAGATATTTCTTAATAACATTTTAAACTGTTTGTAGATCATTTTAAATCTCGTGAAATATAATTTTTGTAGGTGTTTTGACACAAAGTTTGCAGGCACAAACATTTCCCTTAGGTTTTAAGTTAGATGACGAAGGCTACAAAACTTTAAGGTTTTGGGTTAGAAAAAAATTCAGGACACTGGGAAAGAGTAATGTATTTCCAAAATACTACACAAGTAAGAATAGAAAGATAAAGTTATGTAGACAAACTTGGACACTAAAACTTCTCCTGAGAGGACAAAACTTTAACTTACGAAACATTACTCCACAGGAAACAACGTTCAACTTATGGAACAGGAAAAGAGCAGTATTCTTGTATGAACTGAGTCTGGTTTTGTTGTAGCTTCTATTACTTAGAAGATAAGTAGTAGCTATTGAACATTTTGTGAGTGTTTTTATCCAAAATTCTGGAGAGTATAGTAACAGAAAACGTTCACGTAGCCGTCCCAAACTATCCCTGACGGCCCGTAGTAATTTGCTTAGAGAGGCTTCGAAAAGTTACAAGAGTTCAAGAAATCTTCAAACCTCACTCCAATAGAATATTACACCAAGAAGAGCTGGTCAAATAGCTATTGAACAATTTTAAGAAGTTTACCTACAAGAAAAAAAAGACAGCCCCAGCACTCACGCAGAAACAGAAGAGTTGCCTCACGAGATGGGTGAAGAAAAAGGCTAGGAGGACTGATAAACAATGGAGGAATGTGTTCATTTCACATGAAAAGAAATTTACTTTTGATAGTCAGGATGGGTGACAGTCGTACTAGTATGATCTGAAAAAATTTAAAAATTGTTTTTCTCAGTGACCATTTAGTCGAGGGTCACTAATGATCTGTGGAGCATTTTTTTGCAATAGAAAGGTCAAGTTATTTGAAATGGAGAAATAGAGGGCAGACTTAATGATGTGAATTACACTCAAGATATAGAAAACAGTTTCCTACCATTTCTTCAACGTCATGAACTAAATGAAAGCATTTTTCGGAGCATTATGCTGCAATACATACTGCAAAGCAAACAAAAAAATATAGGAAGTCCTCGGTATACGCCAGATGCCCGTACTGGAATGAAGCGCAAATATGTATAAGTGGCTAAAACAAGACCTGAGGCGAGTTACAATCAGATTGCCGGTGTCATGTGTGTCACTGCATATCCAATTACTCAGGTCATGTAACAACGACGACAACCTCAACAACATACGAAAATTAAAAGAATATCCCTTCGCCGATGTATATTTGCCCTCGTGCAGATTTTTCACATTTAACCTAAAACATCCAAATTAATAAAGCTCCACCAACAACGTATGAGTGTGAGGTAATTTGAGCGAACAGCTATGAGAGCGTTTTCTCGAGGATATTCGAGTAATGGAGATGTACCAGGGCTGTTGGGAAGTGAATATGCTTGCAGGTGTTAGGAAACAAGGTGTACAAGCATATATATATGTATATATATATATATATCCAAAATTAATATATAAATATACATCAGCGGGCATATTAAATTTACCTAAAATCTGAAATTTGTTAATTCCAATTATTCAGCAATAAACTTTTATAAAATTACTGTAGGAACAATAGTTCGCTTCGCTTTGTATCTAAACACACACAAAGCGGAGTCTCGAAACTTCTGTCAGAGCATAGGTCCCATTGTTCAAAGTGCCAATGTTCTTGTCGTTTTCCATATTGCGTTCCGAGAAACTTCTAGAGCTTAAGCGACGTGGTCTGTGGGAATGCCACAGAGCGCCGAACGCGCATAGAGTTAAAGAAAATTAAGCATGTTCTTGTGCTCGTAACTTAAGTAAGGCACCACCTGTGTATAAATGCGAGATACCAATTGGTGTACATATTGCATATATAATACCAGTATTTTTAAGGTAGGAGATAAATACCGTGTTGTCATATATCCGTAACTGCGTGTTGGTAACCGAAGCACCAATAGGCGCAGAACAAATAGGCGCGGGAAAACCCGTGCAGAAATCATCGAAGGTGATTGGCCAATGGCCACGAGGAGAGGTGGCTCGTATGGATTGTGGAATTTTCCAGAAGAATCGCGAAGATACCCTGGCTTTGGGAATATAATACTCTGACGAAGATCATAGGGTAGCACTTGTACCCGGGCGGTCTTGCCCTAAGGGTACGTGTTCGCCAACCTTTTCCGTGTCAGTTAACTCTCATCGGCGAACTTTTCATTGGGTGAATACCAATGTGCTGTAAATTGGTAGAGTTACGCGCAGACCAGTGTAAATATTTGTCAGCACTAAAGTTTACTCCTAAACGTGCTGTTGTGATGTTTCAATTGTGACGTTTGCAGTCCCCGGCGCATCTGTTGCGCAGTGTAGTGCCTGTAATGAAGTCATTCATGGTACCGTCGGCGGCTGTTCCCGACGATGTCAGCACCTATCGATTTTCGTGAAATTTCCCTGACGCACCAAGTCTTTTCGCTCTCCAAGTGATGCGTGGTGCGCCGTGTTCGTTTCCCTGATGATGTCCCTGGTCGGCCGCCATTCCCAGAAGTCAGAAGTAAGGAAGTCATTCGTGGTGCTGGCGGCCGCTGTTCCCGACGGTGTTTGTACACATTGATGTAGGCAGAAATGTGCAGTGTCTGGTAAGACCCGTAGATTCGCGTGCCAGCCGCGTGCACAAGTTGAAGTTCTGTTTATTCCCACTGTGTAATTGATGACTTTGTCCACCATGTCAGAACATGTTGCCGAGGACCATTCCTAGATAAAATGTTTCCTATATTACGGTGCCTTGTCCATGTCAATCATTTCTTAGCGCGTTAACTTCACATGCAACCGTCATTAATAAAAGATGTTGATAGGCTCCAGTTCTCGGTTATAGTCATGCAATATGGTCGAGAATTGGACGTGTCACAGTTCAACTGTCATTTTCACGTGAATCTCAATTTGAATATGTTGTGAACTTGTGGGTTTTCTCCGAAGTTGCCGAACCGCTCGATACAAGCCTTGTGCATGCATACACGCATGTCATAATGCCTAGGTCGAGCGCGCAACACTCGTTTCCCACAACGCTAAATGTTTGGTTTAATCGGGCGCGCCTTTCAATGATTCAACTTAATGTCCCATATTTTACCTTATCTCATGGTTCGCCCATTGTATCAAATAACATCAGTATATGTTTGTTTGCATCCTGTGTTTTCTTTCCCTCGCACCCTACGTTATTTTGAACACATGTAGGATAGATTAGAGGCGTAGCTCACCTCATATGTGTTGGGACCTGCTGTGCGCCATTTCATGCACTATGTTGTCAATTATTCCCTATGTCAGCTGTTCAATTAATTTCGTGTCAATCTATAATATTAAAAGCGTTGTTCCTTCGTTCGTTCTTTCGTTCCTTCCTTCGTGTGTTACGCCTGAATTCAATGTTCAGCTCGCATTTGGCCTTATATGCGAAATCCGGTATCTGTGCTACAGCTAACGCGAGAAGCAAATATATTGGCGATTTTTATCGTTCATTCTTCATTGTTTTGCGCTTTATTGAGTTCGGGAAGCTGGCGTATCTGTGATACGTCTGCCATGGTGACTAATCTCTCGGCCACAGGCCAGGTCTTTTTAACTGTTTTTACGCCCGAAAATTTTAAGATAAATCTTGGGGAACCTGTACCGTGGTTTGCTGCCAAAGAATTCCACGGGTCCAGTTAGACAGAGGGACTTATAAATATAATCCACGGGCCACCTAGACATGGGCAGCTTCAGTAATTATTAGCACAAAGGCTGGTCGTATAGGATATTATACATAGAATCTCGGTGTTGTTTGTGATGTTGACGGGGAATTGCCATGGTATAATACGAAGGTTTCACTGATCTATCTGAAGCGCCTTAAGCCAGACCGTGAAAGCTCCACGGGGCTGCTAGCTGATAGGCCTATAAATACTCCACGGGTCCAATGATACGCGGATGTGATGTATACATAATAGGGGACTTGAACGCAAGACACACACGATTCGGTCACGGAAATAAAAACAGCAGGGGGAAAACACTTGTAACCCTTATGGACAGAGGACACGCATCACATC
>LQNS02278138.1:4488743-4499185 GCA_001587735.2 Parhyale hawaiensis
ACGTGCAATTATATCAATGTTTAGTTTATTTTATTTGTTCCTGTGATCAAGTTCATTACTAAAACAATAATGAAAATCATGTAAACACAAATTGAAAATGGAATGATGAGCGGCTCCTCTGGAGGCCGACACTCCAATTGTCTCCTAATTGAGACGGTAACATCTGGCCACTATATAATATAATTACAACGCATCTTATGAGATCTGCTATCAATAAATTCCTACAGTCTATGTATTCACAAAGAAAAACCACTATCACTAAAGCACAAGTTTATTCAACATTTACATTTACCAAATGGGGAAAGTAAACAACTTTCTTATCAAATCCACAAGAAACGATCAAGAAAACGGAGCGGACCACTTTAGCAATGCTTGACTCGTAAAATGTATATATTTCCCGACAAATTGTTGCGTCATTCTTTTATCTACAGCGTACTGTCGAGTAATAGATTATTTCTAATTGCAATGTGCACTGTTGTGCAGGTGTGTGGCTTATTGTTTTGAATATTTTTGATATTGTGAAGAAATGGCGAACATTGCTTCACGGCCGGGTTTCGTTGCCTCTACCCTAGTCCTAAAAATATTAGCGCTAATGGCAGAGAGTGGTGAAATTCTTCGAAATGTCGACTTTTTGGCCAAAGTCCGCAACCTGGGGGCAAGCAATTAAAGGCAGTGGTTTTGCCGGTTCACGAAACCGGAAAAATTTAGGGTGGCACTAAGATGTTTTCATGGATTTGCAGGCAGCCGAGGGCCATACTCAGTGTTAATTGATCTCCATAACCTTCCCAAATATAATGGCTACTCCCGAGACGAGTACTTTTTCTGTCTCATCATTTCCTTGCACCGTTTCTTTATAAAATAAAAAAATAACCAAATCAGAATGTTGCAACAAGTCTGAACTGTGCAGGGACAGCAGGGTGCCGATACAACGCTTTCCAATCGCTACTGACAGCGTGGCACACTGTTAGGAATTATAAAAGTTAGCAGTCCTACATCCTCTCGAATATAAACAAATAATAACTTTAAATATTTTCATCAAATGGCAGATACACAACAATGCCAGGAGGAGATGACGACACCACAGTTCACCACCACACTCAGCTCTGTCTCCGACTGCTTTGTTTACGCCAGTACGCCTTGCGGTCGACGTTCAGTAATCCGGTAATTCAGGTTCAGGAGGAGACAGCGGGCCACGGCCGCTGCAACTTCAAGGTCAGAGAATCAAATTCACAGCGTCCTCTAGTTGCTAGCGCGATGTCTCATTTGGTGGTTAACAGAAGTAACACGCAAATGCTTCTAATTTCATGCAACTTTTTAGTTTTTTATATGTAAAGGCTAACAAGAAGTCAATGAAAATTTTATACTTTTTGAAACACAGAGACATCAGCGATTAGAGAACAGCGTCACCTAGTGGTAGCGGTCTGAGTTATTGAAATTTATTAGATAGAAAACGCGATATAACTATCGTGAAATAAGGATAGATTTTTGAATGACCAGAAGGGTTGGCGAGAAGAAAAAGTCGGGCAGGCAATGTAAAGGTTATCGCGCACGCCTGATAATCAAGAAAGACTTCAACGGACTAGAATTCGTACAACAGGTACAGGTGCTGGCTTACGTATAATTGAGCGAAGTTCGTGCAGTAACGTGCCCGCGTACCCATGTATCCTGTTGCATTTACCGGTGGGAAAACACCGTCTGGCGTAAATGGAAGTTGGTTACGTCTGAATTATTTTGTGTACTTTGCTCCTGACTTTGACATTTAGTTTCTTTTGTGTATTTGTGAAGGATTCAGCGTTATTATCCTTCAAGTTCAATCATTTTAAAAGAACGCATACGTCTGAATACTTTGGATCAAAGCACACGCCTGAATACCATCTCTGTCATTGAAAGTCTATTACACGAATTGATTTTTTTTTTTTGGGAAACGTAGTTTACTGATGATGAGAATAGCAAGCTCTGGAATGAGAGACATTTTACAAACTATAATTCCTTTTGTTTATGAGCTTTCGATTCAGCCGTAAATAATTTTCAAGGAAAACGCTTCCAAATTGGAAAAGCTGATGTAAATTTTGTGTCGAGGCCGCGTAAACAGGGGCATGTTCGGTTGGACTCCAAAATTAAGCATTGTGAGTTTACATATTCATAACTTACTGCAGGTGCGCTGGCTTCGACTCGCTTAATTCAATTTCAGGCACTGACCCTCACTCGGTTATTGTGATCTTGCTCCGTAAAATGGAGTTTTCATGCGGCCTAACGTTGCTGCTAACACTCTAACACTTGCAACGATTCAAAGTGATAAATCAAAGCTTCTGTCTGACGTTTCGGACTAGTCAAGCCTCAAAGGATTAATTTCGGCGCCCAATGTATGTGTCCTTGTCATTTGCAGGAAGAGTATTTTGCTTGGATGTGAAGCTCGTATGTCGTTCTTGCTAGCGTATCTATACTGCCGAGCATAAATATCACCAGCTATCCATAATATTAATGTGCTTTTTCCTTTTTCCATTCTTTCCTTACCTCCTGCCTTAGCACGACCGTTACACTTTTCCTATTAGATAGGTGACAATTGCCATCTCAGAAGGGAACAACCGAAGCAGAGATTTCATTTTTTAAGCTGCTACACTAGCAGGTCATAGTTAAATTTGCTGTCAGACGTTCAATTTCTTACACATTTCTAACGACAAGGCTTCGTAGGCATGATACTGTCTGGAATATCAATGAAGAACAAAGTTATAGCTCTGGTGATTTTTTGCACGTTCCAATTCCTGGTAGCCACAGTTCATTCACAGAAGATTGTGTCAAATATGAGTGGATGCGCTACGCACCTAAATTTTCAGGTTTGTGATGTCACAATTGCGTAATGCCTCTTGCAGCGAGGAATCTTTGATCGTTCCACAGTGGCGTAACGTAATTTTGATGTCACAAACCTGGAAATTTAGGAGGGCATAAACCCAAATTTGACACAACTTTCTTCTGTAAATGAACTGTGTTGTAGCTGTGTTTTAGATCTTCAAACTTCATCGTACCAGCACAGCTGGTGGCAAATTTCCCTGAAAAATTACGACACTAATGGATTGCCTGGCTATGTTCAGTTTTTAGTTATCAGCTGCGCACTTACAAAGAAACTGAGAAAGACAGTTGTATCAGAGATACGTATAGCGGAAAAATGATATGCAGTAGAAAACCCTTAACGTTTAACCAAAGCACCTTACCGATAAATTAGGCAGGTGTGTGCGTTAGTATTTACTACTTGTACTAAATGAAAGTCGACTAAATTTAAAATCTTAACAATCCCATCATTAGAAGAAAAATTGAATTACAACCTATAAGAACAATTTTTTATTCCTTTATTGTCTGATAATTCAGGGGAGCATGGGTGTTATCGCGGGGAAGTCTAAAACGCAAATGACCAGAGCTGCGTGCAGGAGCTGAATATCAGCTCCTGTACAGTCGGCAGATTTGAGGCTAGGTATGGACGGTTTGAAGCAGTACAGCTGAGGTCATAATGTTGAGGCTAGGTTTATTTCTATGAATATGGAGGGACTCTAATGTTGTAAGCTCGATGGGATTGGAATAGTCTATGATGGAGAAGTCATTCCTGCTGATGGGATGGTTGTTTTGCTCAGCATGTAGACGAGGGGCTGAATGTGAGTGTTTCGCAAGTGGTAAGCCGGTACGACTGGATATACCTAAATGTTGGTCGATACGGGTTTAGAGTGTTGTCCAGTGCTACCGTTATATGAGGCACAGCAGGCCTGGCATCGGTAACGGTAAATAACACTGGACAAACGTGGCGTGGGGGGCTTGTCTTTAAATCTGAAGTAGGACCCTATGTTAAATGTGTTTTTGTAAGAAAGTTTGAAGTTGATGTGTGCGTAGGATTCAGAGAGCAACGATTTCAAAGTGTTTACTGCACTAACAGATGCTTTGTTGTAGAACGGAAGCGAGTGAAAGAAGTCCAATAGTCCAATAGTGGTCTAGTAAATGGTGCGGATAGCCGTTATTTTTGAAGAATGTTCGGAGAAAGTCAACTTCGTTTGAAAATGCATGGTATGAGGAAGACAAATGGTATGCTCGAAATAGTAAAGTTTTTATTGCATTGATTTTGAATTGATCGTAGCAGTGACTGAGAAAGATAGTCTCAAATTCTGAGACTGGGTTTTCCGTAAATTCCAGTGGTCAGTGTTGAGTCTTGGTTAGTTATTAAAACACTAGTGGACCCGTGCGTGAAAAATTCACGCAATTACCTCTACGTTTGCCTAATGCCTCTAGGCTGGTGCGGAATGTCCTCTTCTCTTATTTGCTTCTTCATTTTCTTCTTTTCTTCATTGCTCCTTTGTCGTGCTGTCATCCTTAGGTCTTCCATATAGACATGCAGAAGTAACATCTTGAGTAAAACACTCCAACAGACTTAAACAAAATAGCAGCTTATATACAATGTGTTCGCTCCGTAGCAAAGATACAGTTGATACCGTCTTTCCACCTCAAATATCTGTTTCATTTGAGGTGCTCAAATTTTCACCTATGAAAAGAAAACTGCTTCGTCAGAGAAAACAGTAAGCTAGAAGAAATAATTGTCTACTGCCCGTGAAAACTTATGTTTCGTCGGTTTCGTTGACAATTGTATCAAAGTGGGAAGAACAGCTCATGCAACGAAATCATCTGTGGGAAGAAACTACGAATCAAGAAGCATGAGAGTGCCAACGGAAGCTTCCGATATCTTCAGTGCTACGATTTCAACTTCGGCAATGCAAGAAGTGCATTCAGACATAAGGTCGCCCTATACTTTGCCGTAGATTCGATGTATGGAGAAGCTAATACTCTAACAAATCAGACTAAGCCTGCGATGTCTTCATTGTTGGAATTTCAACTGTCCCTGCTTAAGATACGTTTGCCATCTTCTGCAACCCGGCCTATTTTTTGCCCATATTTTCAATGGAGCTTGAGAGGACAACCAGAGCCTCCAACCTGGGCTAAATTCCGCCTATCTATTTCGTTAAGAGAGTGACACCAAACATATAAATAAATGTATAAATTTATATATATATAAGTGTATATATTTTTATATAAACGCAAGACAGTTATTCTTAGTATTAGATCGAGAAAAGCTAAAGAATTATTTGATTGAATGTTCGTCGGTGAATTTGATATTTGGATGTTTGCTGTTCAAATATTTTGGAGAAGTAAGTAAGAAAGCCTTCTGGGATTTTAGTTTTCTTAGACCCCGAGCTTTCGAGCCGTTAAACACGACTCGTCTTCAGGGGAACGAAATTTCACCCGGCTAGAGCTATCTGCTTAAAGTGGGTATCCTAACTACCAACAAAACACTACAAATAATATATTAGCAAATCGAAAGAATAAAAATGAATGTTCAGTTTTTGTATTATTGGAGGACGCGACAGTAAGCTTCAAAAAAGTGAACATGCCTGTTGATAGAATTTGGGTTACAATGAGGAGGGGAAGCTTCTAAAAGTCGCCTAGATTTAGGATTAGGTTCATTATATCGAATTTTTGGACTACAAATTGACAGTTCATGATTGGTTGACTTTACATGATTGTTAACTAGAGATGCTTAACTATTTTATCTGATATCGTTGTCGTGCTCTTTCATTCTCTCCGAAATTTATTTAATTATCTCCTATCTCTGTTGTTCTTTCTGAGTTGACTATGCAGCCCATTGAGGAATAGATCCTGTCTAGCGCGCCATGCCAACCGATCATTTGGAAACGTTATCTTGATGATATTTTGACCATCCTCCCTTCGCAGTTTGTCCATACTTTTCTTGACTACATCAATGAAGTAAATTAGCACATTCAATTCACAGTAGACGTTGAACAGAATCATCAGTTACCCTACTCGATCTGCTGATAACTCGCCAAGCAAACGGAACAGTAAAGTTCAACATTTATTGAAAACCAACAAACTCGAACAACTATTTGAAATATCAAAGTTATCACCTTACTTCAACAAAGCGAGCTGTCGTAAATCGCTGATAGACAGAATTGAAAAATATTGCTCATCTGAAGATAAAAAAGCTGAACAGGAAAAAGTCAACAACAACTTGAAAGAAAATGGATACCCAAACTAGTTCATAAAATCAACCATCAAGAAACGCCGAAGACCAATTTAAATGAATGAACAATAAAGGTAGATCAAGTACGTGTCCGCTCCCTATATAAAAGGTGCAAATGAAAAAAATAAAAAAAAAACTAAATTCTAAGATGCCACAACATTCGGATCGCCAGTAAACCAACGAATACCTTGTAAAAATCTGTGAACAATAGGAAAGCGAAGCTCCCTCTCCAAGAAAGAAATAACGTTGTATACTAGATTGACTGTAGGAACTGTGACGCTGTGTATATTGGAGAGACGCGTAAATAAGTTTCGGAGAGAATGAAAGAGCACGACAAAAATATCAGATAAAATATTTAAGCAGTTCTAGTTAACGATCATGTAAAGTCAACCAAACATGAAATGTTAATTTGTAGTCCAAAAATTGTATCTAATGAACCTAATCCTAAATCTAGGTGACTTTTAGAAGCTTTCCATTCTCATTGTAACCCAAATTCTATCAACTGGCATGTTCAATTTTCCGAAGCTTACTGTCGCGTCCTCCAATAATACAAAAACTGAATTTCCTTTTAATTCTTTCGATTTGCTAATATATTATTTGTAGTGTTTTGTTGGTAGTTTGGATACCTACTTTAAAAAGATAGCTCTAGCCGGGTGAAATTTCTTTCCCCTGAAGACGAGTCGTGCTTAACGGCTCGAAGGCTCGGGGTCTAAGGAAACTAAAGTCCCAGAAGGCTTTCTTACTTACTTCTCCAAAATGACCTAGCCTGGGAGTCCTCCAATCTATGAATCAATATTCAAATATTGTAAAAATAGATCAGAATCTGCTTGATTGTTGTATATGAGAAAGGTGTCATCTACAAAGCGATTATTGTGGATGGGTTTGAAGTCACGTGGGCAGTCGTTGAGCCAGAGGGTTTCGTGATGGCATAAAAAGATATTTGCCAGTGAGGGGCTAAGTGGGGAGCCCTTGGAAACTCCATCTATTTGCTTGTACAGTCTAGTGTTAAACATGAAGAAGGAATCTTTGATGGCAAGGCTAAGGAAAGTTCTGAATGTAGCTTTATCCATGTTATGAAATAGGTCTGTGGCAATGAAAACTTTGTTACAAATAATAAAGGGAGGTGATGTCGAAACTAGCTAGGTAGGCGTTGGAAGGCAATTGGAGGTTCTTGATTCGGTCTCGAAAGTCATACGAATTGCGCAAAGTGTACTGATTGGTTGTTAAAGTTTCAAGAATTGAAAGGAGGAATTTTGCAATAGAGTAAGACGGTGTTTTATATGCAGCTGGCTTTTCACTAACATCCCCGTAGAGGAAACCATCGATATTATTTGTAACAAAGTTTTCAATGCCACAGACCTATTTCATAACATGGATAAAGCTACCTTCAAAACTTTCCTTAGCCTTGCCATCATAGACTCCTTCTTCATGTTTAACAATAGACTGTACAAGCAAATAGATGGAGTTTCCATGGGCTCCCCACTTAGACCCTCACTGGCAAATATATTTTTATGCCATCACGAAACCCTCTGGCTCAACGACTGCCCACGCGACTTCAAACCCATCCACTATAATCGCTTTGTAGATGACACTTTTCTCATATTAAACTATCAAGCAGGTTCCGATCTATTTTTACAATATTTGAATAGTGAACATCCAAATATGAAATTCACCGCCGAACATCAATCAATTAAGTCTTTAGTTAGCTTTTCTCGATGTTTTAATAACTAACCAAGACTCAACACGGACCAGTGGAATTTATAGAAAACCCACATTCTCAGGCCTCGGGACAAACTTTTTCAGTCACTGCTACGATCAATTCAAAATCAATGCATTAAAAACTTTACTATTTCGAGCATACCATTTGTCTTCCTCATACCTTGCATTTTCAAACGAAGTTGACTTTCTCCGAACATTCTTCAAAAATAACGGCTACCCGCACCATTTACTAGACTACTACTGCAAATTGTTCCGAGACAAGCTGTTCGACCCCGGCATTAGCAAACCCTGGGTCAGTAAATTGAACTTCTTTCACTCGCTTCCATTCTGCAACAAAGCATCTGTTAGTGCAGTAAACACTTTGAAAACGTTGCTCTCTGTATCCTACCCACACATCAACTTCAAACTTTCTTACAAAAACCCATTTACCATAGGGTCCTACTTCAAATTTAAAGACAAGCCCCCCACGCCACGTTTGTCCAGTGTTATTTACCGTTACCGATGCCAGGCCTGCTGTGCCTCATATAACGGTAGCACTGGACAACACTCTAAAGCCCGTATCGACCAACATTTAGGTATATCCAGTCGTACCGGCTTACCACTTGCGAAACACTCACATCCAGCCCCTCGTCTACATGCTGAGCAAAACAACCATCCCATCAGCAGGAATGACTTCTCCATCATAGACTATTCCAATCCCATCAAGCTTGCAACATTAGAGTCCCTCCATATTCATAGAAATAAACCTAGCCTCAACATTATGACCTCAGCTGTACCGCATCAAACCGTCCACACCTAGCCTCTAATCTGCCGACTGTGCAGGAGCTGATATTCAGCTCCTGCACGCAGCTCTGATCATTTGCGTTTTAGACTTCCCCGCGATAACACCCATGCTCCTCTGAATTATTAGACAATAAAGGAAAAAAAATTTATTCGTCTAGGTTGTAATTCAATTTTTTTTCTGATGATGGGATTCCTAACCATGAAACGTTAAGATTTTAAATTAGACGACTTTCAGTTAGTATAAGATTTTTGCCTTTGTAAAACTTGTAATATTTACTACTTGTTTAACACATTAATAACAACAAAAAATTACCAGAGCACACTGGGAACGAATACTTGCACCAAGCAATGCAACTTTTATGAAAATTTCAAATTGGTCTTAAAACCAAGATTTCCTTTAAATCATCACCAAAATGTGGTTATATGTGCTTCTTAACATTAATGACAGTTCTTGTAATTTTCTTGAAGATCCGTCGGTAAATTTTTGAGTTAAGTTATAATAAATACTAATACAAACACAGATACGAACAAACTGATCATCACCAAAATTTTGTCCTTTGTGCCTTCTAACCTTTCTAACAAATCCTGTCAATGTCATGAAAAGAAAGATCATCACAAAAATTCGGCCAGCTGCTTTTCATAATATTCCTAACTGTTGCAAATTTCACGAAATATTTGTTGATATATGATGGAGTCATACAACCAAGGAAAAAATATTTTGACAGTTGGTCGGATCTTTACCAAAAGCCAATCATGAATTCTTTCTGACATACTGAACCAACCGTTCCCTGTAATTTCATTGGGAGTGTCCATACCTTTTTTAGTTAAGTTGATAGATAGTAGACAAATTCTGATAAAAAATACAATACCCTTGGCTGCGGTAATAAGTGACTATCGAGGAATTTTAATGGGTTTCACAATCGAATGAGTGAGAAAACGTCAAAAAGAGAGAAGAGAAAATATATGAGACATTAGAAGAAAACGCAGATTAGAGAAGTGCAGTCATCGAAGGTAAGTTACTTTACGGTTGAAAAGGAATGTGAATAGAAGGTACGTAGTTAAGTGCGTTACGCTAGTTGACAAGCGTTGGGTTAAACGAAGAAGGTATGGTTAGATAAGGAACATAAGGTTAGCTGAGGAGCGTTGAGGTAGACTCCACTCGTGTTTGCTTAGAGTGTGAACTGTGAGTGTTACATTAGATGACTAGCGTTATTTCGACAAGAATCGTGAGGTTGGAAGAGGAATACTAAGTTAGGTAACGAGCTCTAGGATGGATAATGAGCGTTAGATTGGATGAAGGACGTTTTGTCAAATGATAGTCGTTAGGATGGATGATGAGCGTTAGATTAAATTTGGAGTATTAAGTTACATGAGGAGTGTTATGTTAGATGAAGGGCGTTAGGCCGGGTGAGCAGCGTTAGCTTAGATGATGAGCGTTAGGTTAGCTTAGCAGCGTTAGACTTAGAAGAGGTGTGTTGGGTTGAATGAGGAGCATTATTTTGGACGAGGAGCTTTAGGTTGGACGAGCATTAGTTAAAATGCTTTCAAGCCACGGTTGCAAGTTCAGCTAGTCCTGCATAAAATACTTTATACTAGTACATAGTGGTGGTAGTAGTATTTCAAGTTTTACTATGGTTTTAGAAGTACGGTTGGCTATTTAATTTCAAATTAGATTAGATAGGTGGCAGTAGACGAACCAAAAGGCCCATTCCCAAAGAGACACCGGGACACACACCCCGGCCCTCTATGAGCTATTGCCATTATGTTAGTAGGATGTAGAGGAATGGAGAAACGAGAGGAGAAAAAATGGAAGACGAAAGAGAAAAAAGAAAGGAGAAATAAAAATAGAAGGGGGAGAAGAATCTTCGCC
>LQNS02278138.1:4530805-4541867 GCA_001587735.2 Parhyale hawaiensis
AACAACGATAACTCTAGCAATATGGTCTTCGAACGTAGCATCGTCTTGCATTCTCACTCCGAGGTCTCTTAAAACTGTCTTTCTCTCAATTTCATGCCCATCGCTGGTGGTATATTGCGTGGATTCCAAGAGTGGTTGATTTTTTCCGTATTTTAGCAGTTCAAATTTTTCTTCATTAAAGGTCATATTATTTCTTACCGACCATTGGCAGATACTTTCCAAATCTCGTTGCACAGATAGCACGTCTTCCGCAGATTGCACAGCAGCTAGTATTTCGTGTATCGTCAGCATATGACGAGGGTACCGCATAGTACATCCGGACCCCATGTCATTAATCATGATGAGGAAGAGAACAGGTCCAAGCACGGTGCCTTGTAGTACTCCACTGAGTACCGGCTGTCTGGATGACATTTTGTTGTTGACAATTACACTTTGCGTTCTATTTGACAGGAATGCTTCAAGCCACCGAAGGCATTTTCCACGGATACCAATGCGGGGAAGTTTCAACAATAGGATTCCGTGGTCAACTTTGTCAAAAGCCCTAGCAAAATTTAAGTAGATTACGTCCACATTCTTTCCTTGGCACAATTTCTCTACGATGGAATTCTAATGCTCCAACAATTGTGAAGTAGTGGAACGTTTATGTCGGAAACCGTGTTGTTTTGGTGTGAGTAGTTCATTACTCTCTAGGTGATGCACTAGGTGTTTTAGGAACACCCTTTCAAACGTTTTCATTACGTGGCTCGTTAATGAGACTGGTCTATAGATTGCTGGATCTGTACTATTTCCGGCTTTTGGGATTGGGGTTATAATTGCGTGTTTATAAGTGCTTGGTATAATACCATCGTCCAATGATTTACGCCACATGATGTAGAGCGGGTAAGAAATGCTTAGCTTGCACATTTTGAGGATCTTTGCAGAAACATCATCTGGTCCTGAAGCACTGTTCCCAGTAATTTCATCGATGGCTAATTCAATGCTTAACTGTGTGAATTCAAAATTCATTTGGTAGTTATCAGTTACTGCTAATACTTGAACATCAGGGTTACTGGTCTTTTTGCTAAAGACTTTCTGGTATTGACGTGTGACATTGTAGAAGAAGGTTGCAACCATGGCAAAAAGCAAGGAGCTTACGAATTCTGTAAAAGAGTTGATTATTAAAGAATGGAAATCCTGGAAAAGTTATGGGTAAATATCACAGACACTCGAAATACTGATTACCGCCATCGGGTCATTTATCAAAAGGTTGAAAAATTCGGAACCCGTCGAAAACCAATTAAAATATGGCAGGCCGCGGACGATTTCCCTTAGAGCATCAAGAAATTGACCCTACTAGCAGCAGGGACAAGCGTTAGCCTTCGTACTATAAACCACGAGCCGCACAAAAACCGTTTCAGTTCTCGAACTCTTGTCAAAACTCCCTAGCTGTCGACATGAAATAGGGAGGCTCGTCTGAAATTCGTCCGTGGGCAAAAGGACAAGCCAGAGTCGTTCTGGGAAAACGTGTTGTGGTCGGATGAGACTAAAATAGAGCTATTTAGATGAAAGTCAAAGAAGCATGTGTGGAGGAAGGAGCTAACAGCATTCGCACCAAAAAATGCCATTCCCACAGTGAAATTTGATTTGGGAATGCTTTTCATCAACGTGGAACTGGTAACATTCATATCATAGAAGGGAGAATGGACGCTCACATGTATCAGAACATTTTGAGGGAACATTTGCATGCGTCGGTTCAAAAGCTCGGGCTACCCCAAGAATTCGTTTTTCAACGACCCAAAATATACGGCAAAAACCAAGAAGTGGTTGACCGATAATCATATACAATAACTAGAATGACCAAGCCAGTCTCCGGGTTTGAATCCGTTAGAAAATTTGTGGCTATTTCTGAAAGTATACATTAATGCGAGGACGCCGAAGTCCATTCCCGAACTCAAAGAAATCTGCATGGAAGAATGGGCTAAAATCCCTCAGGAAATATGTCAAGGTTTGGCAAAAAATATAGTAAGAGAATAATTGCCGCATAGTCAGCGACTCTCACCGCTGGGGATCTGTACATTATCTCAATCGAGAAACTTCTGCTCTGTCAGTTGGCAACAGGCTGCGGGTTGTCGTCAAAACAGTACCTGCTCAGTACCTTGCGGGTACACCCTCCTTCTCGTGCTATAATCAAGACCGATCCCAGCTCTCGTATACTCTCCAATAAAAATTTGAAAAGGATATTGCTCGTCACTTTACTGAAGGGATTGTGTCCTGACTCCACAACACACCTCAGCAGTTGTAGCTGTGTAGCTGAGCGTCCCCTACCCCCAGTGGGGTTCTGAGCTCTCATTACCTTCCTCTGAGTGCGGATGAGTCTCTCTCCCCAGATATTTTCTCTGTACTCTCCCTCAGTTGCGTTCACACTACTGTTCGGTCTTAGCCGACCATAAGTTTCGAGTGGGATGGATTGATGATTTTTCCTGTCAGCTCTGCAGAATTTGTGAGTAGACTGTCAGCCGCTATTTCTCTTGTCCTAACTACTCCAGTGACCTTACATAGAGCAGTCCTTGCCTCTTTTCCTGTCTTCGAATTTATCCCTCCACTGCCCTAAGCTGGCTTTGAGATGCCCAGACGGTGGCAACCCGGGAGTAAAAATAACGGGAGGACCCGACAACAGCTGATCGAAAAATCGTGACATCAGCCAGATCGGCGCTTCATTCCGTGACATCTTTGCGGGCCACGCGCTCACTAATTTAGAAGTAAAGGCAGAGCTTTCTCCCCAGTATGATCGATAGTCAACCATATATTGAAGTTAAAAATGCAATGTTGGCAACGATGTGCTGAAATGACTTCTAGAAACCGCGTGGTCCGCAAAGACGTCACAAGATGAAGCGCCGGTCGGGCTGACGTCACGATTATTTGATCAGCTGTTGTAGGGTCCTCCCGTTATTTCTACTCCCTGGTGGCAACGAACAACAACAACAACAGGGAAGCAGTTGCTATGCTGCTGCCAGTATTACATCAGATGCAACAGTTACCTTGGCGAACTAATTGGATTAACGCGTTAGGGATTTCAGCCATTATTAAGAACTTTGTGATGTATAACATCTTTTATTATTTCCATTCGAACATACAGTACGTGGTGTGGCTAGCGGTGAGATAGGCGGAAAATTGACCTTCAAAAATACAAAGGTAGGTATTCATAAATGAGCACAGAGCAGAATTCATGATCCAGACGAAGCAAAGTCGCTGCCAACTTCAGCGTGCATAGGCAAGTAGTATATATGATGTTTGAAGTGCAGTCAAATGAATGAGGAAAAGAGGTAAGTACACCCAATTTCAGGCCTTCTGAGCTACACTATAATTTTGTTCGATTTATGGAAACCGAGAAATCATTTATGCAGATAGTTAGGCATAACTGAAAACACGAACTGTGTTTGAGTCTCAATGCCTACACTGACCTTGCTTCAACTAAAAATTTCAGCCACACAAAGGTCTGTAATGGAAAGAAAAAATTAATTGGAGATCATAATTTCAGTAGCGTAGCTCTAGATTGTTTATCGTATATCGTAAATTAACTGCTCTCTGAAAAAATAACTTTAGGCGTTGCTTCGTTGATCATCTGCTCAATTTGGACAACGTCAAGTTGTAGAAAATTAAATTTTGGTTGAAAAAAAAAATAAATAAACGCTGGATCCATGAGAGTGTTAAGAGAAACTGTTAATATCTTTATTGTGTGAAATTCAATTTTTGCAAAGGAAGAAGTGCAAGCGATATTGAGGCTTTCCATTGTGGTTTTCAATAGAGTGTTACAGCATGATCACAGTCTCCGTCCTGGTCTAATGAGGCGTCACGCAAAATGGACAGATAAATATGTGAATAAAAACAGATGAGCAGGATGAATATACATGTATATTGTCTGTTTATTGTTTTGTGTTGATAGGATGCTAGTACTGAAACACGATATGAGCAGTAGAAGGATGTATACAAATACACAAACACGTTGAGTTTTCTTTGGTATAGTCATAATCAAGCAATGTTTATGTTTCAGAGGAACACGTGTTTTTATTTGTAGCTTCACTCGTTATGATACTCACGGTTAGAAAATATTTGCTATTTTCTTTTGGGCTAAGTTTGGGACTGACGTTGGCGTCATATATCCTTCTCCTCCAGCTGGGGTAAGTTGGGACCAACAGCCGTATTATATGTCCTTTTTCTTCAGCTGGGGTAAGTTGGGACCAACAGCTTGTCAGATATCTTTCCCCGCAGGATGGGGTAAGTGGTATCGTACAAAAGAGATCAATTTTCTCAGACTCCAATTGCAACTTCTGGTTCCATTAAATCTCCGCCTCCCACTCGTGACGTTGTCCAGCTGTATTTCCCCTTTATATTCAACATAAACGTTTATGCAGACGTGGTCAAGTTCGTCTTCCATTTCGAGGATATAGTCGAATTAAAAGTTCAACGCTCGAATTTTTTGCTATTTTATTGCGATGTAATGTATGGAGACAAGTGAACAAGCAAGTAAATAAACAAATAAACAAGTAAATACAGTTCACTGAATTTTAGTATATTACTAGACTACCCTTGACCTAGTGAACCACAATCACCATCATTTTCGCTTCTAAAAGGAATATTTAACACTGTGCCCGTAAGCAGGGACCTGTAATTATATCGTGGTCTAGTTGTATTTCCCCTATCACTTTACATTAAATGAGGCGTTTATATGCAGAACGTGCTAAATGAAAAAATTTAAAACCGTTTTTTTTTACAGATCCTTATAGAACACGCTTCCACGCGTCGATTGGTGCCGCTTAACATCATTAAAACATTAAACTTAAGGTCGAAAATTTAGTTTTAAAGAGGTTATTTTGGTACTTATTGACCACCACCGCTCAAGGTTTTCGGGTCGTGGTGAACATTTTAAAATGTGATTTAGCACATTCTGCATCTTGACGCCTCATTTAACGTACCCGTTTATGCAAGCGAGCTCAGGCGACCCGCATTGATCTAGTGTCATTAACCTTCAGAGCTCGAATTTCTTCCTTCCTTATAGCAAACATTTCAATAAAACTTGCCAGAAAATAATAAATAAATATTATGTTCAACTCAAAAAATAAAACAAATTTACCAATTGGAGGTGGAAATCCATCTCCACTCACATAAGAAAAATGATTCTTCCTTTATCTGCCAACATACGTAATGAGCTTCGCGATAATTCAATTAGTTACTACGTGGAGCGGAAAAAATATGTTTGGAACACGATTTCTCTGGGAAAACTTATTCATATGGCTGAAATTATTTTTATTTGTTAGAAAATTCAAGTCCACAGTTAACTGTTGGCGGTACACGAAAATAAACTTACTATTTAAACACTATATAAATCTTAAAGCTTCATAGGTGCGGTCATATTACTGTGGAACACAAACGATCCTGAATATTTTCATGTCAAAGTATGTCTTGAAGACTCAGAAACGTCTTTCAAAATTCAGCAATACTATGAGATCTGAATGAAATTCTGTTTTTTTAAAAAATTTATATCCATTTCATTGTTTGTTTCATTTCATTGTGTTGCCCGGTCTTTAAGACTTTGCTGCTTTCCATCCATTATCTATCATTTCTGTATTTATTATTGGACGGCAAAGACTGGTCACGGACTAACCGTGTTTGCCTCCCTCCACCGCTGTTCATGGTTGAGGAATGCCACACGAAGACGTGTGCAGCTTTCCTCTTGCAGAGCGTAGTGTCTCTGGATTAGCTCGTCTATGATCCGCTCTGGGCACAAACTGCCTGACTTTACAGTTGAGTGAAGTTCCCTCTAAAGTAATCCCCAAGATGCTGGGGTCCAGCAGTACGTACAAAGGTGAGGGTAGCGACAGTGAGATTGCTAAGTGGCTGGCAGCGGATGACGAACACCGCGCCCAAGGTGTTGAGAGTGCTTACTTACTCCTGCTATCCAAGAGCTAAGAACTAATCACGCCTGAGCTAGTAAACTGTGATATTGTTTGCGGTTTCAGGACAAAAATGCGCCCAGTATGCGGAATAAATATCTCCTTCTAGACGGTAACTTCCACCAGATGCAATACCTGACAACTGCGTCTACATAAAATGTTCTGCATACTCGTTAAAGGAATGCTGGCGTTTTTAGTACATCTTAACTGGTATTACCGACTTTATAATAATGCGCACACCTTAAGGGAGACTAAATCGTGGGCAGCGCTAACGGTTGTCTCGCTCTGGCCAATGGGAATGGAACTTGGTGGCTTGATTTGCTAGGTAGCACAAGCATTATAAAAATGTAGAGTTTTCGAGTCTCTAGTTTTTAACTTCAATCGTGCCCTAATGAGCAATGAACAAAACAATAGCAGAGTTACTTACAACCAGGTGCTTCTCTGCTGGGCGTAGCCACTACTGCTGTGGGTTATATATTCGATCTGACTGTTTTCCGCTAAACAACTGAAACTAGAGAACTCTAAGAGCGCATGCCTCCCCTAAGCGAGGCAACGGTAGCAAAAAATTCAAATTGGCTCTGAAACCATAATTTTATTTATATAAACTCCAAAATCTAATCATTTGTGTCTTTTGATAGTAATAACAGCTTGTGCAATTTTCTTGAAGATCCGTTCATAACTTTTTGAGTTATACTGCTAACAAACGCTATGACAAACAGGAGTCAAACATACAAACGACTGAACCGATCTGCACCAAAATTTAATCATTTATGTCTTTCAACATTAATAACAACCCCTATAAATTTCATACAGATCCATTCATTATTTTTTGAGTTATTGTGCTAACAAGCATAAAATTAAGAACTGTGAAAAACGAACGAACGAAACAACGGATCATTACCAAAATTTGGTCATCCACTTTTTGTTATGTACCTAATAACTCATGTTAAGTTCATAAAAAATCCATCCCTAACTTTTTGAGTTATGGCATTGAGAAAAAAGAGGTACACAAGCAAACAAACAAACCAACTAACAAACAAACGGATGGACAATTGGACATATCTTCACCAAAAGTTAATCATCTGTTCCTCCTAACATACCTAACAATCCCTGTAAATTTCGTCCAAATTGGTTCAGAACTTTTGGCGTTATCTTGGTGACAGACAGACAAAGACAGGCAGACAGACAGAGAGACAGGCAAACAGACAGAGAGACAAATAGACAGATAAACACGACGTAAACATAACCTCCTTGGCGGAGGTAATAAATCGTTCATTTTTTGCAGTGATCAGTTTTCTATGAAAACAGTTTTTCAATTTACTTCTACGGACGATATGTGTCAACGTGTCTGAATGACCTTGTTCACTAAGCTTAAGAAGACCTGGCCATATTTTTTGCTATTTTCGATTGCAATTCACTGCTAATTGCAGCCCGTAGTGTATTCCTGAGGATGGTTTTGCCTTCTCCTTGTCGGTGTATCTGTACTTCCACCCCTGAATACTTGGGCTGATCTTAGAAAGTATTTTTCTTCATTGCATTTGAAGAAATATAAATAAATACTAACTCGTGTAGTGACTTGTATTAAACTTCTCATCTCCTACGGTAATTAATGTCTACTTTGTATGTCACGTCCAGTCCCCCAGTCCTCTAGTCCCCTAAGGTGAGACACGGTGGGTCATTGGTTGGGAGGTCCCGACCTACCTCTTTATTAGCTTTGCCTTAACTTAAATCGTTGTGGCAGTAACTGAAAGCTGTGCAAACACTGCCTGGTGCTTCTTCAGGCTTTTGGGTCAATTCCCTTGCTGTGAGCTTGGTAAACTTTTCTTCTGCCTACGTAATAGGCTATAGCTTGTATTTCAGCTTTGGCTACATGTATCATGTGATGCCACTGTCCAGTATTTACAGGCTAATTGCTTGCATCTGATGCCCAGTGCATAATCATGGCATGCAATGCTCCATTGGATGAATTGCATCCACACATTTCTGCAACTTTTCTAATTTTACTACAACATACAGGTACCTTGCCACGAAATAATATTCTTTTGTGGGAAACTAATTCAAAATTGAAAAGTTTACATTTAGCTGAAATCAGTTAGGATAAGTAATTGGACTAGAAGGCGGCGTGATATGTGATCCAAAATATGCTGTATCCTGGGGCGCAATATTTAAGTGAGATACACAATTCTGCGTCGTTTCTGAATGTGGAATTCAAATGCTGTTTGTCAATCTCTAGATCAAGTACCTTGACAATATTGATAGGCTTATAATAGAGTTGTTGCAGGTGAAGAACGGACATACAAGATATGGAACACTGTGTCTTATCTGCGTAAAGCTTAAGACTATTATTAGCGCAGCTGGTTTTTAACCGCAGAGAATTTCATATCGGCGTGTACGAGTTCCAGCTGATTACATTAGAGTTAGCGAGCAATGTGGTAAAACTTAGCTAATTTGCTCACCGAGTAAACTTACGGCTTCAAACCGTATAAACTGTACCTTAACTGACATGTTCGTAGGTGTGACGAGTGTATTCCACGAAGACAGAAAAGGTAAATAAGAGTCCTGAAGCTCTGACTAGGAATTGCGCTCATTTTACGGGCCACAGACAACAAGCCTATTATTCCAAGAACCTATATAGCCGTACGTAGTATTTATAATCAACTTTCCAGCAGAAGACTCACTATTGTGTGTTAGAAAATCAAATGGTAACTCACGATTCGAACAATGCGTTGCTCGAGCGAAACGAAAAAGAAAGTTCAGCAAAGTATGGAATTATGAGGTGCTCTTGCATGGTTTGAGGGCCAGCAGTTCAGATTCTTCCTCGCAGATCACCGCTTGCGGGAGTGACAAAACTTCGAGCTGGAAGAGAGGACGGCTCACGGAGCCCGGAGGGAGCCCGCTTTGTGTGCACAGCGTCGGTTCTGCGGCCCGAGTGCGCTGCGAGCAGAGCGGCCAGCTGCGGCCCGGCATTAGCGCAGCTGTTGGTAACACCTGCGAGGCTCCTCATAGTGCAGATTGCGGTATATGGAGTACTGTGTAGCGTGCGGCACACCGAGTACTGTGCAGCGTGCGGCACACCGAGTACTGTGTAGCGTGCGGCACACCGAGTACTGTGCAGCGTGCGGCACACCGAGTACTGTGCAGCGTGCGGCACACCGAGTACTGTGCAGCGTGCGGCACACCGAGTACTGTGCAGCGTGCGGCACACCGAGTACTGTGAAGCGTGCGGCACACCGAGTACTGTGTAGCGTGCGGCACACCGAGTACTGTGCAGCGTGCGGCACACCGAGTACTGTGCAGCGTGCGGCACACCGAGTACTGTGTAGCGTGCGGCACACCGAGTACTGTATAGCGTGCGGCACACCGAGTGCTGTGTAGCGTGCGGCACACCGAGTACTGTGCAGCGTGCGGCACACCGAGTACTGTGCAGCGTGCGGCACACCGAGTACTGTGCAGCGTGCGGCACACCGAGTACTGTGCACCGTGCGGCACAGCGAGTACGTCGCGCGTGGTCACAAAAAGACGCATTATGTAAGGCCAAAGTAAACTGTGCGGCTGGTAGCAGGGTTGAGTTGTACCGGTAGTGAGCCTGCGAGTGCGGCTTAGTCTGCCCGTAGCGGCAAAGCACTTCCCTTAAGCTGACCTCGAAATAAATGTACAAGAGAATAAATGCATACTTTTTCCATTTACTTTGTGGAAAGTTCAATACACTTTTACCCATAAATAAAAATCAAGTGTCACCATTGTCTTTAACCCTTTACGGATGAATTAACAAATTCATTGCAAAACAAATTTTCTACTTAATTCCAGTTAAAAACCGTCCACAGACTTGAACAATACCACAGTTTTGGAAAAAAATGTTTATTGGAAAGTTTACAATGGGTCTAAAAAGAGAGGAACCCTCTAACTGGATAAGCTAGGTATGCCCGGAACGCAACCCATGTCCAACAGCAGTATTTTCTAATAGCAGGCGGAGTATTGCAGCCTGCCCCGCCTCTCTACAGTGAGCATTTAACTTGCAGCGCTTACCTCACATATGGAAGCTCACAGTCTTCACAAAATAATGACTACCCAATATATGTCACAGATTAATAGTCCCACTCTCATCTGGAAATAACCAGGAAGGCATTTTTTCGAGTTAGATGTATTGCAGCGACAACTTGAATGACGGCGAAGACTGGAAGAGATTGAACATAATCTTGCAAAATCTCTTGGTGAAGTGAAACAGGAAAAAGAAGTGCAAACGAACTAGAAGATACAAGAAAAAAGTAGGTACTTCTTTGCTTATGCATCAAATTACTCATCTCTGAAAGCAAAAATAGGGCCATTTTTGGACGAAAATGGATCGATGATTGATGACGATCAAGAGATGAGAGAAACACAGAGCTGTCAATAACAGAAAGTTTTTAGTAAAAAGACGGGTAACCCTGATGTTCAAGTATAAGAAGCAACTGATAACTACCTAATGGATTTTGAATCCACACAACTAAGCATTGAATTAACCATCGATGAAATTAGCGGAAACAGTGCTTCAGGACCAGATCATGTTCCTGCAAAATCCTCAGAATGTGCAAGCTAAGCATTTCTTACCACTTAAATGTATCAACGACAAAGTGTCATCAAGACAACCGGTACTCAGTGGAGTACCACAAGGCACCTCTCTTGGGCCAGTACTCCTTCTAATCATGATCATTGACATGGGGTACGGATGTGACTATGCACTCTGCAGTCCCTTCGTCATTTGCTGACGAACACGAATACTAGCTGCTGTGCAATCTGTGGAAGACGTGCTGTCTGTGCAGCGAGATTTGGAAAGTATGCGGAAATGGTTGGTAAAAAATAATATAATTTTTAATGAAACAAAATTCGAGCTGCTATAAGATACGGAAAACTCAAACACTCTTTGAAAACACGCAGTATACCACCGGCGATGGGCATTAAATTGAAAGAAAGACAGTTTTAAGAGACCTTAGGGTTAGAATTGAAGACGATGCGAGATTCGAAGAACATATTGCGAGAGTTATAGCGTGGTCTGCGCGTTATCAGGCCGCCCCCATTGTCCGGCCACCGGACGCCACTTTGTTTGTATGAGCTGGCTTTGGGTTCGGGGCTCTGGGTAGCCCCTGAGTTGGAGG
>LQNS02278138.1:4602618-4619277 GCA_001587735.2 Parhyale hawaiensis
GCTATACAAAGAATGAAATATATACATAGCCTCATCGAGATACAGTTTTGCTTCTATTCGAGGCCATTCCAGTTTTTTGAGAAGAGGACTTGCGTGATCACGTTTCCGAAAGTTGCCCGGAACGGAATACTTTCTGAGAAGAATATTATTCTAAGTCATAGTGTAAGTGCAGCGTACCATTAAAGGCATCGAAAGAGCGAAGAGAATCTATGATACCGAACTCGTCAGTTCATCGGTGCTTCGTGCCCTGGTTTGGGATTCATTGCCGGCATCGGCTTTCGGTCGTGTTGGCCTGCAGGCGGTAAGTCAGGTGCAATTCGGGCTTCCTGGTGTTGCAAAATGCTTCATTTGAGCTGCACTACCAGTCCGTGGTGGCCCGAGCGTAGAGTAATAATAATAATAATGTACTTCTTGAGAAAACGATGCTTCACAACGAGGTTTCGAACCTGACTCAGCAGGTATTTCATGTCTTTGCTTACCACGCCATTCGAAGAGGCAGCAAGCAGCAAACAATGGCATATCGGATATTAATAATGCAAGAACACTTCTGTGAAGGTTTAGTGTAATATGTTATTATTTAGTTAAAGCAATATCTTCTAAAATTAACGAATGACTTACATGAATATATAACAGCCTCAGCGTCCGTGAGCTTCACTTCGTGTTGCCTCTGTGTGCTGGCACCTGATGGCACAAATGTGCCGAGAATTCCGGCCCACGTTTTAATGAAGCTGCAGGTTTTTGCTTGAGATATGGTCAATTGAACTTCCAGTTTCATATTGAATATTTAATTTCTATTCAACTAGTATTCTTATCATGTGTTGAGACTGACCTCGATGGTCTAAATATAAAGTAGACAAATTCCACATTTACTTCTTAAAAATTTCTCTGATAGTAAGCAAGCAGTGATAAGGTAGGCAAAGTATGTCGGAGTAGACGAGGTGTAGTAGATGAGGTGTTTTAGGCCTGATACTCACACGTATATAGGACCTTCTTCAGCGTTATCAGTCGAAACCAATTGCGTTGCTTCGATGTCATGAATAAACTTTGAGTCCTGAAGTTAACCCTTTGGGTACCAAATAGAACGCTAATTAAATGACCCGTTGTCTCCTATCGATACAACGCTTAACGGTTGGAATTTATTTGAATACTTGAAGCAAATACAATTTTCAAGACCTATCATTATCAGAATTAGTTGTTCACACTCTTACCGTGTAGCCGATAATCCATTTCTGAAGTTTCAGTGTCATTCATTTACCGCAAATGTGCTATGCTAGTTCATTTCAATGACACCACAGCTTCGCCGAACGCCTGGTAATGCTCGGCAGTGCATCAACCGATCCCCGATACCAACCTCCGCTCGCATCAACACCGTGACGAATAATTAAAGCGGTTGTTCACTTTTCAGGTACGGTGGTGGCCCACGTCGACTACTCGAGACTCCGAGGGAACATCAACTGGACCATGAACTACATGCGACACTCGGATATTGTTATGCCTTATGGCGTAGTAACGAAGGAAGAAAGCCTAACTCCAGGTGAACATTTAGTTTTAATTTGCTAAAGGTCAATGGAAAGTCAACTTTACCACACACTCCAGCTGAGAAATTCCTACGCACTGGTTCCTGGTGAAGTTATGGTATGCTTCCTTGTGTTAGATGAGTGCACGACTGTAGTCGATCATAGATTTCTAGAGCTATGACGTCAGAAACGGAAGACTTTCATGCAGCATCCGCAACCCCGACCATCTTCATATCTGGTTAGGGTCAGTGCCCTCGCAATGGTGTCTGAACGTTAAGTGATGACTAAGGAAGCCAAGCACCGCAAGAACTTACCTGTCAGGAATAAGGCTCGAGCTTCAGTAGTCTGCGTCTGAGAGTCCAACACTAACACGCTGCCACTTCAGCAAATATACAGTTGCAGTCCGTGTGCAAAGAAGGTAAGCCCAGCGAACTATTGTGGAGGAGGAACGTCTGTGCACGTGACAGATTTGTGAAGGAAACTCTCTAATCCTCACTTACCGTTGCGGTCATGTTTTGGTCCCTGTCGGTCTCCTAGTTCCCTGAACAGTCTTTGATCTACTTTTTCCGTATCCTAGTTTCTTGAACAGTCTTTGATGTGCACTTTCTGTATCCTACTTTCTTGAACAGTCTTTGATCTGCACTTTCAATTTTCTAAACTACTCTTTTCCCGCATGACCATAATTGTACACAGATCGCTCATTTTGCTTTTTGGTCTCATATGTTTTGTTCGCGCGTTCCCCTGCATCATCCCAGTGGTGTGTGAGGGCTTCAGTACTGAGGTAAAGAAACAGCAATACAATTGCTGCCAAAAATTCTTGAAAATGAAACAGGACGAAAGTTTCCAAACTCAGAAATTGGTACTGCAGCGTGCTGTAAGCTACTCTCAGTACCGTAAATGCCGAAGATGGATCTTATAATAAAGAATTTATCCATTTAGAGAATATCTCATATTTTATTGCTATTGCACATTTCTCAGGTCAACAAAATTGTCATCTTTAATTTCCCAGAGTTTTAAAGTTTCGTAGCGTTTAGTTCTTATAAATATTCGATCATATACCACTCCTAAGCTACGATATTCTTAGCTTCAATTCATTGTAGATATAATGAGCTCTGTATTATTACCTATTCTGCTGTGAGTTTTGGGACGCTTCGCTGATGACAAATGTCTTACAAATTTTTTTTAGCAAAGTAATAACAGAATATAAACTACTCATAAATGAGCTTGCAAATGTTAACTGTGAGACACAACATGACCGGGTTTTACAAGCTTGTATCTGCCATGGTAAAGCTGTTCTCTAGTCAGCAAAGTGCTTAAAAAGCAAAACCTGCTGTGCTATTGCAACCGTCAATTAAAAATAGAAACTGATGATTCTCATTGTTCCGGTTCATTCGTTACTCACTTGGCCTACGTTCGTAATTCATGTCGTTCGAATGCGTTGTTCAATGTTTCTCATCAAACAACAACTCTCTATGTTCTAATTCACTCCAAATTTGACGCGTTTGGCAAGTTGTAGCTTGGCAACATACCTGTTTTCAAAAGTTCAGAATTCTTTACTCAGCGATCATCTCTTAGCTAGATTGAAAGCTATGTGATACTAATTTAGAGACATGCACTTCATCTATCAGAAAAGTCACATTCCGTGCTGACACTGCTATAAAATTGGTCATACACATCTTGTGATTCTTTTGCCATACTTTTGCTATAATTAGCGTTTCTAAAAACTTTGTTCAAATTTCTGAGTAAATATTACCAAAAGTTCTTGGAATAACGAACATTTACTGCTGTGACTCGCTAAAGCCCAAGCCGAATGTAACATGGAGCCCAAAAACCTGCATTATAAAATGTAGTTGAGTATCTGGGTGATTTTTATGTTGAGTTTATGAACTATCCGAATGCTTCAATGGTCACTCAACTAACCTAACATCCTATCAACAGAGCTAGCATACCACGATTACTGGTCACAAAAGAACAAAACTAACAAAGTTATTTGGATCGTCAGTCACTGCACAACGTACAGCCACCGTGAAGACTACGTCAATGAACTCAAGAAGTGAGTTAATCCCTTGATTAAATATACTTTAGTTTTTACACTACTTACCGTAACGGATGGAATTCTCCCTCTGTATTTTTTGATGTACTGACCACCAATACATCGTTAACTATTGGGAAGAAAATGGACGTAGAACGAAATGCGAGATACTACTACCCTTGAAATGAGAGCTCACTGAACTTCCTTTAAGTGGTATCCATTGAAACCAGGCGTATCGTAAGTCGTTTTAATCGATGTCACGGGGAGGAAGTTCAGTGAGCTTTCGTTTCAAGGAAAAATAGCTAGTTCGGTGTATTCTATTCCGCAGTGACTACTGTGATGGCGACGGCAGTCAATACAATACGTATATACGTAATTTTATTTATTAATGTATTCCGGGAACTTTAGGGTTGCACTTCGAGTCTCGTTGTAACTAAAGGTCTTTCCTGGTTTTTAAGTTTTTCTGTACTGAGATTTCTTTTTGTATTTTTCTAGCATCTTATTTGATTTAAATATCGTTTCTTTTGGTTTCGTTATACAATGCCGTCTCCAGAATGGGAGACTGAAATTGATAGAATGTGAAGAACTTTTAACGAAGAGAATCCCAAAGAATGAAACTTTTCCGAAAGTAGGACTTCTAAGTTCTGAACCATTTTAACTATGAAAAACAGGGGCTACCACCAGCACCATGTAATAAGCAGAATCTAAGTTGATGGATGATCATTCAAATATGATAAAACACACACACACACACACTTTTGGCCATGACAACGATAACTTTGGAGATACCTAATAGAATTGAAATGTTGATCACTTGATTTGAACCCTATTTCACCGAAATATCCATTTTATAGCTTTAATGCAGCTACAATCAGCCCAGTGAAGTAAAAAACAGTTTTTTTTTAATTTGAAGCAAAACGAGGATTTAGTCAAAACATTATGGCAAACCATTCAAGAAATAACAGTTTTCCTACAAGACAAGTAAGCTTAGTCTTTGGTCTCTAACTGTGGTCCAACAGATGAAGCCTAGCATCATAACATACACTGCAGCGTGCCCCAAGCTTCTACTCTTTCTCCTATTTCTTTAATTGTATCGTTTCCAGTTTCGTGCCGCCGTAGCCCTTATTACTTGCTATACCAACGATTTCATCAGCCTCGAGCAATAGGTTGATGTGGCTGGTGCTGTCCGCAAACTTTTGTAGCCCGCAGCCGAGGTAGTCGACTGCATGGGCAGCGAAGCACAATCTAGCTATTTCAGTTTCTAAAATCAAGCCTACTCTATTTAGCTCGGACACTCACCAATTCTACATGAACATGCAGATCATCCTGCGTAACTCGCCTCTCTCTTTCCATAGAGTTATTTTAAAATACTTAGCGTCCACCGGAAACCTCGCCAGCCTTCTCGAGACACGCAATAGACACCTATAACCGAGCATCTTCTAGACTCTGCATCCTTAAAGCCATTACTGACACCAGCTGAGAACAACAGAAAGAAGCTCCTGCCGTAAAGTAGAGGGCCTTTATTTGGTCCAATATTACTTACTCTGCCCCGGTGTGTTACCTAAATGTCTCCGCTTTCTCTATAAAAAAAAAAAACTGCAAATTGTCCAAAACTCGGGCCTCTTTTGACCGCAGGTGCCCACCGTATGGCACCCTACGGCCATCTCCCTTAGGAGACCTGGTTGCTTCCTGTGAATGAGCTTCTTTAAGCTTTACTCCCCTGCCATACAGCACCTAATGCGGCCATCGCCGTAAATCGTGAGTGACGCATCCATCAGATACACCACTTCATGAAATGGAGCACAGCGTGGTAGATGAGCTTTAATGTCGACATATGTTCAGTAATGCACATAGGGCCGGAGAACCCTTCAACCAAATTGAAAATGGACGGTACAGAATTTTTCTGCTGTCACCCAACAACGGGCTTGGGAATAACTATTACTAACTACAACTCGGTCACCAAGTTGACAAGAGTGTGAAGTTGACAAGGAGAGTACTGGGATTCATCACCAGAAATTTTGAATACATGTTCAGGGATTCCATCATTCCCTTGTACAAGGCGTTACTGCGGCCACACTTAGATTTTGCTGTTCAATTCTGGTCGCCACATCTGTGTAAAGATATCGACAATATGGAAAGGGTACAACGCAGAGAAACAAAATTGATACCTCAGCGGCGAAACAAGCTGCATGATCATCGTTTAAAAGTACTGGTCCTGATCTCCCTCGAGCAAAGACGGCTCAGGGGGCAACTCATTGAGGGCCGGGGCATAGGTTCCGGTGTCTCTTTGGGTATGGGCCTCCTAATCCTATCTAATCTAATCATCTATCTAGCATCATCTAAATGTCTGCTATCGGCGTCACACTTGCTTGATGGCGGTATCATCCCGGACACCTCTATATCGAATACAATGGCGTCGCACCTGAAGTCCAACAGGGTGCTCGCCTCCTTGCCCACTCCCCTTTCCCCAACCGAGACATCACTACTTCACCAATTCCACCTACGTTTTCACAATCTTCGTTGTTATCTTTGTTGTCGTTGTTGGGCTGAATCCAAGAGGGTGGAGCTTGAGCACCACCCGCTTTGGCCGAATGGAGGAAAAACATTGAGGTGTTCCAATCCCGCAGGCAAGTGCTGCAGGCCTCGCTCCACGCTACCACATAAGTAGGCCGCGCTTCAGTCAGGCCAAAGTGCTGAAGTTACCAAATTGGGGAGGATTACAGTGAAGTGCAGTGGGTTACACTACACCACTCCTGCCGTATTTGTGGGAAATTTAGTAGCATGCAGCAAGTTAGATACGGCTGCAGGTCAAATGCTGTTGGAAAGAGACTATTAATGGCTAGGTCACATAAGTCGGCTTGCGGCCGTAAATCGGTGGGGTTCCCACATCGGTGTATAATTGGACAAAAATTCTTCAAACAATTCTTTTCCTAAGATCACCGCCTGGGAACCGTCCGAGCACCGGCCGATTATATCGAACGACGTCGGTTCTCAGTGGCATTTTTTAGGCCGGTATTTCAGCTGGTATCGGCCGGATATCTGCCAGTAATCGTTGATCATCGTCCGATGTTCATAGGATGACCGGCCGATAGACAGGATGTCGCATGACACGCGATGGTCACCGGTCAATCATCCTACACACATCGCCCGATGTTTTAGGCATGTTAGGGCGGTGCATCTCGGATTTTACTCCTCGAAGGTTCATTCTGTATCAGAGTGTATATAAGGCCACCATGTCTTCTTCGTCCTTTTCCTCACGACTTCCGATACCTCGTTTTTTTTCATAAACCGCTAACAAAGTGAGAGACTTGATAATGTTTTCGTTGAAGACTCAAGTGTATATATTTATCACCCGCGAAGGAAGTGAGAGAGGTGATAATGTTTTCGTCGAAGAAAAATCATCAACGACGTACTGAAAGACGCAATGTTCTCCCATTTGAAGAGACTCTCAGACCAGTTCAAAGCCGCCACTTCGTCCAGGACAACCAAGAAACTCAATGATTTGCACCGAGGACGCATTTGTTTGCCACAATCGAAAACCGCATTTGTCAACCTATCTACACCTAGAAAAAATGGTTAATGCACATTTTCGTTCGTGATGAACAACAGCGTTAGTTTACTGTTAAACGAACGAGTATTTTGTGACTAACCATGTTTGTGTGCCAAGAATTTGTTTTAGCTGAGGTGATTTTCCAAGCGATTGCTTGAAAAATCAAAAAATAAATGAGTCAATACCTTTCGATAATACAATGAAAGCAGGCTCATGGAAACTCAAAAAAAAAAAAATAAATAAAAATAAAAATAAAAAAAAAACAAATAGATTCTTCCGGCACCGAAACGCATAGAAAATTGAAAATTAAATCAATCATTGCCAACTTAACGGAAATCCCGCTAGATTTAAAAATTGGTATATTCGGTGACGGTAGTGATGGTCACCAGGAAAGAAATGAAGTAGACGCGTGAGTTACTTGCCAAAGACTTCTCTTATCGTACGAAAAATCGGCACCAAATCGCTTGGAAAATCGAAAAAATAAATAATGCAATGAAAGCAGCCTCATGGAAACTCAAAAAATCACCAGAATCGATTCTACCGGCACCGAAACGCATGGAAGGTTGAAAATAAATCAGTCATTATATGAGGCAATTGAAAAAATCTAGAGGGCTTTGCGCTAGATTGACAAGTGATATTCTCGCTAGCGATAGTTCTGTCAAATTAGTAGTTGAGACAATTGGGAATTTTACGGAAATCCCGCTAGAATTGAGGCATAAAATTCCCGCTAGATTTAAAAATTGGTGGATTCGGTGGCGGTAGTGCAGACGCGTGAGTTCCTGGCCAAGAATTCATTTTAGCTGTGAAGAATCTTAGGGAAAATCGGCACCAAATCGCTCAGAAAATCGAAAAATAAATGAGTTAATACCTTTCGATAATGCAATGAAAGCAGGCTCATGGAAACTAAAAAAAATCCCCAAAATCGATTCTTCCGGCACCGAAACGCATGGGTTTATCTGCCTATCCGTCTGTGTGATTCTGTTTCTGTGTCTGTCACCGAGATAACTCAAAAGGTTATGAACGGATTTTGATGACATTTACATGGATTGTTATGTACCTATGTTAAAAGGAACATATGATTAATTGTTAGTGAAGATCCGTTCATTCGTTTGTTTGTCTGCCTCATTTTTGCTAATGCCATAACTCGAAAAGGTATGGAAGGATTTTCATGTAATTTACATAAGTTGTTGGATTTTTTTAGAAAAGTAAATTAACAAATTTTTGTGATATAATTGTTCGTTTGTCATTGTGTTTGATTTTATGCTTGTTAGTACAATAACTCAAAAAGTTGCAAATGGATCTCTAAAAAACTTGCAGAAGCCGTTAGCAATATTAAAAGACATAAATGAATAAATTTTGGTTGAGATCGGTTGGTCTGTTTGTGTGTGTCTCGTGTTTGTCATATTTGTCACCACCATATCTCAAAATGTTATGAACGGATCTTCATCAAAATTGCAGAAACTGTTAATGCTATCAAAAGGCATAGATGATTAAATCTTGGTGTTGATGTGAAGAAAATTATGGTTTTAGAGCCAATTTGAAATTTTCGTTACTATTGCCTTTTTTGGCGGAGGTATGTGCTCTCAGATTGTTCTAGTTGTTATATTTGATAGCTTAAGGCTCTGTTCCCACTACAATAGTGTTCTCCCAGAGGGAGAACTACGGACATAAGTATTGAATGCCGATGAAAAGGTGAAATCTATGCACGAAGGTGTTTCCACACCGGATCAACGTGCACGGGAACAAGTTGATCACAGAAATAACCATATAGACACCTGCAGGTCTAAGGGTGAATGCGTACAAAAATCTTAATGCACTTGGAAGATCGATGCAAGGTTTCTAAAGGCTACTTTCGGGCTCACCATAGGAAGGGCAGTGAAATCCAACGTTTCTTTCAGCAGAAGTGGAACCTTGCTGACCGCTTTGCATGCCGTTAGCTCTGAAACAAAAGTTCAAAAGCAAAGCTGATTGTTGGCTGTGGAATGTAAACAATACAGGAAGAGGCTACGATTTTTTAGACCCCGGTATACGAAATGAAAGCTTATATCATATAGAATATTTTAGGCCTCCACGATTCACCGGAAAGTTGATGTTCTAAGGAAAATGAAGATATATAGGAAGTAATACCAGATAAAGCGAGGAACCATGCACAAGGGTGTTGCCACACAGGATCACTACGCATTGGCAGATTTGGCACTGCAAATCGGGAAAGATGTAGAACAGAGGAAAGCATCATCTGCAATAGTATGGCACTGTTATAAAACTAAACGGGCCCGTAGGAAAGATATCCCAAATGTGCTTTTCCAAGGTGTCGACTAGATTCTCCGTTTTTATCTTAGCACCTCTAGAGAGGAAATTTTAGCACTTTTCTTATTTTATGAGATAGGCTAAGTAAACATCACAAGACTTTTAAGGCCAACAGCATGTATTCCAAGTTCTACTAAGTACTACCTATCATCAAGTGCGTAGTGATAATTCCTTCCCTTTCTCAAATTAAATTGATCATGTTGGAGCAGTTATTCTGAATGGATGACAGCAGAAATGGCTGTAAATAACACAAGCAAAAGGCATTTTTTCCAGCACTTTTCACTTGATCTTAGCACTTTTTAGCACCTTGCTCATTGTAGCACTTTTTAACATCCTGTATACATCTTGTTTTTCCATAACATAGGATGGGCGAATCTAATCCTATTGCTTATAGCCCATTTTATGCTTTCTGAGGAGAAAAGTCCAAATCTATATATATATATATATACAGTATATAGGCCTATGCTTTAACCATAAAACCATTGTGCTTGATTCACACTCGTTTCCACAACTGCTGGATGGCATTTGGCTAAAAATTTAATGAAGTATTTGCTTCTGACATCCGCCCGCATCGAGTGATTCAGTTCCCTAAATTCTCCCCTTTCTCTTCATCAGTGTTCAGCAATGGATCGACCTCAAGTCGGAATATTTCAGAAGATTGACTCGCAGAGAAGGGAAGATATGCAATTCCGTGATTTCCTTGAATGCGTAGCAAATCTGTAGGAAAAATAAAGAGCTTTCAAAGTCTTGGTTCTACAGCAGGAACTAAACATACCGAATGCACACTATTACTCTCAACCAAGCTTAATGGAAATCGGAAAGTGTGAGAATCACTTTTGTACCCACTTCAAACTCACATATCTCAAAATTAAGCATTTCCGAGCAAAATGGCATTCACGTAGAGTATGCTTCAGTGGGTCCTATTACCTAAACTAGAGCACTATGAGAGCGCATACCTCCGCCAAGTGAGGCAACGGTAGCAAAAAATTCAAGTTGACTCTGAAACCATAATTTTCTTTGTATAAACTCCAAAATCTAATCATTTGTTCCTTTTTATATTAATAACAGCTTGTTCAATTTTTTTGAAGATCCGTTCATAACTTTTTGAGTTATACCTACTGTTAACAAACGTTATGACAAATATGAGTCAAACATACAAACGAACCAACCAATCTGTATCAAAATTTGATCATTTATGTCTTTTACCATTACTAACAACTCATATGAATTTTATAAAGATCCATTCATTATTTTTTGAGTTATTGTGCTAACAATCATAAAATTAAAAACAGTGACAAATAAACGAATGAACAAACGGACCAGTACCAAAATTTGGTCATCTACTCTTTGTTATATACCTAACAATTCATGTTAATTTCATCAAATCCATTCATAACTTTTTGAGTTATGGCATCTAGAAATATGACGCAGACAAACAAACAAACGGATGGACATATCTTCCCCAAAAGTTAATCATCTGTTTCTCCTAACATACCTAACGATCCCTGTAAATTTCATCTAAATCGGTTCATAACTTTTTGAGTTATCTTGGTGACAGACAATGACACAGACAGACAAACACGACGAATACGTAACCTCCTTGGCGGAGGTAATAATACTTTACATTTTCAAAATTCTATTTGTGGACCTTGTGTAAAAATTCACCAATAATCAAAATACCCGGCCTCCCCATAGGAACTTAAACTCACCTACGCTGGCCTAAACTAACCTGACCGAACCTAACCACACCCAAACAAACCATAAAAAAGGTTTTCCATTACACTGAGCAAGTGTGGTAATTTTTCCCCATAGGAAAAAATGGGAACATTGAGTCAACTGTCAACTGTCATAAACCAAGCATTTGCAATGAAGTGTATCCGTGAAAAAAATTTTAAATGCCTCTATTCATCTAAATAAGTTGACAATATTGTGAAATTCATGAAATGACATCAGCCTAACTACAAATTGTCTCGCCGAAATTACTCATTGCAGCCCTTCTATGTTTGCCAAGATCGTGATGAGCAACAAATTGCAGCACAGCGTACAAATTACGCCAAAGCAAAATCTGGTGTCAGCGTAATTACAGAAATTGTTAAAAGTTCATGGAATATCATGTACCAGTATTGAGTTAGCCTAGGATACTATAGCTGCTCACATCAATGACATGAGCTTTATTGTAGGTTAGGCCTTAGGGGACTTGTCAACTGATGCTGATCGTATAACTATTTCGTAAAGTTCCGTCTGTATCCTATTGAGTTACCTTGGTGACAAACAACGAGACTCGCTCGACAAGAATATAATCTCGGCAGAGGAAATAATGCTTTGCTGAATAAAAGCTATTCCTACGAAAGTGGTTTTAGTCCACTCGTTAAACTGACAATTGTTTTGATTTTGCAGGTAAGCCATAAAAAATGACAGCTTTGAATTTGCCCTCCCCCCCCCCGTGAGTAATGGTTTTGCGCCACCAGGCGTTCTAGTTGTATATATATTTCAAAATATATAAATGTATATATTTGTATGTCCACATAAAAAACTGGAAGGGGTTGAGCAACGTTCATAAATTTAAATACCAATTTAAATACCATGTCTTTGTAAGAATAGTGCTCTTACGGCATTTGAAAAAAAAATAATAAAATACATCAGTGAAGCCATACAGAGAGCCGGCTAGTTAAATTAAAATATAATTCAGTTCAGTCTGTGTTTCGATGTAGGCTAGAGCTGGAACTGTCAAGAGATATTTCTGATCGATCGATAATTTTGTGCGGTATTTTTGACCAATTATTTTAGATCATTTAGACGTTTTCAGTTTTTGCAGGTACAGAAAATATTCAGCTAGGGTCTTTAAGATAGGTATTTCTTAGACCATCCTGATATTTAGAAGTTTCTAATCGGTATATATTAATGTATAGTGAAAGTAGGTGGTGCAGTTTTATACACACCTTCACACTGCTGGGCCAGAGCTAGAAACTAGCCTCATCTCTCAATTCTTGTGAGGGTATGGTCCCTACAGACGCTACTGTGAGTGCAGTCTTATCATCTTCACATCAAGAGTAGCAACAGTGCACATTCAAGGCTATTGATAATGTCATTGAGCACGCGCGGAAAACCAGTGTAACCCGATCTGGAATTATATACTTCAATTGTAATTTACGATGACGGCCATGTTGGTCCGTCTCCACAGAAACACAAATTTCTACTAAGACAATTCGAAATGCAAGCAGAAACAAATTACCACACACACTGTTCCCATCAAAAACTTATATTGAAGAAAAAATGGCCAATTTTGAACGTTGGCAGTGCAATTTCAAGACGCACATCCAACACTTAGAATAATAAATAGCAATAGGTATTTAACGAGCAGTCGGACTAGCGGAGCACCATAGTGGCAAACTGGCAATGCATACTACAAATGGAATGTGTGCCGACCACTGGCAACTCGCGCGGTCGTTCTCGTTTAGAACACAGTAAAGTACTGTGTTTAGAAACAGAAAGAATTTTTCCTTTTCTAATCGAAACGACGATCAAGAATCAAATTTGAGGCAATGTACTAGATGGTGGTAGGCGGAGGATACAGCAGAAAATTACTTAATTGTGATATAGCCTACGCTTAAACACATGTAATAAGATCACTGGAAGGATTGTGCCGTCTAGAGGTTCGTACGACGTACTGCCAGCAACCCAGAACGAGGATTGAACGAACGTCAACAAAGTATGTTTGCGTAAAAACTACTGAAGAAGTAAAAATTGCAATATTGCTGGTCATATTTAAAAAATATCTAATTATAATAAATGCATTAATGCTTGCTTACTCGACTTTGTTAAAATTCGGCGCATCACCTTAGGGCATCGACGCCCCATTAATGCTGAAGGAATATAAAGGGATTTCGTTACACTTACAGCATCATGGAACCTCCAGACAACGAAGTATATATGCTCTCTTGTAAAGTAATGCGTCATGCAAAACAACACTTAATCGTGTCATTTTAGAGAAAAAATACTTAACTTCAATTTGATAATTAGTAGCATCGATATTTAAACATAGAATATGGTTTTGTTACATTTCCCCCGACGTGCAGCCACCGAGCTAGGCCTACCTCAATGTATGACTCACTGTAAGATTTAGAAAACCATGTTATGACAAGAATGCTTGTCTATAGCTTGCCACTCACAACAGTCAACGTATTAACCGCAAACTAAGTATGTGCTTTGCCTCAACAAAGCAGTGTCTTTCACGATTAACTATTATTGCATCGTAGCTAAAATATTACTTCGTTAGTGATAAGAAATCAGGTGTTTTTATCGTAAAGAAGATACTTTTGCGTGTAAGCATCCTCTCACAGAGCAAGAGGAAAATCTGCTTGCACTCGGAATCAAATATCACTACAAACCTAAGTTTTCAAGACTCAAAAAAGTAGCAGAACTTGAAATACTCTAGGACTCTCTTGTGGGTTTAGAAAATCAAAACACCATCACTATAAAAGAAGACTTGAGAGACCAGCTACGAGCAGAAAGCTCTAAGCAGCGAGATCACACCTCCATCGCCTTACTTAACAAGGACCTCCGTACAGCAGCACGTCAACTGAAAGAACACCCAACAGTAATCGTCCGAAGAGCAGACAAGTCGCATACTTGACAAAGACGAATATAAGAACAAACTCGATCATATTCTTGACTAAAGGGCCCAGCCGTCAAAAATGACGGCAAAAATTTTTTGATTGAGCTTTTTATTGTTTCTGTTCCCAGTATAGGTGTTGCTGTATTACTGGTCTCATCCCTGCAGGCCTGATCTTCCATTAGTGAAACGCAAGCTGTACAACCATGAGTTTTGTGATAGCAAAATATCCCCCTGCAAGATAAAGAGTGAATATCAGCTTGGAATTAATCAAGCCTTAAGTTGCACTAAGAAAATATGGTTCAGTCAAAAGAATTCGCTGGAAATGCCCAGGGCTCACCGTACTGTGGATACCAACTGATTGCTGAACCTCCAGCGTCGAAATTTGGCTGCGATGTAAATTTAATATAAAAAGGAGTCTGCTAAAGATCAAGAGGCTGGGGATCCAGAGGCCGGGATCCAGAAACCAGAGATCCAGAGCTATTTTTGTCACCGGTACTCCAAAGGCTGAAATTGTATGGTATCTGAACTTGTTTTTCAGTACATGAATTTTTTCCTATTAAACTCTCAACTACGTGACGGAGAGATGGACCAACATTGGAGCAAGCAACCAACAACTGTTTTATTATATAGTGGATGACCAGACAAAATTCAAACATATAAAAAGAGACACAGCTTACAACTGAAAACTGAAGTAAACAAACTCATAGCGTCAGGCAACAAGGATCAGCCAACCAAAATCTTAGAGTCGACCATCGGTGTTTATTCTCCTGGATACATCTACGGGACCGTTAAAATACACAAGCAAGAAAACCCAATAAGACCTATCAATGATATCTCAAGTCACTTCACCAACTTATAACACGGCTACAGAACTGAAGAAGCTTATCATACCTTATCTATCCTGGCAATATGTTATCAACTCAACCGATGATTTTTTACAAGTTATCAGAGCAATTAAACCAGCAGGAATCATTTCACCGCTCGACGCGGAGTCCTTCTTTACCAACGTTCCAGTCAATGAAACCATCGATATCATCTGCAACAACATTTGCTCACGCGAAACCTTTTCGCCGCGGCGCCTAAAAAGAGAGATACCCGCAAAAATTGACTAGTCGCCTGCACTACTAAGTCACCCTTCACCGACATGGGTGGTAGGCTCTTTCAACTGATAAGATTGTTTTGCAATGGGTTCACCTCTTGGAGTCACACTCGCAAACCATCAGAAGTGCTACATTGAAAATAGAGTATGCGAAGAAAACCTAAACATCAAATCAAGAATATATTGCCGCTACGTAAGTGACTGTTTAATCGTCACTGACCGCTTTGAGCAGCTACCGGAGCTCAAGAGGACCTTCCAAACAACATCCGTTCTCAACTTCACTCATGAACTGAACATTAACAACAAAATTAACTATTTAGACGTTATCGTAGATGACAGCTCGGACATATACATCACCTCTGTATACCAAAAACCAACCACTGCAGGAATCTACCTAAATAAATGCAAACAGTGAATGTCCCCAAAGATACAAGGATGGAACAGTTAAGGCTCTCATTCACCGCTGCTGTAAAATATCATCTACCTGGCCGCATTTTCACACTGCAGTGACCAATCTGAAGCAATTTTTAATTAACAACGGGTATTTCAATCAACAGTTTGAATCAGCCCTGCGTTAATACTGAGACAACGTAAATAGTACCACGAATGTACCCAACAACGAAGAAGCAATGCATTCAAGCTTCTACGGAACCAAATGTCAGCAGCCTACAAGACCGACAAACGAGTGCATAAGTAAATAATTATGAACAATACAGAATGCAATAACAAACTAACAGAAACGACCGGCTACGAATATTGACATATTAAATGAGCTCCAATATCACTCAGCTTGTTACAAGAAACAACAATACTATTGCCCGATTTTGAAGCAGTCCAAAGTCATATACGAGTATAAGTATAAACTTGGGGACTGTGAGCCCCAAAACAACTCGTTTATGGGCACGACTACAACGACTCTATCAAGCTGTCTTACTTTACATTTTGGATCAGGTGGATCAAAGAACCACACACACACACCAGCAGTACAACATGATCTAACCAGAGATATGCTCGTAAATGGAACAACAATCCTTCATGGTAACAGCAACTTCCAGCGCCTGCAGATAATGGAAGCTCTGTTCCTCAGAACTAGACGACCAACCATTAACAATCAGGTGACAGGATCCTGCAGAGCGCTTAAATTGCATGGAGAAGCGTCACTATCCACCACAGACCGCGCAGCCAGCGCACTAGCCTTACCACCTGGTAAGCATGCCAGCCAATCAGAGCGCACCGCTACAACCTCCGACCGCTGAGCCGTGACAAACAGAAGCAGGCGTCTGCCAACAATAACACTTTTTATTATCACCCACGAATGAAGTGAGAGAGGTGATAATGTTTTCGTTGAAGATATAAGTAAATATATATATATATATATAAACATAAATATAGGTATGTATATATTTGTATGTCAAAATTACTATCCTTTGGTAAATTATAAAATAGAAAAAGTCGACACGAACTAATAATTAAAACTTGACGTTTCGGGATACTTCTCCCATTTTCAAAAGCCTAATAAAATCTTTAATGGATACCTAA
>LQNS02278138.1:4643283-4658192 GCA_001587735.2 Parhyale hawaiensis
ATCAGCAACTCCTGTCTTGAGCTGCCGCGGCACAGTACCTTGACGGAGTCCATTAGTGATCTTGCGGGTACTCTTGTCATATGATGAACTTCTTTTAGGTGGGAGAGCACTGATCGATGCTGTCTAAACCGGTCGGTGCTGCCCCGATATACCAATATATATATACATAAACAGTACCGTTCAAAACTTAGGGATAAATTTTCAAAATGCCATAACTTTTTTCTAATCAGGCCAGGTACTTCTTCTTTTGCACACTATTAGCTAGTATGATGTTCATTATTGTGCTAAAATTTGAGACATGTGAAGGATAATAAAAAAGTTATGAATGAAAAGCTTTCTCTTGAAATTCATAACGTTCAAAACGAAGGAACAGAAAAGAAAAATTTTGTTAATTTCTTACTCAGTCCGTATTTCTTTATTTTCATCGAAAACAAAGTTTGGCACTGAAATTTGTCAATATTGCTGTTGCTTGCATGGTGGCACCACGTCAGAAAGTTGATTATATCCTGCGACAAGATATCATCAAGTAACACAAGAATAATTTCACTATTAGAGAAATTTCTGAGAAGGTAAACCGTTCGAAAAGTGCTGTGGGCAGAATAGTGAAGTCGTACGATGAACCGGCTGCATTAGTGCTCTTAAAAAAGCCGGCAGGCCCCGTAAAACGTCAGTTAGAGAGGACAGAGTCATCCAGCGTACGTCATTGAAGGATGGTTTCAAGTCCTCAGCTGCGATAAGTAGGGAAATGAATGACACAACATGTATGAACGTCTCACGTCAGACCGTTTCTCGGCGACTTCAAGAAATAGGGTTATTTACAAGACGCCCACCGAAGAAACAGCTTGTGAGTGCCAAGAACAAGAAAAAGAGATTAGAGTTTGCAAACAAGCATGTTAACTGGTCCCATGAAAATTGGACTAGAGTGTTTTTCAGTGATGAAAGCAAGTTCAATTTGTTTGGTAATGACGGTAACAACTTTGCTAGAAGACGTGAAGTTGACAAATTAAGGGTAAAGTTTACAAAGAAGACTGTGAAATTTGGCGGAGGGAGCGTGATGGTTTTCGGTATGTTCAAGGGATATCGCCTCTCGTTCGTTTGCAAACCCGTGTGAATGTATAAAAGCTGTTGGAAGGTATTGTCGTACCTAATATTGTACACTCAGGTGTTCCCAACCCTATCTACATGCACGACAATGCCTCCTGCCACAAGGCAAAGACAGTCATGAGTTACCTTGAGCAGCAAGATCTCGAAGTTATGGATTGGCCACCACAAGTCCTGACCTAAATCCAATCGAAAATCTATGGAAAACACTAGGGGTAAAAGTTATGGCAAGAAACCCTATCAATAAGGAAGGTCTTTGGATGAAACTTCAAGGGGAATGGGAGAAAATACTGTTGAAGATTATCAACAGTACAGATATGTCTCTGCACATCTGTCGACGATGTGCAGCTGGAATCGAAAGCAAGGCACTAATTACCAGATATTGATTGTTCACCACCATTTTCCTAAATATTTCTAGCAAAATATTGAGTTAAATGAATATTTTCTTGTTTCCCTTAGTTTTGGACGTTATAAATTTCAAGAGAAAAGCTTTTCATTCATAACTTTTTTATTATCCTTCATACATGTCTAAAATTTTAACACAATAATCAACATCTTACTGGCTAATAGTGTGCAGAAGAAGAAGTACCTGGCTTGGTTAGAAAAAAGTTATGCCGTTTTGAAATTTGTCCCTTAGTTTTGGACGGTACCGTATGTACATTTTTACCCACGTAGGGACATGGTTTAAATGGAAAGGGACACTTCTGTCGAATGTCTACAGTTCTGAGTTAGTTACCGCTACGTAGAGAAAAAAAATTATCGATGGCTTCTTGCTTTTGTTTTCGTCCTTACGAGGACAAGGCTGTCAGAGCTTCTCTGTCACGGGACAACAGCGAGCAACTCAGGAAATTGGTTTAATTTGTTACTTAATTTGAAAATTAAAACAAATTTCATTAACATCATGCCGTTTTTTCTTTCAGAACGATAACATGAACAAAATCCTTCTGATGCCGTAGCAATACAAAGCGTTTAAGTACTATTCTCTACCCTTCATTTAGGTACAGACTACGTAACGGAGAAGTTCTACTTGCCCCTCACAAAAGGTATCGTGCCCGTGGTGCTGGGAGGTGCCGACTACGCGGCGTACGCTCCCCCGCACTCTTACATCGATGCCCAAGATTTCTCATCGCCCAAAGAGCTGGCTTTGCATCTTGAAAAAGTTGCATCAGATAAAGAACTTTACAATAGGTGAGTTGCTGCTTTTTTTCTGTCAATGCTACAGACACACAAAGCCTACACTCAAGGGAAAAGAGTTGGGAGAGAACAGTAATAAGAAGATCTAAAATCAGTAGAAGATTTTTTTTAGTATCTTCGAGAGCGCAACTGTGTCAACCAGAAGATTTGCTAAAACGTTAGCTACTGTAATAAGACAATAGGTTTAGCAATTTTCCCTATTGGTAAAGGTTCAGCAATCTCTTCAAATTAACAGCGAATTAGAACTGAAAGGCAAGGGACTTCCCTACTGCTTAAGCAGACACAGAAACGCAGTCGTATTTTGATTTTTCAGGGAACGCATTCATTTGCCTGGCGTGTAGATTCGCCTCTGCAGTGGATGGGTCAAAACGCATTCGTAACACATCGGAAAATGTAATTTAAAGAAGAATAGACAGACCTACTGACCCTGATAGGGAGAGGTGGAATCATTTACATCGAAAAACACGAGAAACCCATTTGTGAAAGAATATAATTAACTTTGTGTACACTCGCGTTATTATTGGACTCAAAGAAGTGTGATAATGGACTGAATAATAAGGTCCCTCTTTTTTCTCATATGTCTCTGCCATAAGGATACAAGGCTGCACTTAGACAGTCATATAGCACTGTATAACAGAGTCAGATACGCTCTGAGTACCTTCAGTGAAGCAGTATTGATACATTGATACGATAGTGAAATGAACGTATTCTCTCATTAAATTCTATTAATCGTTTGTCGAACATTTATAACATACTCGTAACTGTATGTCTAACAACAAAGTAAATGTGTCAATAGTTAAGCTTGGAATGTGTCTTCAATTCAAATTAAAAGCTGTGAACTTTCATGTGCCACATGCTCACGAGATTATAGGTGAACTAAATTTGTAGTGACAGAAACCTCGAAGTTGATATATCGGTGAGCATATTTCATAGAAATGTTGGCTGCAGCAGAAGCAACTGACATCGAACCTCTCATGAGAGACTGCACTGTTGACGAATGTTTTGATATCGTGAATAGAAACCCACTCATTGCTGGTGAACACACCATCTGCAAAAGAGCTTCATGTAAATAATGAGACCTTCCAAACAATCAAAGACAGCACTGCAAAACGGCAAAGAATTAACGAAACCTGGAAGCAAAATCTTGCATGGGAGCAGCAGGGCTCACATTACGGAGAGCTGGGGGGGGGGGNGGGGGGGGGGGGGGGGGGGGGGGGGGGGGGGGGGGGGGGGGGGGGGGGGTAGAAAGAAAAATTTGAACTTACAAACGAGAGCAAGAAGTGTTTGGTGTTGTCATGACGAAACGCAAGGCTTTCTTTGAATATGTCAACGAAAGACAACTCACAAGAGAAACCATCGGCGTAAGAAAAAATCCGCCAGTGAAATTAGCAATAGGTTAATAGACAAAAGCTTCGCTCTTGAATGAATATTTCGTCTCTATATTCTCTATTGCAGACGCAACAAATGCATCGCAACCATTTCGGAGGCTTACCTAACCTCCTTTAAGGGGATGTCACACTGGCAGCAACTGCTGCACGCACTCATGCCCTGAGTGCGTGAACCCAGCGTAAATCTAGCTTGGCCACACTCATTTCTATGGAGCACAAGTTCTTTGGAGAACTAATCCACCCAAATGTCACGCTAGTCTTCTGGTCAATATAATCTATTCTCCTTACTCTCCGAGTACTGGCCCAAATCATCGCAAGCGCTATTCTATCCATACCCATTACAGGAGAAGTTCCATCAGACTGGACCTCGCCAACGTGACTCGTATACACAAAAGAGGAATAAAAAGTTCCATTAATCATCGGCCAATCAGCGTTTTAGCAAACTATTTAGCAATTCGTAAAGAAGCGTATTATTGAGCCTCTCAGAGTGCATAGCGTTTTCAAAACTCAGCATGGATTGCGAGACTACAGAAACACTTTAGCTAACGTACTCAATTTTTTTCGAATGTCAGGGACGACGTAAATACACTGGATTTCTTTTTCGTGGATTTCAAGAGGGTGTGCACAAGCTGGTGAACCCCGAGCCTGGGAAGCGATTGCACTCTCGCTTCATTAGCAGTGGCAGTCGTACGACACAATCTTAGTATTAGAAAAGTTTTTGATTTGTGGATGGTTTTAAAATCTACTACTCATGCCCTTTAGGACAATGATGAAGAGTAATTTCACGAAAACTTCGATCTCTCCATGGAATGGATCATAAACTGGCAAATGAGTTGTCATGTCGACAAATATTCAGTGATGCAGTGCGGACGGAGATAGATCAACGCTGGATTCTGAGGATAAGCAGCATTTAATTTACGATTAATAAACATCACGACGCGGGGCTAAACTGAGAGTAGCATATTAATATCAGTGTGAAAAATAAATATCTTAAAAATTTTTGAGAGGCAGTATCCTGCAGGTATTTCGAGAGCAAATCTCACCATAAAGTTGCTAGCACTAGTATGACTTCACATAGGACTCACTGTCCAGTTCTAGTCACTGCATCTTCCGAATGCTGTTAGTAAAATGCAAAGAATTCAATGCCAGGCAACGAAGAAAGCACCAGAGTTGCTCAAAAACCCTACGAGCGTCGTTTCCAGGAGCTTGAACTCATCTCTCTATAGCATAGATGGCTTAGGGGCAGCTTAAAATAAACGTTTGGTAACTGATTCGCTTCATAGACGTTGCGGTAATAACACTCTCCCTCAGATGCGATGATCATGGCCTCTCATAATATGGGCATCAGCTGAAACTGCCGGATAGACAAACCACACAGGGACGCACGCAGGGTATCCTTTATTACATAGTAACTTTTGAACTAAACTTCATTCGAAAGTTGTCGGGTAACAGAAGTAGGACATGTTTAAAAATTGTCGAAGTCGGTGCTGTTAGGAGCGCAATAATTATTGCTGTTGGCCCTCTCGTCATAGCTTGTTATTCAATTTCTGACAAGGAGGTATAGTGGAGGGAGGGAGCAGTGCTGCGAAGATCGGTGGCTCAACGTCTTTCGAAGGCTGAAGCCTGGGATGCCCGCTGTTTGGCGGCGCGCATACTGTGCCTGGGAGCCACTGATTGGTTATGAAGGGAGCAGCTTTCGAAGGATCGAAATAATCCCCGGCCAGTACAGCGAACTGTAGCTGTAGTATCTCCTTCCATTCAAGCATTCTGATGTCTGACAACTCTCCCCATTCTTGCGAAGCAGCTCCGTTCGCTGCATCTCCGCAAATGTTTCGACACCCACCCACACTACTGCAGTGGACATCCCTGTGCAGTCATTCTGCACGTTGCCACTTATAGCCATATAAACCACTAAATACGACGGCTTATAAAAAAGATCTGGCCTAAAGATGTGGTGAATAGGTGTTTTTGACTAATATGGATGTGCTGAATTCAAATTTCTCAACAGTTTTTCTCCATCACCTCTAGTTTTCTTGCTTCCACATCCAACATTGGCAGTCGGCACAGACAGACTTAAATGCTTCACATGCTCTCAGTTCCTGTACATTATGAAGGTCCTGAAAGTCAGCATCCTTCAGCACTACTTGGATCTGAGGTCCAACGAAAGTGCCCTCCTTCAGCTTAGCAGCACTGAGACCTAGAAACAGAGTACACAAGCGTCGCGAGCCAGCACCAGTTTGCCCATGACCTTCACGAAGTTATTCACAAAATCAAGCTTGATATGAAAAGGAGGAAGAAGCACCTCCTACATGTCCACCAGAAGATTCTCATGGACACTGTTCACCAGGATCGTAAGTGCTCCTAGACCTCCAGTCTTCGTGCTTGTAGTGCTGGGATACAGCCCGACTGTCCCAGAGATATAGCAAGCAACGGCACTTTATAACGCCCGCTTGCAGACCCATAAGGAGCCCACTGACCATGACGTCCCCTCAGGAACACTATTTGTACTGGCTGTATTTGAAAACTGCCAATAGAAGCGCCATATTGTCACCATTGGATGGACAGAGGGGCAATGCGAACGCTGGGGTATTTATTTTGGTTGTGCAGAACCGCAGCCTTGAGACTTCGCTTGGAAGAGTCTATGAAAAGATGCCAGTCTGAAGAGCTGCGTGGTAAACCAAGGAAGGTGATTAAGCCAGGTACATATGTGCAGTAGCAAAACTTGTTTTCCATGATGAAGAATGAAGCACGATCAATCGTCATGATTTGCTTAATATTATATCCAAATTACGGTACAGATAGTTAATTTATTATACAATTCCATTTGTTAAGCCCCGTAATATACCCCAAATTGGTCTGTCAATTCCTCTGACACTTTGCAATTCCCCTGATTTGGAGGAAAATCCCTAAGACTGGCAGCCCTGATCCAGTTGCATTTCAAGTTTTATACTAGTTTTGTACAGCACAAATACATAAAAAACTGGAGGTGATGAGTGAAAATGGATTCGAATCTGAAATCAACATCCATAAATTAGGTTTAAACAGCTATTTTTATGCTTCCCTAAAATTCTTTGTAAACCAGTGATATTGTATTTCTGTGCAAAGTGCAAAAGCTCAACGCAGACTTCCTGCGGCCACTAATCTATATAAAAAAGACAATTTCGCTTTGATAAGAAACGTAATTGTGCTGCGTCACTGCCTTATCTAGCTGCGCTGGGCATCAATCAAAGGTAAAGGTCGAGAGATTCGATAATGAATTGTTTACTACATAGGAATGCACAAAAACATATAGGTTGAATTGGTATAATGGTTGAAGTTCCAAGCAGCATTGGTTTATTTTTTGAAACACACCTTTTCTGGAGCTTTTCTGACTATTGCTCTTCCTTGGTTGCGTCACTGCTGGACATTAAAAGGGAGGCCACCCACACAGAGACACCTACAAGTGGGCTACTATTGTGGCTTAAAGGGCACGAACAGCGCATCTTCTCTCTCGCTATTACCCCTGCAGGACGAAACGGGAAGGTCTTCAGTATCCTGCATGGCATAGAATGCTGTATTTCTTCAGCAGCAAAATAGCTACAGCAAGTAGCGAATAGCGTCATTCTACGGGAACATTAACAAGGAATCATGTATTGATTGGTTAATCTTGTATGTTGAAAGTCTTCGGACGAAGTCCAGGTGACGCTGTTCACATCACAACACGTGTGGAGTTACGTAGCTAGGTTTCTACTATTGGATCACAGTGAGCGATCAAACACAGAGCCAGTAGCAAATTATCTCCGCAATGCACGTAACCGCTGGTCTAACCGGCATTGTTTTTAAATGAGATTCCACCAAATTTTTTAAATCTAAAACGTTCATATCTGTGGCGTTTCGAACATGCCGAGGCATTTTCTTAAGCAGACTTGCTCCCCGTACGGTTAAGCTATGAGAATTTTTTATCGCCACGACTTTGCCAGCATCTGTACTTGGGATGTCACAAGTCCTACCAGATCTTTCGGAGTGTCTGGCGACAATCCATTCATTCGCATTCACAGTGATACGTTCCGGAAATTTAAACATATATGAATGTAAAGCGCTCGAATCTTCGTTGTATTGAATACAAATGGAGATTGTTAAGTATTTTGTAGTACTCGTACTCTAGCATGGCTCGAGTTTTGACAGTGAACCTTCTTTAGATAGCTTCAAGTCGTTCAAGCTTTTTTCTCGTACTCGACATCGAAATGGGTTAAGGAATAGTTCTTAACGCCTTGACTCGGCCATCTATAAAGACAGGCAGCCATTGTCATCGGTCGTACTCGTCTGGTGCCGCTCTTTCTTTAGGTCTCAAATGGTTGAGTCCACTGGTAGCAAAAATTTTATTATTTATCTTAGTTTTTAACCATACAGTCAGTGATGAGCCGCGAATGTTACCATCATTTCCGTCGCCCTATATTGAACTTCATTGAACTTATTAATACTGTTACTGACTATGCAAATGCTCACCTAATATTAGCGAATGAAGTCTGTCATAAATTAGGGTGCCGTGGTCTTAACATTATTTCCTGTTGATAATATTAATCTACACAGACCGATGTTTATTTATCTGTTTGTTTATCCATTTTCTGTCACGCTTTAACAAAACAGATCGGCGGAAATTAGCGCAGGTTGGAGGCTCTGGTCGTCCTCTCAAGCTCTATTGAAAACAGATAGGTAGAAAATAGGCCGGGTTGCAGAAGAGGGCAGACGTATCTTAATTAGGGTCAGTTGAAATTAAAAAATGAAGATATCGCTGGCTTAGTCTGATTCGTGCGAGTATTACTTTTTCCATATATCGAATCTACGGCAAAGTATCGGGCGACCTCAAGTCTAAATACACTTCTTGCATTGCCGAAGTTGAAATCTCAGCACTGAAGGTATCTGAAGCTTCCGTTGGCACTCTCATGCATCTTGATTCTTAGTTTCTTCCCACAGATGATTTTGTTGCATCAGCTATTCTTCCAACTTTGATGCAATTGTCGATGAAACATCTTTCAATAACCAAAAGACTATCGGACAAATATGACACACTAGGGTGTCTATGATACCAAATCGAATCAATTGTTTTTAGTGTTGCTGAACTGACTGCAAAAGTAATGAATTATTTTCATATCAGAAAGTGAGACTCTTGATGCTCAGTAATTAAAGACATTAGGATGCCGTGAACCCTCATCTGCATGATCTTTAAAGTTGGCAATTGTAAGAAGGAAAGCATGGTTAATGAAGAAGGATCAACACAAATTATTCGTTGTCATTTTATGACAGCGCGGGCACACTAGTTTTTCATATTAACTCCAAGTGAGTTTATACGGTAAATTAGTCTTATTGATTCTTCCTTCTCTTGTATTTACTGGAACCCTTCTTTTTGTGGCATTAGAAGGATAGGTTTGATTAGATTCTTGCAAATTTTGCAGTACCAATCCCTGAAATTCATCGAAAGCTTCCTGTGCATGCAAAGAATAGCCTCAAATAACACCTCTGGCGCTATTAGGCCGATATTTCGCCTAAATGAGGATCTTTTTCGAAGGAATAGCACTGTAGGGAAACTTCGTATAAGGTAGGGGTATGCGGACCGAAATACCTATGCCTCCCGTGCATGAGAAGGCCCCGTATATGAGATGATTAGGCACTCTCCGTTTTAATTTTTTTATGACTATAGAATTTACACTAATGGAAAACTTGCAGTGGTGCACTTTGTCGTATATTATGAAAAATAAAATTTCAAAATACATCATAGGATCTGAAAGAAAATTAGAATTGCATTGGTGAATAAGAGACATTCTTCCTACCTTATAAGAATTTCACTTACCTGATATGATCATTGTTTACAAATATTAGACGAGTAGCCCCTTCTATGGGTACAGCTTGAGAGAGCTTCACCTGCATTTGTAACATCCACATACGCATGCAGTAGAGCGGAAAGTTACTACTGCGTCCTCTACCCCGGCAGTTACTTCGAGTGGCGGCAGCAGTACTCCATAGAGCTCGGGCTGCCCGTGCGGCCCTTCACCTGCGACCTGTGCGCCAGGCTGCACGGGGCGCCGCTGCAGTTCAGTCCTGACCCTGGCAGGTCAGTCTCATCTCTATGTAACATCTAGTGACCTCCATCTCTGAGGTTATGTTTTGTCGAGTTTGTTTGTCTCTTTGTGCGTTGGTCTCCCTGTCACCAAGATAACTTAAATACTCAAGAACAGATTTTAACGAAATTTACAAGAATTCTTTGTCATGTTAGGAGTAACAGATGATTACCATTTGGTGAAGTTCCGTTCAACAGTTTAGTTGTTTGTTTCTCTCTTTTATCTTAGTACCACAACTAAAAAAAAAGGACGCATTTAATGAAATTTACACGAGTTCCTATACGTCTATCACGAGGAGTAAATGACTGAAGTTTTGTGATAATTTGCTCTCTCGCTTCTTTGTTTGATTTGTCTCTGTGTTTGGTTTTATGTTTGCTAGTGAAGTAACTCAAAAATTTATGAGGGGATTGTTACAAAATTTGCATGAGTTGTAAGTATATCACGAAGAGTAAATGATTAAATTTTTGTAGCGAAGTGTTCGTCCTTTTTTTTTTGTCCCCGTGTTTGACTTTCGGTGTGTTAGATAAATAACTCAAAATGTTATGAACCGAATTTTATGAAAACTTCATGAGTTGTTAGGCAGAGGTCGGCATCTCCGATTATGTTAGGATGGCAAAATTGATGGTGAAATAACCGCCGGCGATGGCCATCGTAGGGCGTCACAATTGCGATGGACCATCGCATTACCACATTTTAAAAATGCATATATCTCAGAACACAAACATTGAATAAAAGCAGCATCTCTTATATCCTCGGCCTGTGTGCCACTTTCAAACCAGTAATACTATTCCTAGCTGATAAAAGGTGTGAAATGTAAGGCCCAGGTTATTAATTGACTTCGTTAAATCTAAGAAATGCATTAAAATAAACTTTGTAACCCCCTCTTTGTTTTAATGTTACTAAAAAAATGAATGTTTCAGAGTCGTAAGGCTGTTTTTTTTTTTGGAGTTTTAGCTTTATTTCATCGGCATAGGAAGTACAACCGATGACGATGCCCATCGTATACCATCGTCGATGGCCTGTTCAGTCATTTCATCGGACCATTTCATCCTCATAACACCGTCGCCGATGGCCGATGGTGTGTTTCAAAAAATGGCCATCGCCGATTGTTTGATACGATTTCCATCGGACCATCGCTATCGCCGATGGATTTTTGGAATATTCCCTGGTATCATCGTAGTTTTTGCGATGGCGATAATCTACACACCATCGCTATCGTATAATCGGCGATGGCCATCGTGCCAGGCTCTGTTGTTAGGTATCTTACGAAGAGTAAATAACAAAATTTTGTTCATTTTTCTGGTTAACGTTGCTTTGCTTCTAGGAGGTATGTGCTCTCAAACTGCTCTAGTTCAGTATGTTGAAAGAACTGTTCCTCTGACATTTGCTGTTACAACATATGTAGGGTAGGTGAAACTGTAAACTATATATATATGCCATACATATAGCACAAATATATAAGCACACACCAAGATCTTCTTATAAGCTTCTCTTACTGCTACAATGGAGACTGATTTTCATAACTTTATCCATATATTGAAACTATATTTGTTTTCAGTTCATGAGGTGCAAATTTAGTAGGGGATCAACGATCCACAAGAGAGACGATAATTTTTCGTTGGGCACGAGATACAATATTTTTTCCAGCTTGCCCTCTTCCTCTGGCAGAGCAGTTTTCGCTTCAACACGAAAATTTCGATGTATTGAAGGCGTATCTTCTGGTAAGTAGGATACGCTGCGGGGAATTAAATTCAGTAATGCATTGCTTGTTGGTGATATAAGCTATTTTTTTCGTAATATGGGAAAGACTGCGCTTGATAGATGAATTGAAAGAGAGAGCAATTTCCTTTAATGAGGATTTGACGGGGCCGTTGTAGCGTATCCTTCAGCAATGAATTGAAAGATTAGATAGGCGGCAGTAGACGAACCAAAAGGCCCATTCCCAAAACTTACCTCTAATGACGATTTGACATGGTCCTCGTAGCGTATCCTTCAGCAACATACATATAAGTAACAAAAGTATGTCATCTTAAGATGGTTTCAGCAGAAATCGAAAGCTCGCATTTAGTAATACGATGTTGTACCTCCTAGCTGGCTATTAGTCCGAACTTTTTGGTGTGTTATAGTTTCGTCCCCTGAAGATGGTTTCCGCAGAAATCGAAAACTCGCATATAATAAGTATGTTATATGAAGACGGGTCTTCATAGATTCTTCCCTGACATTTTTGACTGCACGGAAACTTAGTTTTTGAACAAATGCCGAATATTAAGTAGGGTCGTGACCTAGATTCCGACTCTAGCCCAACATATCATAATGCAACCTAGTCTAGCGACATCAATCGTAGGGAAGCCTAAAGTACCCTAGCAGAACCTTATACCATCTAACCTATTGAAACCAAGCATAACGTAGCTTAACCCAATCCAACCCCTGTCATGGTGACCAGTAAACCTAAGCATACCTAATCTTAAGCCTCGTGCCCACTTTAATACTTTCGCTGGCGCTGGCAGCCTGGGGAGCAGCTACACGGACTACGTAGTCGTGGCCGAGACTTCAGCTAGAAGTCTGTGTACACTGCTGATATTATTAAAGCCCAATGTAGTCGCACGCAAAGTTGTAGAAGAACTTATTAAATAAAATTTTATATTAATCTAATGGCTACTTACATAGAAAACAGCTTCCTATATACGTATATTTATTGTGTGTGTGCAAATTTCCACGTGAATTTTGATAGATGCAATAGAGTTTCCAAAACAAATAAGTAGTTGAGTATTTGGCGGTTAATTATACAAGAGAGAACTTCACAAAAATGTATTTCTTTTTTAAATCTAGCAATCTTCGTGAAGTTTAACTAAGGAATTCAATGTGAACATCAGCTAACGCCCACTCAAATATCGCAACCGTCTGTATTTCTTATTGCTTCTTCAGCTGACGGGCAACTTCGGTCTGTAGTTTGATGTCGAATCGCCTGTGTTCTTCTGGCGTGGTGAATTCATTATATTACTAGTGTGGAAACCCGCAGCCTGCAGCAAGGCACAGCTGGAGACAAAGTGAGCTCTGAAATGCACTGCGCCGTGGGCCTCAGACAGACACCGGCAGGGGCGGGCAGTGCGGATGCCCACAAACTGTCGCTCCGGCAGCATCGCTTTTGGTTCTACAGCGGCTGCTGAAACTCCATCCCGACTCTGATGCACCACGTTCTAATTCCCGACTATGGACGGTTTTCGTGGGAAAGTCCGAGTTGCGGTACTGGGCGGTGTTCTCTGCACATCCTGCAGCAGGTTTTTACTCTCTTAATTAAATGTATGCACAATGAATGTTGATATTTAGCAAACTAACGCTTCTGTTTCCTTCACAGAGCGTTGTCATCGGCAGCAGGCGGTCGAGCGTATGACGACATGGAGGCCTGGTTCATGAACAAGTCCTTATGCTCCTCATGGGAGTTGAGCAATAATGTTATTGCGGTTCCCAAGCATTGATCAGGGTTACTTCTTAAGCAAGTCCCGGCGCTCCCTCTGGGAGTCGCGAAGAAGTGTGAAATTTTGGTCTCAGTCACCATTAGTTTTCGTAACTGCCAAATGCCTGTTTACTTATTATTCTTCAGAACAATGAATTTAGATTAGTCAATTCATCCTCCCCGATTGGTACAGATCGAGCCATGTGGTTAGACTCGTTAACTCTTCAGCTGCCAAGGCGTCTCCAGCAACCGATATTTATCACCCGCGAACGAATTGAGAGACATGCGTAGGTGATAATGATTTCGTTGAGATTTTTAAGTATATTTGTGGGTCTGTCCACCCAAAAAGTGGTCCGAGGAGTTGAGCTATGTTCATGATTTTTTGCAGGGAGTCTGGTTGGTTACTCTCGATGCGACCCATGCCAAAAAAACTAGAATTAGCTGGCCATCAAAACTGACGGCGATGAAACTTGCTCTCACCGCGAGTGATGGTCTAACGCCACGAGGCGTTCTAGTTAACCAGTGATAGGGTTAAAATTACTCGTTCATTTCTGAAAAAAAATATTAGGTACTCTCTTACTTAACCCAGTGAAATAGAAACTTGCGATATCGCTTTATCTACGTTTTGATAGAAATGCACTCAAAATGACTTCTAATACTGTCGTAAGCATTGTAGCTTCAGACATATTTAGCTGACTAAGTTTAACTGTTTGCACTATATTGTAAGAAGCGACTGTATTATAGTATGCAATGTATTGCCTATCCTACTCTTCATCCACACCCATCGCAGTCTATCCATTAACTGCATGCACAGCAAATGGCGAGAGTGCCAACTTCAATGAACCACTTTATCTAATTTTAAACAACACACATCGTAATGCGATTGCTGCTCATAGTATGAGCTCGTTCGAGTGGGCCATCAGAGCTGACATAAGCCAAGTCCAGTACCGGTGGTAGAGAGTGCAGAAATGGCACTCAAGGTTACGAGTTCGCCTGACACGCGGCCGAGCTCTTGTTGTGTTTGACGTGCTGTGTCAGCGTCTAGTTCCGGGACTCTGCTGGGGTGCTGACCCTAACATGAAACACTACTGGCGGATCCAGCCCCTTCTCGTCAGGAGCATCAGTGTCAGTAAGGTGAGGGGTTGAAGAGCTAGAGCCTTCCCAATATTGAGTCAGCCTTCCCGGACCCCCTCTATTGTTACCCCTCTATTGTTACAATATGTCATCCAGACAGCCGGTACTCAGTGGAGTACCACAAGGCACCGTGCTAGGACCTGTTCTCTTCCCCACCATGATCGATGACATGTTGTCCGGATCTAACTATGCGGTACCCTCATTATTTGCTGACGATACACAAATACTAGCTGCTGTGCAATCTGTGGAAGACGTGCTATATGTGCAACGACATTTGGAAAGTATCTGCCAATGGTCGGTAAGAAATAATATGACCTTAAAAGAAGAAAGATTTGAACTGCTAAGATACGGAAAAAATCAACCACTCTTTGAATCCACGCAATATACCACCAGCGATGGGCATGAAATTGAGAGAAAAACAGTTTAAGAGACCTCGGAGTGAGAATGCAAGACGATGCTACGTTCGAAGAACATATTGCTAGAGTTATCGCTGTTGGAAAAAGATGGAGTGGATGGGTTTTACGAACTTTCTCGTCACGCGAA
>LQNS02278138.1:4658527-4668919 GCA_001587735.2 Parhyale hawaiensis
AGATTGTTTAACAAAATGCCTCGGCATATTCGAAACGCCACTGATATCAAAACTGTAGAGTTCAAAAATTTGCTGGATTCACATTTAAGAAGAATACCAGATAGACCAGCGTTCAGCGGTTACGTGCACTGTGGAGATAATTCGCTGCTGGCTCTCTCTTTGGTCGCAAACCGCGGCACCACAGAAGACACCCAGCAGAGTGACTCTACACACGTGGGGTGACGTGAGCAACGTCACCTGGACTTCTTCCGAAGACTCTCAAGGTAACTCAAGGTATTAAACCATCACAAATGTTTGTGCGGTATATACAGTGAACTTCGTCCCCTCCATATTTCACCACAACCCTCCTTCAGCTTTTCAATGAATACAAACTTAATGGTACCGTATCTGGAGGCATTGCTCTATTAGGGGAGGACCCCATCAATTGTTACGGTTAAGGGAAATATCTTCAAAAATGAAGTATAATTTATTTCAAAAATCAAGTGATTACACCTCCTTTTACAACGATGAACAATTCTAGGAAGGGCCTGATCCACTGCGATCAGTATGAGAAGAAGAACCAGGATGATCACAGTCATAATTGAACACAGACGTTTCGGGTAAAAATAAAATTATTAGAAGTAATTTTTTAAAGAGACCAACATACCAAAAGTTAAGAGCGTTAGATTAGGTGAGCGGCGTTAGGTGGATACTATTAGAAGAGGGGCGTTGTGGTGGAAGAAAACCATTAAGTTAGACGAAGGGCATTGAGTTAGTTTTAAAAGCGTTATGATGCATTAGGAGCGTAAGGCTAGATAAGAAGCATTAGGATAGATTTGGAGTGTTGATTTAGATGAGCGTTGGGTTAGGTAAGGTGCACAAAATTAGATGAGGATCGTTAAGTTTGATGAGAAGCGCTACGTGAGGAACATTAGGTTGAGTTAGATGAATCTCTTCAGGTTAGATCAGAAAATCTTGGATAGATGAGCCTTAGATTAGCTGAAAGCAATTGGCCAGACGAAGAGCGTTAGATTAAGTTAGGGACGTTATGTTGGTTAACGAGCATAAGATTAAAAGAGGGGCGTTTTGTTGGAGAAGCACAGATGAGAGTTATATTATGAGTGTTGGGTCCGATGTGGAGCGTTAGATTTGGTTAATAGCGTTAGGTTAGATAAAAATAGTGAGATTAGAGCGAGGTATTAAGTTTGAAGATGAGTAGCATCTTAAGCTACATTAGGAACATTAGGTTATGTTCAAAAAGTACTTTAATCCAAATGAAAAGCGTTACGATAGATGAGGAGAGTTAGGCTGGATTAATTAACAGCATTAGGTCAAGTTATAAGACGTGTGTGACGTTAGATAATGTGCGTGAGCTGATGAGCTTCAAGTTAGAAGAAGAGCAGAGGGGTAAATAAGGTGCGTCAGATTAAGTTAGATGAGTTAGATTAGATCAGGAACGTTAGATGAGACTAAGTGCCTTTGGTTAGACGGCGAGCAGTAGTTTAAATTAGGGGAGTTATGTTAAATACGGGACGCTAATCCAGATTAGGAGCATTAGGTTAGATAATAAGCGTTCGGCCATATCAAAAGCAAATAGGTTAGATGGGGTGAATTATGTTAGAGGAGGCGGATTAGAATAATAGAGGTTATATGAGTTCGTCAGGTTTAAGTGCCGGCCTTTAGTTTCGACAGAGTGGGTTACTTATTTGAATTGAAAGAGCGAGTCTTATGTTTGGTATATTTTAAATTAAATATATTGTGTAACTGTGGAATTTTCGTGGGTGCCGCTAATTACTATTATTTTCGATGTCTTAAAAAGTAATGCCATACCTGCTGCAATGGCATATGTAGGGGCGTAACTTGTTCCCCTCTGAGTATTAACAATATTTCGCCGTGGGAAAAGACAAGCGTACTTGTTTCGTATTTATTGCGCGTTCACCCATCCATAGTTTCTGTAACACCAAAATAAAACAATAAAATATTCCAAAGTTTCTTATAAAGTTTCATATCAAAAATCTATGTACTTGTACAACATTTAAAAAAATTCGTATTTATTAGGACCAAATAAAATTCTCTTTTCGTATAGGTTCTCTAACGTTATTAAAACACTTATCGGCAACAATATTCGTTCAAAGGCTATTTAGTAAAGAATTCTCCGTTTATTAAGATCCGTCTTACAAGGGCTGGAGCATCGCGCCACGCAAGTTCTCTCTCCAGCAGGAATACCACGGGAGACGAACCGAGCAGCGAGAAGACACAGCCCAGGCAAAATATAGGCTAACTTAGCGAAATATTGGTCAATCCGGCCTGTGAGCGCCGCAACTTAAGGGACACTGATACCTAGCACCGGCGCAGACTATACGTTAGTTCTGTTGTATCCGCAAAAGTACAACCAGAAGTGACAAATAAATTCTTAATACGTTTGGCTAATATCGTGGGATAAAATATTGCGGCTACAGCATGCACCATTCGCTAGCTGCGCTGCTTGCTTATTTGCAGCTTCATTAGCAACGGTGACGCTACGAGTGTTTGAACGCTTGTGTTTATTATGCCGAGGCCGCATATGCATCGACACGAAAACTTGGAAGTACGGATGGGCAGCTCACTGAGCGTCCTGAAGTATAAACTCGGCAGCATGGACGATGTGTCAAGTGAACTACTTCGCATCTCGTTGTTGCTGCAAATGTCTAGTGTGCTCCCAACAATAGAATGCAGGGAATCTCATAATTTCTTTCAGGTAAGTCATTTTGTTGCTTTAATCGCAAATTGATAAAAATTTAAAAGCAAAGGCGATTGTTAAAAATGATATTTTAAAAACGTTTCGGAGACCTGCTCCATCATCAGTTCTGAAAAATACTAAGTCAGATCTAAAAACTTTTGCGTCATTCAAACTATGCAAAACAGAGTTGATAAAAGGGGAATGACAAAATAATAATATGAAAGCCTGATAAAGGCCGTGGAGTTGTCATACTAGACAGACAGCAATGTATCAACAGCATTTTGTCAATTATTTCCGACAGAACAAAGTTTTTGCAAATTAATGACAACATTGAGAAAATAATCATAAAAGCCGAGGACAAAATCAATGACATTTTACGTAAATTGAAGGAAGCCAAAGTGCTTTCACAGGAGACCTACAGTAAGCTGTTTACGTCTGGATCTGGCCCTGGTACTTTATACGGACTTCCCCAAATACCTAACTTTGCATCTAACTTTCAGTTTCGCACTATTTTTGCTGCCTATAACACTCCAAGCTTTAAACTTTCTAACTAAATACCTTGTTCCTATTCTTAGCCCATTTACCACGAATCAATACATCGTTGACAATTCCACAACATTTGTTGAAGAACTGAATACCTTTAGCAACGCAGACTTAACCATGGTCTCTCTCGACATAGAGAACTTATTCACCAATATACCACTCCGTGAAACTATAGATATCTGTCTCACCAAATTATTTCCTAATGCTGCAGACTGTGTTTTGGGATTGAGCCATAATATTTTTAAACCATGCTTGAATTATCCGTGATGAATTCCTTTTCATATTTTCGCAAAAATTTTATCGTCACACAGACGGAAGGGTTAGGTATGGGCTTGCCCCTTGGGCCAACTTTCGCGAATGTCTTTATGTGTTTCCATGAAACTAAATGATTATCCGACTGCCCATCTGATTTTAAACCAGTTTTTTACAAGAGATATGTAGATGATACATTTTTACTTTTCGTCACCTCGACCACGCTGAATTATTCTTAAACTCTGTGAACAACAAACACAATTGTATTAAATTTACTATGGAACGAGAGTCAGACAATAGCCTACCTTTTATAGACTCTCTTGGGCCGAAATATGTATAGCAATGTGTTCCACTCCTCAATATACCGTAAACCTTGTTTCACGGGTCTTGCTACAGGTTTCTTCAGTTTCTCCGCCTTTCGATTTAAACTCAACAGCATTCCAACTTTACTATCTAGAGCATACCGTTTGCCATCTCCATTTGAGAAAATCCACTTTGAGTTTAGCTTTTTACGTTCTTTTTCTCCCACAATGATTTTCCACTCAATTTAGTCGATTCTCAAACCAATAAATTTTTATCAAAAAAGTACTCCCCTGATGCATCCCATAATCAAGATGGCCTCCGTCTACTTCACTGTTCATTGCCATACTTCGGATACCCTACGGAAAACGGAAAAGAGCTTGTATCACTTTTTACTCAATATTTTAATACTGTTAAACTATGTCCAATACTCGTTAATAATTTCAAACTTTCAATATTTATCCGGTACAAGAATGGTCTTCCCACACGGCTACAGTCGTGTTTGGTATATAAATTCAGTTGTGACCGGTGCCCATCTGTGTACGTCGGAATGACGTCACGTTGCCTATTCGCCAGAGTCGCAGAGCACAGTAGGAGGAGCTTCCGTACGGGAAACATAGTGGGCAATCCTCTCATTCATGAGTCCGCCAGCATGCTGAACTGTGTGGTGCACGTGTATTCTTAGATAGTTTTAGTATTTTAAAAACTGCCAACAGCGATGTAGAATTAAATATTTTAGAATCCCTTTATAGCCACACACTCAAACCCGATCTCAATAGCAATAACAGTTCCTATCCCTTGAAACTAGTCAATAGATAATTTTTTTAGTAAACTTTATCAACACTGTTTTGTATAGTTTGAATGCCGCAAAAGTTTTTACTTTTGACTCTGTATTTTTCAGAACTGATGATGGAGCAGGTCTCCGAAACGTTTTTAAAATGATATAATTTTTAACAATCGTATTTGCTTTTAAATTTCTTCCAGGTAAATGTACTTCTATAGTGTGCTCTATAGATAGAACAGGCTATCTAAAGGTAGAGTCAACTTAGACCACACCCTCACCTGGGAAACCCACATGCACTGGTTTGTGCTGCGGGTATAGGCCCACTGGCCCTAGATGAGTAAGTGTAGTCGCAGTCGCCCTCTGGCCAAGAACTATAGCGCCAATTTGACGGAAGGAACAAATGACCCGAGACTTCCCACCCCCTCATCTCTGAGGGAAGCAGTTCTGCCACAGCGCTGGGCATCCACACACAACTGCCGAGTCAGCACACCAAGATCTGCAAAGAGCTCGAGAGTCTGGCGGAGTATCGAACCAGCGAGCGATACATGGTGTTAGAGCTGAGAACGGAAGCATGCAGCTATCGTGGATCTATCTATCTATCTTCAGTAAGGACCGATGTGTATATATCTGTTTATTTATTTATTATTTATTTTTGTGTTTATCTGTCCACGTTCTGTCACGCTGCAACATAACAGATAGGCGGAAATTAGCACAGGTCGTCCTGACAAGCTTCAATGAAAACTAATCGGTAGAAAATAGGCCAGGTTTCAGTTGATGGCAAACGTATATCTGCATGTAGTTTTTTCTTTGCCAACACTGAAGTCCGCTCAATGCAGCTACATACAGCTTCTCTAATCACTCTTGCATTGTGAGTTGTGCTCTCTTTTGAGGCTTCCTTCGTTCAAACTTCAGTTGCCCTAGGCTTACACTGATGCTCTTATGGACTGCTTAATCATCGAAGTAAATGGTAAGATATTCTTCGGCGGTCAGGAGGCTAGAAAAGGATACCAGGATTTTTCGGCAGCAAGCAATTTTCTGCAATTTCGGTTTTTCATTCAACAGAACAACTTTTTACTTGAGGAAAAATTTCCGAGTTATATGGCACTATCGAGTATCTTGGATGCAGAGCTCAGTATTTATTAGCAGCATTATCGACTGTGGGCAAAAAAAAAAAACATTGCTTGCTTTTCAGCGGATCTCCTAAGGTAAGCTTGGAATTGTTCAGATCCAGAATGCTTATCTGTTATGTTCCATAATTCAGGTTGGAAATTACCGTTCATCGTACCTAAAGAAGTAAATATCAAATTATGATCAATGAAGAAGGGTCATCACAAATTCTTCGCTGTCATTTTTGATAGCGCGGGCATTTTGGTATTATATTAAAAATCTGTAAACTTCATTTATGTGCTTGTTTCTTATCTTGTTTGTACACAGTTCCTTCGCTTTAAGATAATAAGAAATTCGTGCGTCAATGGGGAAGGTATGCCGTTGGGAAAGTTTTAGAGTCCGCCATACAGTCTATGTTTTCGTTCATGAGTCAGGACTAAATTAGACAGATTCTTTGTTTTAGGGTAGGAAGAAATTTGAAGGTTGAAAATTTAATTCGGTTGTATCCGTTATACGGAAGATGAAGCTGTGCTCAGTTGCACGAATGTGTACGTTAATTTAAAGGTGATGCCGGAAATACAATTGGATCACATATACTTTTCCCTTGATAATGAGAACGTCGGTTGAGGTCTGGGCTGGTTTATTTTGATAGATAGTGATATCGATCAATATCAATCATTATGCTTCCCTTGCGCACAGGCAGAGTGTTGAACATTGCTCGAGAACGAAGTAGCTATCTGGTGATGGTGACTCGTACGGGCAGGAGTGAACGGGGTGAAATAGCGCGTGGTCTATGACGAGCTAAATAACACCTGCTTTTTGCGAAAGCACAGAAGATGGCGAGGGTGACGCAAAGGGGCACGGACAGTCTAGTACCTATCTAGACTGTCCGTGTACATTGTACAAGTCTGTCAATCGTGAAAATTGTCAGCCAACATAAATAAACACCGCAATGTTTCAATTTATTTATATATTTATAAACTTGTATATTTTGAGAGACATTGACAGATATTGATTTACATATTGATAGGTTTCCTTTTCTTGAGATGGCGTAAATGTAGATTTCGATTACTAGCTGTTAAAGAAATTTTAATACCCACGACGCGCATTTCGCTGTTCTCCAGCTCATCAGGTGGGAGGGTCAGAGTTGCTAAATTTAGTTCTTGAAATCTTGCGAAATTTAGAGAGGTTTCCATAGGAAGGTGTAACTATGAAACTGGATGTTCCAAAAATATAAATAAAATTTTCAGTCAAGCGAATGTTTCGTCAATTATCAGCTACAGTCCGCTGCGTTGACTCCAATTACTGCACGCTGCAGACACGCAGATGTACCGAGGGCGACAGTTTATAACCTGTCGAAGGTAAAAGGCTGGCGCATCAGCATGGCAGTCTTCGTAATAAATACAAATCCCACAATTGGCGAAAACACCCCACACGATTGCGGAAAGTTAACTTGAAGCGTTGGTTGGCCTTTGATGATGGTCGAAAAATCTTCAAGATGCAGCATGAATGAAAAACATTTGCAGTTTTCCGCCGCTTGCTGCATATATTGAATTAACTTGCCATGGTTTCCGATATATTATTTTATTTCATATTATTAATGATGTCTGTATATATTTATATGTTTTGTACGTTTCGTGTCACTCTCTTAACGAAATAGGTGAAAAATAGATCAAGTTGCAGATTTTGTAATTAAGTTGCGTTTTCATGGAAGTCAATCACCAGGTTGCAGAAGATGGCAAAAGTGGAATCCTTCTTTCTTTATCAGAATGCACGCCTTGCTTGAAACACTTCTTGATATCGAATAGCATGTGGTCTATGACCAGCTGAATAATACCTATTTTTTGCGACAGCAAAGAAGATGGGGAAGGCGACCCAACGGGTCCGGCCCATGAAGTATTATGGGCCGGAAGGAACTTGCTTGAACCTTGCTTGTATACTTGTTTATTAACTTACTTGCTTGTTGCCACACTCGATTTTCGCTGTAGGATAGGAAGAAATTTGAGTCAATGGTGGGCCCGTCCCAGGGAAAAGTTTTAGGGTGCGCTATGCAATCTATGTTACAAGAAGGCCAGCCGTCAAAAATGACGGCATTATTTTATGATTAATTTTTTTATTGTTCCCATTCTTAGTATAGGTTTTGCTGTAAAATAGGTCTCATCCCTGCAGGCTTGATCTTCCATTAATGAAACGCAAATTGTACAACCATGACCTTTGCGAGTGCAAAATATCCCCCTTGCAAGATAAGGCGCGAATATCAGTTAGGAATTGATCAAACGCTGAGCAGCACCAAAAAAATATATTTCAGTTGAAAGAATTCACCGGAAATGCTCAGGGCTTACCGTATCGTGGATACCAACAGATAATTTGGCTGCAATGTAAATTCAATGTATAAAGGCGTTTGCTCAGCGTGAAGTTTCAACTGCTACGAAAACTTTCAGCTGAAGAAAGCATAAGCGAAAGTGATTATGCACAAAAGAAACGAAAACTCCAACCAAGACTGAGCTTCTCGAAGTGCTAAGAAGGAATTTAGCTAAAAGCATGTGACAGAGCTCATGCCCGAAGAATCAAAAACTCTATCAAAGATAACACTTTTCATCTACCACGCTCAGGCGAATCATCATCATCCTGTCAAAAAAAAAAAAAAAACTAGTTTCGAAAGCGTAGCGAGATTCAGAAAGAGCAGTATTTGAACTTTTGACCATATATTTCAAAAAGCTATACTCGTCACCGTTACCCCATGGGAAGAATTTTTATGGTATCTCAACTTGTTTTTCAGTAGAAGAATTTTCTACTATCTAAGTTGCTAACAGCGTGACGGACGAAAGGACAAACATTGGAGCAAGAATGTAAACAAGCAAGCGAGCGAGCAAGTGGACGCGGAGCAAGTGACCAACATCAGTGTATAGTGGATCGTTCAAAAGTCAGGACGAGAGAGATACTTTAGGAGCGTCATAACTTGGATACCGATTGCCGCATGCCTCGAGTGCCCGAAAGAATAGAAATTCTGAAATTTTAGTCTACTTGCCAGCATCAGTAGCTAAGATGATTGAGGAAGACAATTAGTCTGCTGGTTTCAATGCTAAAAGGAGTATCAGCATTTGCTATATGGTAGGAAGAAATTCGAGCGTTGAAGATTTGATGTCACTATATCGATGGGGGTCAATGGTGGGGGACTTGCCAGAGCTCAGCAGCATAAACGTGTATGTTAAACATAAAGTTATTATTGAGAATCACAACTGGACGACATTCGGTACATATCTAATCTAATACTAAGAATGACCGTCGTGTGTTTATAAATATATTTATTTATTTGTATGTTCGGTGTCACGCTCTTAACGAAATAGATAGGCTGAATTTAGCCCAGGTAGGAGGCTCTGGTTGTCCTCTCAAGCTCTATTGAAAGTGATAGGCAGAAAATAGGCCGGGCTGCAGAAGATGGCAAACGTATCTTAAGCAGGGACAGTTGAAATTCCAACAATGAAGACATCGCAGGCTTAGTCTGATTTGTACGAGTATTAGCTTCTCCATACATCGAATCTACGGCAAAGTATAGGGCGACCTTATGTCTGAATGCACATCTTGCATTGCCGAAGTTGAAATCGTAGCACTGAAGATATCTGAAGCTTCCGTTGTCACTTTCATGCTTCTTGGTTCGTAGTTTCTTCCCACTGATGATTTCGTTGCATGAGCTATTCTTCCCACTTTGATGCAATTGTCAACGAAACCGACGAACTAACCTAAGCTAGCGTTACCTAACCTAGCCTGACCTTACCTAACCTTACCTAACGTTACTTAACCTAGCCTAACCTTACCTAACGTTACCTTACCTAATGTAACCAAACCAAACCTTACCTTACCTAACGTAACCTAACGTGACTTAACGTTACCTAACCTAACACAATCTAACTTAACGCTACCTAACCTAACGTTACTAACCTAAGCTAACGTTACCTAACCTAGCCCAACCTTACCTAACGTTACCTAACCTAATCTAATGCTACCTAACGTAACGTTACTAACCTAAGCTAACTTTACCTAACCTAACATTACCTAACCTAGCGTTATCTAACCTAACCTAACCTTACCTAACCTAACCTGCGATACAGCGAGCAGACACAGCACACGAACTTGAACGTCGCCTGCACTTAGACCGACGCCGTACACAAACATACATATAGCCAATGGCGAGTTTGTAGCCAGTGCGTCCCAGCCTTTTTCAGCACCCGGCTCCGGTTTATCAAAAATGGCTTACCCGGCTCTGGGGAGCTAATTTTTTCTTTTGTTTTTCGTGTAAGCTGATTTATTATGAGTGACGTTTGACTAATATATCTGTATACGGTCTTAAACTACTGTCAGTGCAAGAAACCCCCGGCCCGGCTATTTGGTTTTGGTCGCCGCGGCCCCGATTACTTTATTTTTGCTCGCCACGGCCTCTGTCTTTCCAAAATCTTCACCCCGGTCGGCCTCTTCCGCATGATATAGAATGTTCCTGAAAGAATGCGAGCCATGTTTGCTATTGAAAAAGAATAATGGATAGTAGGCCAGGTGGTGATTTTGTAATTTATCCCAAGCACAGCATGGAGTTAAATAGATTAGATTAGATAGGCGGCAGTAGACGAACCAAAAGGCCCATTCCCAAAAAGACACCGGGACTTACACCCCGGTCCTCTATGAGCTATTGCCATTATGTTAGTAGAATGTAGAG
>LQNS02278138.1:4673886-4686829 GCA_001587735.2 Parhyale hawaiensis
CCTGAAAAGCTGAAAGTCAACATCAGACCGGCTAGTACGCCAACGGGCATAAGCCTCCCGCTTTAACTGGTGCGCTCTCCTACAGGCATCATCAAACCAGGGCTCATCGCCCGTCCTAACCGTTATGAAGCGGGAAGGGACATTTTTGCGAGGAACGGATGATTAACTTTTGGTGAAGATCCGTCCTTCCGTTTGTTTGTTTGTTTGTCTGCCTCATTTTTCTCAACGCTATAACTAAAACAATTACTGAAGCTGTTAACACTATTGGAGGGCACAAATGATTAGATTTTGGTGTTGATACAAAGAAAATCACAGTATCAGAACCAATTTTAATTTTTCTTAACCATTACCTTGCTTGGCGGAGGTATGCGCTCTCAGAGTGCTCGAGTTTATTGATGAAATAGTGCTTCTATCAATATTCTCCAATAGTAGCCGAAGTTTGTACCAACAATTTTGCAACACCCTGCATGTATATTTAGTCATAATAATAATTGCTGTGTGGCATTTTAACGGCATTTTAATGTGTGCTTCTTATATTTATATATAGTTCCTAAATTAACCTGTCCTACCTATGTTGTAACAGACGGTCAAATAGCGCGTAGTCTATGCTGAGCTGAATAACCTTTTTTTTTGCGGCAGCAAAAAAATAGTGATAGTGACCCAATGGGTCATGGGCTGTCTAGTTTACTATAAAATTATGTATAGAGATACATCCATTTTAGATGTAGAGATACGTCTATTTATGGACTACTTAATACAATGACTAACACAATGCCTTGCGTCTGAAAAATTCCAGACGCTGCTTGCAGAATTAGTTTAGGCCACGTGAATGAAAATTACTTGTGGTGGCCAAGATACCGGTACGTCATGTGACAGAATTTGAGCACCTCGCAACCAGACGCTCAGTAACATTGTGTATGTTAGTTAATTTCGCCAAATTTAAGCATTAAGTCTAATAGCTGTTATCAGCATCATATAGATTGAACCCAAAGGGTAAATCTGAAAACGATCATGCTTAGTTAGAAAGTATTTTATTAACATGCTAATGAACATGCAATATAATAAATGACATTCAAATTAAGAAAACTAATTAAACTTTGATGACCTTTCGAAAGAAAGCAAATGTATTAATCCTTTGAAGATAGTATTAGCAAACACCTCGTAGCGTAACAAACATTATATTCAACTAATGAAAACACATATTTACTGATGGCATTCAGGGACATGTGGCATTAAGTTAACATTTCCATGGCAGTCTAGTCCCATCAAACTTATGGCTATATAAAAATGTAAGAGGAAAATGCAAGATTATATAGTATACAATATGAAGTGCTATCATATCAATATAATTTCAGTTAACTAAAGAATTGCAATCAAAGTAGATTCTTAATAATGAAGATTTAAGGAAATAAAATGTTTTGTCGATAGTATGTTTATTTTGAAGTTGTAGTTAAATCTTAAAATTAAAAGAGTGTCTGAAATCTAAGTTCAGCACGAACTACTTAATACTACGAGTAAGTAGTCCATGGTTCAGGTCTTCTGACGTTTTGCCCTCTTGAATTCGGCCACACTGTGCTTCACACTACCGCCAGTGGAGAGTTTTCTCCTGTTGTTGAAAAAACGGTTGCTGACTACTTTAATTCATGAGGCGATTAGAAAAGTCATCGGTGTGTCGGTCGCAGACGATAAACGAAGAATTGAGGTACTGTGCAAGAATTCTGATTCCCGCTTTTCTTGCAGGAATATTATTGCTGCAGAGCTCGCGTCTAATATAGCAAATGCTTGAGACACCGCGGTGCTCAATGGAAAAGAAGGATTTTTCTGTCCTCCACGAAAAAGAATTTCTATGTACTTCGTGTTTGACTGGTCATTAGTTAACTTTCTTTGACAACAACCCTTGTACAGATGTTCCGTTTTGCGAGCAGTATACCCTGCAACAGTATCAGACACCTGACGTGATTCGTCGTTTAGTTTTAGGGTCTCAGCTCGGCCAATCAGCTGCTCGACGTCGTCCATAAGTTTAACCATGTGAACGGGATCTTCTTCGGTTGACAGTGTTTTAGAATCAAGTTTCAAGCCTTCCTTTACCAATGTCTCGATCTTTAGAATTTACTCGGAGGTGATAATATCCTTTACGGAGATCAGGAATCTCCCACCACTCATTTGGCGGCACTGTCCAAAACGCCTTTCAATTCGGTCACTCTGAAACCTTGCGGTCAGGACAAACTGCTGCCCTTCAGAGAGAAGATCTTCAACCAATGCTGCGTGGCACCGTACTGTGCGAACCAATGCGGCGTTTGTTTGGGTCGAGAGCGTGAACTGCTGCGTGTTTGGCATCTGCTGATTTTTCCAATATTCCAGCCAATTCGCGAAGGTTCTCAAGAATTGAGGTTTTCCATCTCCTTTCAAGGCTGCATTTCCTACTAATTACTGGAATTAAATCTTGCTTTTGAAGTTGAGATCGTCCACCAAATGTTCACGAGCTCAAGAAAACCAGCCGAGTCAGCTTGTTCTGGAAAGTAGTGTCTGATGGCAGCAATGGTGGAGGGGTCGAAAATAGCTAGAGCAACCGGAACGTTCTGCTTGCAGTTTCCAGGATGCAGCATATTCGCTTATAGCTTTGGTGCCGCTCGCAGGTTTGCTTGGCACTGCATATCCCTTTCCCGAACTTTGTGAAGCAAAGACCACCGTTGTTTCGCCGCCCGTAACTTCAACTGCTGAATCCGCCAAGTCGTTGCTCGTGAAGGGTGGGAATATTAGCCTTTTCTGATTCAAAAGATTATTTCTAATATTTTTGATAATATGCACGGTATCATGGAATAGGTATATTGGCATATAGATACGCAGATCATCTTCGTCTTTTCCGTGGACTTCAAGAAGCTTTAGATAAGCTGAGACGTTGGCGGAATGATTGTCACTTACGCAAGCTCTAACTTTAAGCCCTTTTGCTTTTAAACATCGAATACACTTCAATATTTCATCTGCTATCCAATCAGCCTGGAGCTTATTTTCCGGCACGGCGTGCAAAACGTAGGGAACACTCTTTGTTAGACCAACAATCATAAAAGTCATCATGCCCTTATGCAAATTACCAGCTTCATCTGTACCGAACAACTCTCCTCCAAAATATTCTTCGCACTTTTGAAGATAGATCTCATCGAAGAGTAGCACAACATCCGACGATATGCAGTTGTTTACTCGCAACAGTTTAGCAGTGGCAAATACGTTGACTTTGCCTGTGAAGGTTGAGTTCAATACATAAAAAGTATTTAAAACTCAAAATGGATTTGAATTATTGTTTACGAAATTACGAGTACACATTAGCTACGCTGTATATGAATGCAATGCAAAAAATGGACTACTGTATACACTGTATACTCCCAATGCCCCGATAATACCACAACTATTTTATTTTGATATGTTAATTACACTCAGACACATTTGATACATTACAAGTATTTGGTAAAGTAGTAATACACTGTAGAATAATGCATCTGCGTAGCCACTGAAAGTTTTACGAACTTTTTGGGCAATACTAAGCATAAGCTAATACAATTGCATGATGAATTATATATTTGTGAAAAAATTATATTCTGAACCCGCAGACGAAACTGCAAATTTGCACACTTATAGTAGGCTAATTCCTATTCATTTGTAGCATTATATTCTGGAAAATGGATCAGATAGAAGACGAAAATTTTTCTTTCAAAGTGATCCATGGAATACTTAATACTATTAATTCGTAAATTGGGGATTCGTTTGCAAAATTCTTTACATATTTGGTAGCTACATATTTTCAGCTCTATTGGTTATATACTGAGTGCAGGGAATAGGAGTTTGCGTTCAGAAGTCCCTCTTCATCGAGAAATTATGCAACCGCTGACGCCACAGTAGGATGTTGTATTTTATACTATTTCTCCTCGTATTATTTCTTAAGTTAACACCGATTCTAATAGTTATTTCTACAGGAAAGTCATTTCGTTGCTTTAATCGCCACTTGATACGAAACTTAAAAGTCAACATGCTGAACAGTGTGGTGCACGTGTATTCTTAGATAGCTTTAGTGTTTTAAAGACTGCCAACAGCAATGTAGAATTAAGAATTTTAGAATCCTTTTATATCCACAAACTCAAACCCGACCTCAATAGCAACAGCAGTTCCTATCCCTTGAAGCTAGTCAATAGATAATTTTTTTTAGTCAACTTGTCCCTAAAAACTAGTCAATACCGTAGATAATTTTTTTTAGTAAACTTTATCAACCCTGTTTTGTATAGCTACTTTGAATGACGCAAAAGTTTTTACTTTTGACTTTGTATTTTTCAGAATTGATGATGGAGCAGGTCTCCGAAACGTTTTTAAAATGATATAATTTTTAACAATCGTCTCTGCTTTTAAATTTATAATTATTTCTACCGCATTTTACAACTGATTGTAATCATTCAACCTGCAAAATGGAGAAAAAATTATCATCTATAAACTATAGAAAGAAAATTTTTTATTTTTGTCGATGAAAAAATACTTCTAACGGTATTAAACAAAATACGTCCTATGAGCATAATACACGCAACGGGTACATGCACAATATGTACACACTTCAAATAACTATTTCTTTAATTGCTTATAGATTACACGATTATTATTTTTATCATTCAAAGGTCAGATGAAGAGAAATGTACAAGCTACTTAATTTTTCTGTATTCTAGAATTACGAAGTACATTTGAATTTTTTTATATTGAAGATGCTTTAAAATTCTACTTGTAAATGAAAAAAATATGAAATTTTGGATCTAATTGCAACTGAATCGAACTAGATTTTCCCATTATCGAAACCACAATTACAAAGGTCTCGATAAATGATGGTAAATAAAAACTATTCTCAAAACTACGTGGCCATTAAAAGAGGTGGAATATTTTGTATCAGCCAGGTAATGAGCATCAAAGCAATAGTTCCAGTGTAGATGCATCATGGACTACTTAATACCATTAAGTAGTCCATGAATGTATGGACTACTGGTAGATGTAATGTGTAAAACACTATTCTCACCACAAGATTACAATTGTAGAATGTATGATTGCATATGATTTCCACGATTACGTGGGTTACGCAGTAACACTAAATCCCATTTAAGAAGATAAACTATAAAATTAATTTTCAATGAAGGCACTCACTACGAGTAAAATTTCTGAGGAATGTCAACGATCTCCTCCCTCAACATCTTGTATGCCTGCACCGATGTGTACCGCAGCTCAAGTGCGAAGAGGATCATATTAGGTGAACATGTTGGCTGTTTTTTGTATTTCAGGCTATTACCTTCATCCAATGTTGCCTGCTGTTCTTTTGACTTTTCATTGAGATACGCTACGAAGTTGGCTATCACTGACTTACTAATGAGGAACGTGTTTCTTCCCTGTCTGAACCATTCGGTTAATGGCACCGGAAGATTCTTATAGTACAGCTTCACTCGTAGGTCGTTGGCCACATTAATGCAATGTTTCACCTCAGGGACGTTGGACTGATTAGTTTCAAGTTTGTAGATTATCTGGTGACCATCTTTGTTAACACAGGTGACGCCTTCGCCCAAAGATTTTATGCAGGCTGCGTCGACATGAATCGTGTTTCCAATGGTGTCCATTTCCTTGAATTTTTGGGATTTCATCTGGTTGGAACACTCACACAGTGGGTGGTTTTCGCGGAGTTTTGCAATTGTTTAGTTCACGTTCTGTTTGAGAAATACTGCTGATTAATTGAGAGTTGGGAAAAATGGTAGGAAATGGATCCATGCTGCTAATCAAACGATACCTGTGCTTATTTTCCCGCACGAAATGATTTGCAAAGTGTTTGTAGCAGACAAATACATGCTTCTGAGAATCAAGGTCTTCACGATTTAGAAAACAAAGCCACTTTCGCTGTAGATTTTGGTCTCTTGGCAGCTCGAAGACAGTTCTTTTTTCTCCAGCAGCGTGGTTAGTCAGGCATCCAGGGACGCCGAATTTATTCACCATGATAACTTTTCTGGTTTCCTGTATTTCTTTTCACTTGTTTATCCAACTAACATCAATAAATAGACTGATATATTCTCACAGCGAAGGCGCTTATATCCTGTCCGGTATCTTGGCTACCAAGTGAGCGTCTGGTTGCGAGGCGCTCAAATTCGGTCACAAGACGTACCGGTATCTTGGCTACCACAAGTAATTTTCATTCACTCGGCCGAAACTAATTCTGCAAGCAGCGTCTGGTATTTTCAAGGAGCTTGTATAGAGGAGAGAGCCAGTAGCCTAGCCCGTTCTAGCTCGAGTCTCTTATGGCTGTCAGCCAGTTGTCGTGTGCACCAATCGCATATCAGTAATGAGTCTCTTATGGCTGCAGCCAGTCGCGTAAGCACCAATCGCATATCAGTAACTCAGTTCGTCTGCTGCTCCCCCGTGAAACTCAGTGCTCCCCGTCTTTTCCACCAATGAGCGTCTCACAGCCATAAGATATCTGGTTGACTCGCTGGCAAGTCTGTAACTGGGCCACAAGGCTCCCTCCTTCTCTATTGAAGCTCCTTGGGTATTTTTCAGAAGCAAGGCAAGGTGTTAGTCCGTGTGTGAAGTTGTCCATGGTCCAATTTAGATGTATGTTAGATTCATGGGTCTTCAAAGTTAATATGTTCTACAGGTCAGCAATTTCTTCCACCAGACCTGCGATGAATAAGATATCTAATAGTGCCAGCCCACCACGATATGCCTTGAGGTTGTCTGGTAGCTAATAGGCAATAAAACTGCTCTGACTACAGCTAGTTCTACTGCATTTCTATGTCAGTGCACACAAACTCCGGAGTCGGCAAATCTACAAAGTTGGACTAATCCTCACAGACCTATCAACATCAACAAGCAATATAATAAACACCGTCGTGTGTTGATTTGTTTATATATTTATACTTAGGTATGTTTCGGGTCACGCTCTTAAGGAAATAGATATGCGAAAAATAGGCCAGGATGCAGATTTTATGATTAGGTTGCGTTTTCATGGAGATCGGTGACCGGGTTGCAGGTGGCGAAAGTTAGCTCCTTAATACCTTTTCCTTAATGTTCTTCTTGTTTGAAAAACTTGAAATCGATAGACTAGAGATATTTCAGCTTCTCATAGCCCGGCCATGCAGTGTTATTCTATAACTTTCTTCATGCATCCAACAATATATCTGTTCTCAGTTTACCACGTACAAATTAAGAAGGTAATCAATGAAGGGCGGACGAGGAGATGATTTTTTCCGGTAGCAGACATTATTTTTTTCCGCCGTGTTCCTTTTGACGGCCACAGCTGATTTCTCTTCAACACAAAATCTTTGATGTACTGAAGGCTGGTTGGGTATCATGGATAAGGAGCTAGTAATTAATTGAAATTCACTGAGGCTTGCTGCTTTCAAGTGTAAGATTTTTTCACCTGTATTCCATGATGGGAGACGATTGGGCTTCTTACATAAAGTGAATGAGAGAGAGCACTTATCTCTTATCAAAATGTGAGACGGCTGTTCTAGCGTATCCTTGAGAATTATATTAGTGACAAAGGTATATACATAGTGAATGGAAACGGGTCGCCTCGATTTCTTAGCTGTCATTCTTGACAGCACGCGCACTCTAGTAATGTAAGATTGTTGTGACAAGCTCTCTGAGTCCTGGGTTGTGTTGTGATCTTGTTCCATTTGTAGCATTTTAATGTCGGTGGACTCAAATCCAGTTGTGATGTTTCATCCTCGGTGCAATATATAAAGTTGGCCAGGCTGAGGATGATAAAGGAACTGTGTACAGTTCTTTATCTTGAAGTATATCTTTTGTACAATACTTAAGATTAAGTTACTTGCTGCAAGCAGCCGAGGTATAGATGGCTTAGAAATAGAGACTAAGTACAGTAATACTGCAAGGTGTGGACAAACAAGGTGCAGTGTCCACACGAGCTCGAGCATTTGATTTGTTGTTTCCTCCCACAATTTGCGAGCCGGTGAATACATTTACGATTTGGAAACCAGCATATGCTCAAGTCCCGTACAATTTTTATTGACGGTTGAACCGTCAAATATTTTTGTAGAAGATGTTTCGATATGTTTGTAAGACTAGCATGTACGTGCACTGTGGAGATAATTCGCTGCTGGCTCTCTCTTTGGTTGCAAACTGCGGCACCACAGAAGACACCTAGCAGAGTGACTCCACACACGTGAGGTGATGTGAGCAACGTCACCTGGACTTCTTCCGAAGACTCTCAAGGTAACTCAAGGTAGGTAAGCATGCGAGCAATGGTTTCAGAGCTTCCTCCGAACTTACCTAGCTGTCGCTAATGCGCGTGAAGCGCCGGTTCCGTACTTCCTGTCTGACATGAGCAAGGAAGAAGTTGCTAGCAATATGTTTTCACCATACGTTCATCATGCGAGTCTTAGAGTATGTTGTATTGGCGCAACGCATGCTATATAACAGTTTCTAAGCACCTCGTACGGTTACAGGGATGCATGGTAAGTCTACAGCAGCGGGCACGCATGCATTGGTATAATGGCACAAATGTTGCATGTACCTCTTCAATTCAGTAATTTAATCTCATTTCCATTTATAATCACACATTGCTCGAACGTTACCATAACTTGAAATGTTTTTTGTGAAGATCAATATTGTGAAGGGGTAAAATCTATGAAGTGCCCTCGGCACTCTAACGAGGCGTTAGAAAAAAAACGCGCATTTGTCAGTTGTATGCTTAATGCTACAGCTAACGAACTGTTTGGCGAACTTAACCCTTTCGTTCCCGACAGGAACTCCAGTTCCCGCATTAAAGTTTTCATTCTTGAAACCAGTGCGTTGTTTCTCGCTCTGGAAATTTGGACAATATATTTTAAAATCCTTCTGACGTCAGACCTTGTATTTCATTTACTATTGAATAAAACGGGAGATGGAGCTCAAGTGATTACAATGAGAGTGTCTATTATGAGCTTCTTTTAGAACCTCATAACAAGACCTGAGTTTCTGGTACCGAAAGGGTTTAACACATAATGATGGAAAGCGAAGACACACGCAGCGTTTTGCAGTGCTGGTCAAACTTAGCTTCGTGACACGTGCACTTGAGAAATGTGAGAGTGATGCAGTACGATTTTTCTAGACTGAAATTCTATTTTTGCTGCAGCCACTAAGAATAGCGGGTATATTTAGCAAAATTAGATGAGTTTCACATCATACTCTTGCTATGTTTCCTCTAGCGCTAGGACTTGGTCGAATGCTGCTCCATAAAGGTTGACCTATGTCCTGTACTGTTCAAATTAATGCCAACACTAAGCTAACAAAACAAAGAAACTATGAAGAGTAAAAGTACTTAATTGAATTGGCGTCGCAGAGGCTTTTTATGTTTGTCAACCATTTACTTACGTTTTGCGTTGCCTATTGTGACTGCCCAATCTGGCAGGCGAACCAATCAGGTTCGCCAAACATACTCCACGGAAATGAGTGCAAAGCCTTCGTTTCGGATATTCAGTTGTTGACCTGTCTGCACCAACCATTCATTGTCACGTACGTTAAACGACTCTAAGTCTTGCAGAATTTGCAACGTATTTTCGGAGTAGCCTCCAACTACGGTGGGACTGCCGTAATGCAGCATCATTTTGTGCTTGTGTCTCATTTTCAACATAGGTTGACCGAGCCACGTCTCACCTGTGGCCGTGTTAAACATTTGGACGAAAGAGTTATAGTACTCCTTACCGTCGCGACGTTCTGATCCCCCAGTTATCATAATGTTAGTGTCATACCACAAGCATCCAAAATATTCCAGATTTGAATGGTTCAGTTTCCCGGCTAAGTTCCAATCTTGATGGTCATTCGGACTGTTGTTGACCCAAATTTCATCCTTGAATGGCCCTGCCCCAATGACATAAGCAAAAGAACCATTCGATACTGAGCAATGCCCCACACCCACCGTAAAGGGCAATTTTGTGTTGTTATACTCTTCACTAATAGAATCAAAATTATGTGCCTGATTTGATTCTACATACCATATATGGGTTGGGCCCATTGTGACAGCACTCTGGTAACCATATGCAGGAAGAGGTGGGGCAACTGTCCATGGCATTGTTTGCTCGTTTTTATGTAGCTTATAGCACGCAGTAGTCCAGAACTCTTTTCCATCTGGAGTCTTACGGAGTCCTCCACATGCATAGAAGTAGCTGTTGCTAAGAGCAAGAGTGTTGTACATCACTCCATGTTCCAGAGGCTGATATGATTTCCAGTTGATGTGTTCCACTTCCTTTCGCAACCCGTATCTTCCACTTGCAGCGTGTTCCGAGTTCCCTCCAGCGATCAGTGCTCGGCCTGAAATAAAACAATAACGAGTCAAACTACCAAATAGACCAAATTTTCGTGCACTCAGCTGTCAACAAGTCTGAATCGGTCAGTGCATCACTTCAGAGAACAATGGCCAGACATTCACAATAACTCGGGCATAGACTTCACGGTTAGTCCTTCAGACTGGCCGGTGAACAAGGGGCAGTCGATAACAGTAGGCGGGACAAAGTTAATTGTGAATTTTTAACGCCTTCAGACTCCAATCTTGCTAAAATTGTATGATGTATTTCCTTGTAGAGCTTGTAGTAGCTTTTTGTGCGATGTCCTAAATTTTCTACAACGAACCTCTTCCGTCGCGCTATCACACCAGGTTCGGCACCAATAGAGAAACTCATGAAACGGTTTCGTTCATTTATTTAGTGAGAATAGCACCCCCATATTTTTTTTACAGAAAATAAGCATTACGTTTGCCCATAACAGAAAAGCATCATACTATTTTTTTTTTAACTTTCACGATATCTCAGTTGACACGTGTGATTTTCAATGTACAACATCACTGCTTGCCTGAAATCGAAGGAACCCGACTTATGGAAGATGGTTGAGTTTCTAGCTTGTCCTTTGATGGAGTTCAAGCTTTTTGTTCACTTTTCTAATTGTTTTTTATGCCAGTGCCCAAGCAACAATGGCTCATGGGTTGGTAGGTAAGCATACCTCATACCCAGGTGGGCACCAGTGGGCTTCCTATATATGGGCATCGTATGGTGTTTATCAAATGCGTACCACATGAGCATCCCAACGCTACCCCATATGAATAATATCATGGGTGTTCCCATATCTGACACACGTGGACACGAATGGGTTTTCAAAGTGTGGGCAAGGTATTGTGATTCTCACATGGGTAGCAAATGGTGTTCCCTTCCCAATATTGTGGGACATCCCAAACATGACGAGTTCTCTGAGTTCTGTAGGAAACTAATCAGGGATCTAGTAGAAGACGGTCACGGGGTCCACGTGGGCCACACATGGGAAAATGGGATTCAAGTGGGCATTGGTGGGGATAAGCTGGGTAAAATGTGGGTAGGTCACTAAACGTCATAATATGGGATGTACGTGGTTTTCTAACATGGCTACAATATCGCTAACCCATACATGTTCAGACTTTGTGAGCATATGTATGCATATATTAATAATATTATGCAAGTGAAATTAGTTCTTCTATTAAAAGTCGTATAGAATAGAAAACAATTAGTATATTATAAGGAAAATTTTATATTGATCAGAAAAATTTGTTTTAGCAGTATGACCATTTCTTGAAATGTTCCTGTAATGTAGATTATCATTCAAACCGCAGAATAAAAGAGAAAACTGTAAGAATACCATTTTATTTTGATGTTTTGGTTTACTTCACGATTGTCATCTTATAATTTTTCATGTTATTGCCGCTTTCACCATTTATTTAGATCTTATATACTATCGTGTACTCCCAAGTAGCAATCTTACATTATATCAATAATATTAAAACGTTGGAGACATTATTTTCGTGTTATATATTATTTCAGGTATGTTATTATCATGTTATTTTAACCCTTTGCCTCCTGAAATTCAGATAACAATTTTTTCACTTTTTTTGTTAAATTTATGAAAGATAGGTTAGTTAAACACATATTTAAAAAAAAAAAATTAGTTTTACTTGCAAAAACAGTATTTTTTTGCATTGACTACTACACAGTGTCTTTGGTAATTTACATGATGCATAACTTTTGTATAGGGAAAAATAGAGAGTGGCATCTGAGGATTCCGTCAGGAGGCAACGGGTTAAGAATACAGCGTAACAATCCTTTATTGTGTTCATACAGTATCTCTTACTATGATGATATTAAAAAATTGTTACACATCACTAATATCTCCTAACATTGATTTATTGTTGTAAAATAATAATATAATATTATTCCAAACATTGAAATGATGTTTTAGACTAACAATTATAATATAGTTCTTCAACATTAAAACAAATTAATAAATAAAAAAATAAATTATAAACTAACAAATATAATGTGCTTCTTCAACATTTCTCCTCGCTGTTTTTGTCTAATAAATCAGCATTCTAACGATGCTATCCAACGCGAATAGCTTGCTGACAGACAGAAAGAGATATAGACAAACAGAATATCTAACAAAGAGACAGACAATCCGTGAGTAATATATTTACCTCCTCCAATTAAGGAGGTACGCATTACTTGGCGGAAGTATACGCTCTCATATGCAGTGTACTTAAGTTATTTATGTAATTCGAAATATATTCATTGTGTATAGCTGTTGTGGTCCTAGCTATCACAGTACATAACCTTAAAACTAAATAGAAAATAAATTCAGAGAAATGCGGTCATTCGAAATGTACTATCCCCAATAATATATAGTTTTTGCAAAATTAAGTATAAACGATCAGAAATTTCAGAATTAAGTTTTATAAACATAGTTTGATGCTGAGATTCGTAAGAAAATGTAATACAAAGCATGTAGTCGCCGTTGCGGTCACATTGTAGGCCTCAAACTGTACATGCCCCGTATGGGCAATGCTTGGGGCTCAGGTTTTATACTGAACAATGAGTTAAAATTGCCACATTTGTTGATCAACAGGTTTATAAAAACGAAC
>LQNS02278138.1:4695128-4705259 GCA_001587735.2 Parhyale hawaiensis
AAAACGTTAATGTATGATTTTCATTATAATTTCATTAAAAATAGATATAAAGATAAAGCAAGATTGTTATTCACGGATACAGATTCATTATGTTATTGTATCAAAACGAAAGACTTTTATAAAGATATCAATAGAAATAAAGAATTATTCGATACATCTAATCATCCTCCATATCATCAATTATATTCTAAAGTAAATAAAAAAGTTATTGGTAAAATGAAAGATGAAACAAGTGGTATTCCAATAACAGAATTTATAAGATTAAGATCAAAATTATATGCGTTTAAAACGAGAAATGACGACGTTCAAAAAAAAAAAAAAAACAAAAAACAAAAGGTGTTAAAAACGCTGTTGTAGAAATAGAAATTGAATTTTAAGACTATAAATAAGCATTATTAAATTTGTCTATCGTAAAATGAATATTATTCAAAGTAAGAATCATAATGTTTATACAACACAGGTAAATAGAGTAGCATTATGTGGGCAAGACGATAAAAGAGTCATATTGAAAGACAAAATTTATACATTAGCGCTGGGGTACTATAAAATAGATTAGAAATATTTGTGGTTGAATTTTTTCGGTAAGCGAGGCAACGGTTTAAACTCCAAAATCTAATCATTCGTACCTTTTGATGGTAATAACTAACAGCTTGTGTAATTTTCTGATGAACATGAGTCAAACATGCACACGCGTAAACTGATCTGCATCAAAATTTTATCATTCATGTCTTTTAACATTACTAACAACCCCTATAAATTTCATAAAAATCCGTTCATAACTTTTTGAGTTATAGCGTAACAAACATAAAATCAAACACAACAACAAACATACTAATGAACAAACCGATCTGCATCAAAATTAATTAATTTATATCTTCAAACATTACTAATAATTCCTGTAAGTTTCATGAAGATTTCCTCAAAAATTTTTGAGTTATAGCGTAACAAACATAAAATCAAACACAACAACAAACATACTAACGAACAAACAGATCATCAGAAAAATTTAATCGTCTGTTCCTCTTAACATATCTACTAATCCCTGTAAATTTCGTCAAAATCCGTCCATAAAGTTTTTAGTTATCTTGGTGACAGACCTAACATACCAAACAATCCCTGTAAATTTCGTCAAAATCTGTCCATAATTTTTTTGAATTATTTTGGTGATAGACAGTATTTATTTTGAAGAAAAAAAAAACAAAACAACCCCTTCCGCATCTCCTTAACACTTCTCGGGGAAGTGTGTGGAGCATATGCTATTATCCGACTTACTTAGCTACATTCAGCCTTAGGAAGTCTCAGTTTTTCGACTGAGCCCCAGGTTATGGTATTTTCTGTCGGTATGAGAGCGTGCATCTGCAATTATCTGACGTATTTAGCTGTCTTCAACACTTAGGAAATCTCGGTTTTTAGGCCGAGCCCTAGGTTGTGACATTTTCTGTCAATATGAAAGCAGTAGTTAGGGTTGTCCTCATCAGATTAGTATGTCTTTAGTACGAAAATCTATGGCCACTCGATTTATGTACAGCCCAAGACAAACTTTTCGTCAGGAACCACGTGGTTATGTGTTAACGATTCCATCATAGGCCTTTGAGCAACATTTAAGCTAGTCAGCCTCAGGATTCGAACCTGGGAGCTCTGGACTTGAATCCAAGTCTCTGCACTTAAGCTACCGGGCACCAATCATATATACGTCTCAGAGTATATTTATAGAGCACTATGCAGTGGATGCACATCATGAATTAATCTCTACTGCTTTAATAATCCCGTAAAAGACCTCTTATATGATATGCATGCACTGCAATTCTGCTACAAAATCTTACTCTTAGTATATAGCAATGTTGAAGCTTAAATTATTATTAAATATGTAAACGAGAGCATATTTAATGGTAAATGTTCAATATTTGTAGACCTCAGTCATCCGATAAGTTCTAGAGAATTCGACAGACTACGTCAAAGCTTTAGCCACTCCTCTTTCGATGACGTTAGGATTGCGCCATGCTTAGTTGTTTCGGTATCTCTGAAAATATTTTCTTTCACATCTTATTTTCTATAGAAATTTTTTTGTAAGAGGGACTGAAGTATCTGATCTTTTGTATAGCTGCAGTCATTCTCTTACCCCTTTAACCCAGTAGTAAAACAAATTACGGGATTGAGAATATAATTGTGAGCCGAAGCGAGGAATTGTGTTTGAAAGCAAATGTAATTCATTACTCCTGTCCAATTTTATTAGATGTTTAACCTTATAGAAGAGGCTCGATTACAGGTAAAATAAAAAATTGCTCGCTGAGGCTCATAATTATGTTCTCGAGTGCGTAATTTGTTTTACTACTGTCGTTCAAATACTTGAATGTTTCTATTAGTTGCCCCATGAGACGTCTTTGCTCGAGAGAGATCAGACCCAGTTCTTTCAGGCGACATTCATACGACTTATTTCGCAGCTGAAGTATCAATTTCGTTGCTCTGCGTTCGTCGCTTCGTCTGTACTTTGTGGATCAGCTAATGAATTTATGCGTCGTGAACTGAGAACAAATCTACATTTCGATGGATGAAAAAAGTGCTAGATATCAGATTCCATTATCACGCTACGAGAAGTTGAAAATATCTTCATTGTGTCAATTTGAAGAGCTGTTTCAAGCAAGAAATGTATCCAGATAAAGGGTAAGGATCCACCTCTGCCATCTTTTGCAACCTAGTCATCGATTTCCATCAAAACGCCTAGACTATTCTTCGCCTATTTCGTTAAGAGCGTGACACGAAATATAAATAAAATAGAGGGCCCGCGCTGCCATAAAATGAAGTGATGACCTTCTTCATTGATCATACAGTCGGTATAACAGCTGCTAACCTAAGCACCTTGAGAAGAGCTTTTACGGCTTCACAGCCAGCCGTTCAGTATCGAAACTTTTTTCTTCTCTGAAGTGGAGAAAATATATGGCTTATTGCATCCCGATCAGCAACGCTCAAAGAAATAGCTCAGATTTGATATTATGAATACGGTAGGTTAGCCTATACAGGCCAATGGTTTTTGCTCAGTGAAAGCTGTTTCATCGACCATTTAATTAAATTTGGAAGAAAGATTGAAGCAACTAACTCATCTGTGGGAAGAAACTACGAATCATGATGCATGAGAGTGCCAATCCCATCCAATCCCATCGAGCTCATAACGTTAGAGTCCCTCCACATCCCCAGGACCAGACATAGCCTCAGCACTATGACCTCGGCTGTACCACTGCGCACTGTCCACACCTAGCTTCACATCTGCCGACTGTACAGGAGCTGACATCCGGCTCATACCGCAGAGCTCTTTTCATTCACATTTTAGACCCCTCCCCGACAATATGTATGCTCCCCTAATCGATTTGTAAATAAAGGAAATTATTATTGATACGTTGTTAGTTTATAGGTTTTTTCTGAAAATGGGATTTGTATCCCTGAACGTTAAATTTTAATTATGTCGACTTCTATTTAATATTAGACTTTTTGCCTTACCGTAGTTTCTAGCTAAACTGCTTATGCGCAGGGATAAGTAGAGAATATATAGTCAATGAGAAAGAAAAATGGTAATAGTTACTTTTAATTACATATAAAAAATATTTTTTTGAATTTATTGTAGTTTTCGATGCAGAATCCGAATCTGAAGTCCGTTTTTTTTTCGCTCGCCCTAGTTTTTGAGATATTTGACTTTGAAGTTCCCATTGTTTTCCTGTGGGGAAAAATACCCGGTGATGGCAGAGTGTAAGGGAATAGCTTTTAAATAGGTTTTTAACCTAACCTTATATTTTAGGTTAGGTTAGGTTAAAAACCTATTTAAAAGCTATTCCCTTACACTCTGCCAGCGCCGGGTATTTTTCCCCATAGGAAAACAATGGGAACTTCAAAGTCAAATATCTCAAAAACTAGGGCGAGCGAAAAAAAAAACGGACTTCAGATTCGGATTCTGCATAAAAAACTACATTAAATTAAAAAATATATATATATATTTTTATCTGTAATTAAAAGTAACTATTACCGAAAAAATCGTTAATAGAGACAATTAGAAGTGGATGAGCTTGGTTTGGTCTCCAGCTGACGTCACAGCTGGCCAGCAGCTGGGCTGCTGGAGATGCTTGTGGGGCGACTTTCACGAAGTTATACCCTGCCGTCAATCCCTATGAACTGCCCGGACAGCGAGCAATTGAGTGGTGGATAGAACGATACCCAACCGACTGTCGTAAAGATCTCTATGAATTAGCATAAACCCAACAAATTGTATTCAGAGAATTTTCACAATGTTCATACATTGAGATCGGTGTCACCATGCACAAACATTTTATTCCTGACTAGGTACAGGTAGAACTGAGGCTCGTCAGACATATACTCACATGCAATAAGGATTTAACTTATCAAGCATCGCCAGACTAGAAGTAGGGTTTGGAATGGGATGTTTGGTGGACTTTCAAACCCAAAGCTGGCCAAATCATCCTCATCGAAGCTGTGATACGCTTGAAAATAAATGATGGCAGGAAACTGTGTGTCAGTTCAGCGCCTGCTGCGGCACTGTAACCTCATGGTAAAATTTTATCTATGTGCTGTGGATGCATTCTTTGAAAGCGACATCTGTTGAAACCAGCTGATCTGAATAGCCAGTAGATGATTTTATTGCCGCATATGTAGTTACGCAATTGCTGTAAACATTAGTACATATTTTGAGAGACAGGAGGAACTGCCGGGTTGCGAAAACTCAAGAGCACGGCAAATGTGGTAACTATGCTACTGCTACACTCTTTCGTAAGTATATTTTTGTATTTTTTTTAAACTAATGTCTATGAGATTTAGCCTACTTTCAAGAATGGTATTTGAATGCAGCAGGCATTGAGAAGTTGAGGAAAATATCGCATAAATGAAAGAGAAACCAGAGTATCAACTCAGACAAAACTTCGTCCGCACTACCGCAGAACTGTGTGCACACAGCTGTATTTTGTCGGTGAGCGAGTTTCGTTTGTCATGACTCAACTTTGTGCGTTTCCACACGTTTCCAACTTGTTAGATATTTTTGCACTATTCAAACCCTGAATAGTACACTTTGCTGGAAAATGTAAGCAAATGATATCTGCACTCACAGTTATCTCTTGTTTAAATTTTATTATGAAATAAACTACCAAATAAATACAATAAAATATGTATTTAGTGGATAGAGGCACGCCAATGAACAAAGTTGTAAGCAACTTTGAATGCTACGTACACAGTGCAAGAGGTGTTGAGGCTGTCGTACGGTTTCTTGAACGTTCTGCAAAATCACGCTTACGAATTTCGCAGGCACTTGCGGTAGTGTTGCCGAGGCTTAAGGATTCATCTAAACTGATACAATTTCATCTTCGCCCCGCACTCAAACGGGCGTGACAGTTTGAGGACGAATGATGCTAATGTGCGATAGAGCTACAACTACCCGACAGCCGTCAGGCATCAGAGTCTTACTTGTGTCATTGGTGACGCAGATGTATCCTTTGCTGCTGTGGGGCTCGTCATAACGAGCATAGTTGCCATTTGTGTAATTGGCAGCCACGTCGTCACAAGGCGAGATGCAGGAGAAGCCCGCCACACTGTCATCGTCAATACACAATAAATGATCAGCGCAGTTACTTGTGTATCCACAACCCGCTTTACACGAGTATCCTCTCTCTGTCACATCACTAACGCATATTTCTCCAGGCCAACAAACACTGTTGTATCCGCAACCTGTACGCAGGACACACTCTTTCCCGAGGGTTATATTGCAGTACTGACTGGCATAGTGTTCAAAATACTCATACATTGCACTTCCATTTAGTGCCGTGTTTGCGTTAATGTCAACGATTTGTGAATTGAACCAGTCTGCTGTGAACATGGATGATATTGGTCTGAGTCTGTAACGAATTGCAACTGGACTACTTTTAGCTAACCGAGCCCATTCGTTTGTATTATTGACAGGAGGAGCCCCGAGTGATATTATCCGTTCTGAGCCAGAAGCCAGTTTTGAGAAAACGCTGTCGTTAGAATCGATACTAGAACAACGCCTGAAAGATCCACTCAGTGAAGCAGAAGCATGGAATGAGAAAAATACTCCTCCGGAGAAGGCTGCACTAAATTTATCCGTTACACACTTGTTCCGCTGGTCTTTTTGGCTCTCACTTTCAGCTTTACTAGTGAAAAATTTTTCAAAACTCAGGAGCGATCCGAAATCAGTAGCTGCTTGGTAGTGCGTTCCAAATTCATTTACGAAGTCACGAAATATGTATTCGCTCTTTTCAGAGAGAGGAATTTTTGCAGCTTCGTTTATTTTTCCAAGACTAATTAAAAAATTTGAGGTAAATACAGGTGTCAGCGAAGAGCTCATGGATAGTCTGTTGGTAAGACACTGAATACTTTTTTTAATCACTTCGCCGTTTGTTTCTTTGAAAAATTCTTGGATTTTCTTTTCCTCTTCCAATTCTGTGCGTGCATAACCGAAATATCCCTGACCGTAAGCTCCGTTCTTAACAATTCCAAAGCTAAAATCAACTTCAATGGAACTTGTTCTCTCACTGTGGTATGATTCGTAGTTTGCCAACCTCGAGGTGTGCGCATCACTTGCGGTAGTTGCGCTGCAGCGCAGCTCTTCTCGAGGTATGTCCACAAAATCGTTCAGTGCCACGTCATGTCTCCCAGAATAAAACACAGGTTCAAAAATTTGTTTTTTGATTGCTGGATCATTCGCAGAAAGTGGGTTCGACTTGACTGGATCTATGCCAGCTGCAGCCTGGATGAGAAGATTCTGAACGACTCTGTCCTCTATGTAGTATGTTCGCCGACCTTCGGCCGTATTTCTTTCTGGCCAGACGAGGAAGAGTGACAGCAACGCTAGAGTCTTCACCAAGAGCGACATTCTGTAATGGAACGTAGCACCAATTTTGAACTATGATCTACATATTCCATCAAAACCTACAATATATCCAGAAGGAAAATAACAATGCCTGCGAATGCTACCTTACCCGCAACACTGCTCGGAGAGCAGTGAAATGTTTCCCAGTATTTTTCCCTTCGATGGTTCCACAGAGGCCCAAAAAGAAATTAACTAGAACGCCTCGTGGCGTAAGACCACCACCCGAGGTGGGAGCAAATTTCATCGCTGTCATTTTTATGGCTAGCTAACCCTAGTCTTCAGGCATGGGTCACATCGAGAACAGCCCACCAGACTCCATGCAAAAAGTCATGAACATAGCTAAACTCCTTCTACCTGTTTCTGGGTGAAATAAGCAAATGTCATTGCCGTCATTTTTTTATGGCCAGGTAATCCTCTCTTTCTATTTTGCGTGGGTGACATCGAGGGCAGCCCACCAGACTCCCTGCAAAAAATTATGAACCTAACTTAACTCCTTCTACCTGTGTTTGGGTGGAGAACAAATTTCACTGGCATCATTTTTATGGCCAGCTATTCCCAGTTTTTTGGCATGGGTCGCATCGAGGGCAACCCATAAGACTCCCTGCAAAAAATCATGAACATAGCTCAGCTCCTTCGACCACTTTGTTTACGGGCGATAATAAGAGTGCGGTTCGACTGTGGGCTAAAATAATGTTTTTCAGCGTTAAACAAAGAGAACTTACACACAATTTTAATCTCGTATGTTTCTTCAAGTTGATAGCTGCGGTGCACCCTTTCACAGCAAACTAGAGTACCCAGCTGTCAAGAATGAAGACAAGAATTTCGTAATTCAGCTTTTTATTGCTCTTGTTTGCTGTACGGATTTTTGCTTTAAATATGCCTCATCCCTCTAGGCTTGATCTTCCATTAAAGTAAAGAATTTAAGAAAATAGAGGACGTCTTGGTTAATTTTATGCTTCCATTGTGATAATAAGGACTTCTTCAAGACAAAAATTTTATTAGCCCAAGCTTTCGGCGTGAATTTGCTTCAGCCGTCGTCAGGGGAAAGATGCATATATGTCCTGGAGCTATATACAAAAACACGTATCCATACACGGAAGAAAATTCAATAACAACAACAATCTCACCCACCCTCCAATTCATAAAATGTCAAATTCATCAGTGTGCCTTACATCAGAGGCTGTTCAGAGAGGGCGCAACGCGCATTAAAACCTTATAACATCATTTGGCAAAACACAGCTGTGCAAACTCAAAGACAGAAGAACAAATGAAGAGTCGACGGATCTACTCTACAAACTCGAATGCTCTAACTGCGATGCCTCCTACGTCGGCGAAACCGGAAGAAATCTGAAAACACGTGTCGAGGAACACGCAAGCAATGTGCGGAGGAAGCAAGAGTTATCATTAATTTATGAACATTGCCGCGAAAACAGTCATTCTTTTGATTTTGAAAATATGTCAGTACTCCAAAAAGTTAAAAATTGGTAATCTCGTAAAGTAGTTGAATCATTTTACAGTGTGCAATAACAAAATAGGATCAACAGACACTTAGATGTTCCACAACAACTGCTTCCTCTGCTTATTGACTGCTGATATTATTTGCTATTATGTACTTTTCGTTTTGTTATTGAATTTTCTTCCGTAGTATGGATAAGTGTTTTTGTATATAGCTCCAGGACATATATGCATCTCTCCCCTGACGACGGCTGAAGTAAATTCACGCCAAAAGCTTGGCCTAATAAAATTCTTATCTTGAAGAAGTCCTTACTATCACAATGGAAGCATAAAAGTAAAGAATGTTGTGCGAGAGTATCGTTTCCCTCCTGCAAGTTACAGCCGAATATCTATAATATTAATAGCGCTGTTCCTTCGTTCCTTCTTGTGTTACGCTCTTCAATTATATATAGAGTGGGAAAAATTCGAATCGTAAGAAGCTTTAATTTTCGCTGGAAGAAGCTCAATCTCAACTGTCTTCTTTCAGCTCGCACTTGAATAAATTTCAGTCCGTTTCGAAGCGAAGACATGAAGTTCATTAGGCACGTATCATAACTACCATGATACCAAATTTCAGTTCTTGTAATATTCACGTTGCTGGGGTTGCACAACGATCCAAATATGGGAAAATCCGATGGCAGCCATAATACGGTTTAAACGAAGCTGTTCTCAACTGCCTCATTCTAAGCCAATGAGGTTCTAATAGAGAGGGGCGTTGCGAGTAAACTTTTCCCTTAAACTGACTGAGTGGCTTATCCAGTCGGAGAGCGGCATTGCCTCGCGCAGCCTATATAGGAAAGAGTCCTGAGCTCAAATTTTTATATACCCATTAACCATCGACGAAACTCCGAGCGGATGGAAGTATGTAAAGGAAACTTGTATCCTTTATACCATTTGATGATGAAAGTAACAGGGTGAGCACGGGGATATAAATCTTCAGTCACGATTGTCTTTGCAATAATATTGAAAAACTGCCTGTCAGTATCTTCCTTAATTATATGTGCTGACCACTGCCACATCAGCCACCTTAAGGACTCCAAACGCCAGCTTCGATCACGTGACAAAGCCATGTGTTTACTCGCCCAGAGAGTGCTTGGGCTTGCTCCTCCCATTAGAAGCTCTTTGTTCTAAGCTTCATTTTTCAACTGTAAGTGCGATATATAGAGAAATGTCCTAAACTAACAGAAAAAGTACTATTAGCGACATGAATCAATTTTTTCTTCTTAATGGGCTGAGTGTTGTATTATGTTGGCAGGCTATCGCACTTCAACTGTAAAGCAGCCACGAGTCCCGCAGTAGAATTGAAAAAATCAAATACACCGAGGAAAATAGGAAATGTTGAATGTATGAAAGTCTAAATAATGTTATCTTCAGACGATGAGAAACGAAAGATAGCAAAGGTGTGTAAATATAGAAGAAAATCAATGAGAAAAGTACCTCCTAGAAGCAAGATTGCTAAATTTGCTCAGCCTGAGCTGTCTTTATATATCTACTAGTGGACCCGTGTGTGAAGAATTCACGCAATAACCTATACGTTTGCCTAATGCCTCTAGGCCGGTACGGAATCTCCTCTTCTCTTATTTATTTCTTAATTTTCTTCTTTTCTTCATTGATTCTTTATCGTGCTGGTATCCTTTGGTCTTCTATATAGACAGGCAGAAGTAACATCTTGAGTAAAATACTCCAACAAACTTAAACAAAATAGCAGCTTATATACAATGTGATCGCTCCGTAGCAAAGATACCGTTGATACCGTC
>LQNS02278138.1:4730843-4741681 GCA_001587735.2 Parhyale hawaiensis
GCGAGCCACTGAGAAAAATTCGTTGCAACACTCCATCCAATATCAACTGACCAGTGTCTACATACAACGAACAAGCCGAACCCAGCGTACTGCTTCGGCAAGAAGTGAGATGAATCAGCCGTTTCAGAAAAGGGTTAATTTAAGTCAGATATGCTTAGCTTAGATAGGGTAGGTTATGCCGTGGTAATTAGGGTTGAGCAAGGATTGCGACAGCTTAGGTTAGATCAGGTACGGCTTGGCTAAGCTTTGTCAAGTTAAAGAGTACGGAACTGAGAAAATAACCTACGTAATACTTCAGAAAGTAAACGTTGTAAACTTCTATAGTTATGCATGCATCTGTTTAACATTACTCCCCATTGAACTAGTGAAACCTGGCCTAGTCTAACATAGCTTAAAACAAACCTATCCATTTAATGTATGAGTGAATCAGTTCACTTATTGGCTAGGCATTGTGCGCAATGCTTGTGACATTTACTCCTTGTAACATGTACTTAAAATACACAGACTCAATATAAACTGCTTACACTCGAACAATTTTCACATGATGCTCAAATCTAAACGAAGTTCAAGTACATCACATACCTTAATTGATGCCTATTAATTATGAGAATAAACTTCACGGTACGTAAATTGTGAATTTTACAGTTTTTTCAAGATACACTTCTGAGTGCAGCACCATCACAAACCATCACCGTTCGCACCTCCCACTGTGGCCTGCCACGCCATTGGCTGCCGTGAGACTGTACTTGCTGAAAGGTTTAGGAAAAAAAGTCACTGCCCATAAGCCCCAGTTGACTGCGCGGCCCTTGTCAATTATTGTAGAAGCTGTTACGACAGAGACGGAAGGGTTGAATGATTACTACGACCCTCAGACCATCCTCGTGTGTGCTTGGGACAGTGAACCCACACTGACTCGTAAATGTCAGGTACGGTACATTGACGCAGCTTGCCGGGATTCACAAGAATTCACACCAACTGAGCTGGGCAAGCGGGCACAACAATTTAACAGCCCGCTAATGCTAATGAAGTCAATCCCAGGACATTACTTAATCTAGCCTCACAAAACAGAGTAAGACAGTATTATGTCCGAATTATCCGAAACTCAACACTGGGTGCTGGTTTAAAAAATTGAATAGAGGGACAAATCGAAGCTTATTGGCTTAACTAAACACAACTAAGCTGTGGGAGTTGTATGACACTTTATCCGGGCAGTGTATGAGCATCTCATTTCGGATCGAAAATAAAAAAGGGCTCATACTCTAATGAGGCTACATACTTAATTTTCTTGAAATAATTTGTGCAGTGTCCAGAGCGAGCGATGTATGCAGTTGATCGTGAGAATTAGAACTTCTTGTTTATATGTAAATTCAAGTTTAGAATTAAGGTATCATCGAGTGACTGACGTACTAGAGTAGGATGAAAATAAATCCACAAGGCTTGACTTGCATAGAACTTAAAATAGAAGTTTTGCTTTCATTATTCTGAGTTGTGTTACAGGTGCAAGAAACTACTCAGCCTAGTTTTAAGTGGTATATACGACTGGAATCACTTTCTGTCCACTATATATTTTGTTCCTTTCCCGGCCTGTATGTTTTCCTACATATAACGTAATTTGCATATTACATGTTGCCAAAACTAAGAATAATTGATAGTTGCGTTCAGTCGAGCCGTTGTAGGCTAAACTGGACCGGAATTTCAAGTACACGCTCTTTTACTAACCCTCTCTGAATCGCTTTACATGTGTTAGAACTAACCTAATCACGACTACTAGCTCCATTTTACGGAGCTAGACATACTTTTCGAAAGTCTCATTTAAAATCAGATAAAAGTTAATGCATTGAAACTTGATAGAAAGTGTAAAAGACGTTGCCAAATAAACGGGATCTTTGCCTTAACTTCTGCGGAAAGCTAACAGTTACAATAACGTCAACGTGACCGCACATCCCAACTGGGAAGCCAACACACACTGCTGCAGATAGGTATGTGCCTTCTGGCAAAGTCTCCAAAAAATCTTGAGGAGGCCTAGCTTTCGGCCCCATAGGCGTGGACGGATTCAATCGATCACAGATCGTCAAGAGCTATGGCACCAACGATGGAACCTCCTATATGATGGTTTGTGCCCCGGACAATCCCCACTATGGTTAGGGCCAACAGCGCTGCAACAGCATGTAAACACCGAATGCTGCCTTTACAAGCGTAGCAAAAGAACTCTCCTGCTGGCAACAGTCTCAAACTTATGCAGTCCGGGTGTGACATTACCACTGAATCATCCTGTTATTGCATGATGCTTGATTATTGATGTGAGGGGTAGGTCTGATTGTGGTTAGCTTAAAACCGAAATTACCCTGATCACATACCCCTAGTGGAAAATCCGCAAGCAGTAGTAGGAGTATTCTTTCATTTTAAGCCTCCCTACTAACTGTGTACACCGTGATCCAAAGGGAGAAAGAAAGAAAAGACATGAAGAATATCAACCAAAACGTGGAACCCATGTCCGAATCACGCGCTTGGGAACAGCAAGTCGGGAAAGAAGAGGAAGAATAGAACAAAGCATAATCAGTAGGAGGATGAATTTGGAAGGAAAAAACAAAGTGGGCACGAAAGACACGTCCCAAAGGATCCACAGGCACTGGTTCGTTCTGAAGATGCTATTATGCTAACTGGCTCAAAGTAGATCACGGCTGCAGTTCATCACAGTTCATCAAGAGCTATGGCTCAGGACTGAAGGCTATTATGCTTCATAGTTATGGGGGAAAACATCCTTAAAACACAACGGTGTTTCGATCCTACAAACTATATTTCTGTTTGATTGAATCATTACAATGAACTGCTGTTTTAATTTTCAATGTCCATAAGCAAACCAGGAAGCTGAAACAGGCTAAATCAATTCTCTAGTGAAGTGATAACAGGGGCTAAATTGGATGCTCTCGCCTCTGAATTTTTATATTATATAGACTCTAGAGTATTACTTACGACTTTTGCAGAAAGTCACATATTGTGCTAGTATATCAATATTCAGTAATTCATGAACACCGAAAATACACCTGAGTTAGTGCCTTTTGGTGCCCAAAAAGAAAAAAAATTGAATGTATTTACTCAAGTATTTAAATACATTCATGTATTTGAGTATTTACTATTTAAATACATTTCACAGATGTAATTAGTATTTAATTACATTTTACAGATGTATTTAGTAATTAGTATTTAAATACTTTAGTGTATTTAGTGCCCATCACTGGCCGGGTACTTACCTCAGGGTTGATGGGTGGCTGGTCGTTGAACCTTCCGTTTCGGTGACGTACCGGTAGTTCTTAGCGACCAGTTACCGGCTGCAGCTGCACTTACTCCATTGGGGCCAGGCCAGTTGCCCTATGTCTGCCGCATAAAGCAGTGCGTGTGGATTTTTAAACAGTCAAGGGCGCAGTAAAACTTTACTATAACCTTACTTTTTTCGTCTGAGCTGAACACTCCTTCCTGCTTTTAGGTGAGCTGCAAAAAATACTATAAGCAAGCTGTGTAACTACAGCGAATTTAGTTAAATTCCCATGTGCCTATCCTGCAAGTGCCATGATACTACTTCTGTATATCGAAATTTCTTGGGTTCAAGCGATAACTGATTTGTCAAAGGAAGATATCAAGCTGGTAAAAGAATTTTTGTGTCTAGTGACGCCGTGGAAAATGATTTTTCCTGTGCTTCGGTATAATCATCTATGTGAGTTATACATTGTGAATTGAGAAACAGTTTCTATGTATGGAGAAATTGATGAAATCATTCTTCATGAAAGCTCTGTGAGAAACTGTACATATGTTCATTGCTTGGATTCCAGAGTTAGATAAGCAAAAGTCCATTCAATTACAAGGATCAGGATTCCCACGTTTGCCATCTGCTGCATCGCGGTCTAATTTTCGCTGATCGATCTCCATTAAAACGCAACACAGACATAAAAATCTATAACCTGGTCTTCGTTCAGTTTATTTTATTAACAGCATGATAGGAAAGATATAATTACGTAATCATATAAGCAAATAATTACAAAAACACTTGACGGTGCTCATTATTTTGTAGTTTTGATTGCATAAAGGAAGGTAATTCTAATTCCTAAGAAATGGTAATTTTTCAAATAGGACCCTGTAGTAATGAAGGCAATTTCTTTTTTCACTTAGCACGTGGCACATTAGACACAAATAAATATGATGCTCAATACATAAATATTTACTTATAGTACTTTTAAAACTACACACTGTATCCTATCTAAGCTGGAGCTCTCTGAGAGCTCATGCCGCGGCCAAACAAGGTAGGGTAACGAAACATTCAACTTGATTTTGAAGCTATGATTTTTCCTTTGCATCAACACCAAACTCTAAGTCTTTTGTGCCTTCTAATAGCAGTAATAATTTTTGTAATTTTTTGAATATCCATTCATTACTTTTTAAGTCCTGCGTCTAGCAAACATTCTGTCAAACATTAGTCACACACACAAACATACCAACGGATCATCGCTAAAATTGATACGTTTATGTCTTCCAACATAACTAAAAATTACTGTTAATTTCACAAAATTCGTTCATATCTTTTCGAGTGATCTTGGTCACAGACAAACATATAGACTCGCTAAAAACATGACCTCTTTGACGGAGGTAATTAGCTCCCTCGGGATCATAATTACTATAACCATAATTCAAATATGGTGGTTATTGATATTTTATTCTTTTAAATCAAACAATCGATGAATATTATCCTATTTATTATAAGAAACCACCTTTGCAGTCACAAAATACTAAAAGAACAACAATGTTTGAGCATGATTTAACAGTTTTACACTAATATTTTTATAAAGCTACTTCTCGAAGTACAGTCTCGAGACCTTAAGAGGCACCACACACCCTCCTCGCTGCCCTGCTAGATCCAGGGCTGTGAGCCGCGTACAGTCATCACGGTAAAGCTGTTCCAGTTACTAAGACCGAAGTTTTAGTATATGGATTTATAGCAGCAATTGAGGCTGTGATTGGCTGACGGTTCATGTGGCCATGACTGGCCAGACGCGCAAAGCTAACAACAAATCGACATGTAAGTCAGGGGGCGAAGTTCACAGAGTGCACTCTGCTCTACATTGACCCTAGCACGCTACCGCTGAACATGGAATCAGTTGTATTAGTGAGTACTTACGGGCTTACGGTGCCCGTAAGCAACGATCTAAATTGTATATGACGTTCTCCGATTATGTTTCTTGTATCACCTTCCTCTTCACATTCAACGTACACGTTTATGCAGCGGAGCTCAACTCAGCCTTCCTACTATTGATGCTCCCGTTCATTTCGATTAAATTGGATAGGCGGCAGTAGACGAACCAAGAGGCCCATTCCCAAAGAGACACCGGAACTTACGCCCCGGCCCTCTATGAGCTATTGCCATTATGTTAGTAGGATGCAGAGGACTGGGGAAACATGATAAAAAATGGAAGACGAAAGAGAGAGAGAGAGAAAAAAAAAAGAAAAACGAAGGGGGAGAAGAATCACATCCAAAGAGATGATCATGAATTCACGCAAGCATAATCGATAGCCGCTGATATTCGAAGCTTAAAAATGTTGATGGAGCGGAAGTGAGAAGAAGTCGGCCTAAGATGGGGTGGGAAGCTTTGCCCGTAAAGTACTTGCGACTCGTGGAGGAAGAGTTCTTAGCTGTGGAGGATGTCTCTCCCAATGTACGTCAAGACGATTTTTAGACGAGTTGACCGACTCCGCACCAACAACGTCGGAAGGGAGTCCATTCCAAATGCTCACTATGAAATAGGAAAAGAACTGCTGACTTAAGGTTGTTCTTCGGGCTTTATGCTTGAGTTTTTGACCGTTGTTTTGCTAGCGATCATTAAGGTCTCTTTCAAATAGTCCCTTTGTAGGTATGTTGTTAAAGCCATTCAAGTACTTGAATGTTTCTATTAGTTGCCCCCTGAGTCATCTTTGCTCGAGAGAGATCAGACCCCGTTCTATTAGGCGACGTACATACGACTTATTTCTCAGCTGAGGTATCAGTTTCGTTGTTCTGCGTAACATTCTTTCCATGTTATCGATATCTTTACAGAGATGTGGTGACCAGAACTGAACAGCAAATTCTAAGTGTGGCCTCACTAATGCCTTGCACAAGGCAACGATGATGTCCTTGGACTTGTATTAAAAGTTTCTGGTGATGAATCCCAGCACTCTGCTTGCCATTTTCACACTCATGTCAACTTGCTGACTGTGTTGTAGTTTGTTTGTAATAGTGATTCCCAAGTCACGTTGTTGGGTGATAGTAGCCAATTCCATCCCATTCATTTTCAATGAGATGGAAGGGTTCACTAGCCCTACGTGCATTACTGGGAATTGGTCGACAGTGTCCCGTTAAAGTTCATCGCCACGGTGCGGTCTGACATAGTATCATGAGATCTTCGGCACTCAAATTTCTTCTTATCTTATAGTGAATGCTAAAATTCCTCTTAGCTTTTTAGACCAGCAGTAGCAGCAGACTAAAGCGTCTGACTTTGACTCTCAAGGCCGCAAGCTCGAAGCTCGCTCCCAGCTAGGCAAGTTCCTTGCGGCGCTTGCTTTGATCGGTCAGCATCCGGTCTGAGTACTGCTGTGGGTTTATTGACCTTCCCCAGCAATGGGGAGAGTTGGGTTGTCGGAGTTTGCTGCATGGAGTCTTTCACCGCTGGCGCCAAAGCTCTAGACAGTCTTTGGTCGACTGCAGTCGTATACTCTTTTGGGGGCCTGTTGGCCTATATCTGCAGCACAAACCAGTGCATGCGGGTTTCCCAGTTGGTGGTACGGTCGAATTGACTTTACCTTTTCACCTTTTAGCTGTAAAACCAGTATGCTGGGGCTTCAATCGCCTTAGCCACAGACACGAGCCACGCGACTAAAATTTCAGAATTGAAATTCTTTAGGGCACTTGATATAATATTATGCAGCAATCGGTATCTAAGATACGACAGGAAAGTAAACAAATAAGGCTCACAGAGTCTTAACATAATACCAGACTGCATGTGATCCATCGGGTTAATAAAATCCTGTCCTAAAATGAACTTTCTTATTTTCTACTGTTCCTGAACACAGCACAGAGAGACTGGTACTTTTTCTGAAATAAAAGTACAGCTGAGTCGTATCAACGGTACAGTGATCACAGAGCTATACTAATGATGAATTGAGTAACAAATTGAAACATCATTGTTTTGAAGTCTCCACGCTCTTATAGTTTATAGTTTAATTCCACATTGTATGCAGACAAGCAAGTAAATAAATAAATAAATAAATAAATAAATGAAGTTCACAGTTGTAGTATGCTACTAGACTGCCAGTGGCCTAAGATCACCATCCATATTTAACACTTTGCTTGAATGCAAAGAGAAATATATGTATGTGACTTAGCCCAGTTGTATTTCCCATATCACATTTATATTTAACGTACACGTTGATGCAGCCGAGTTCATCTTTCATATCACGGAAGCAGGCTAAGTAAATTTTCAACGTTTGAATTTCTTTCCATCTTATACGATAGATTGTGTTCAAACAAGCAAGCAAATAAACAAGTAAATAAAGTTCTAATAGCATAATTCTCCTTATGTTCATATTTTATTGAGTACGTGCCAAGCATGATGTCTTTTACTGATGAGCTTGTTTGGCCAACGACCCATTAGGTTATCACCACCATATTCTTTGCTTTTCAACGGAATATTCAATACTCTCCATATAAGCAATGATAAATAGATATATGAAATGTTGAATTTTCCGTATGACCTTTACATTAAACGTTCACGTTTATGCAGCCGAGCTCAGGGGGCCACCCAGCCTCAATTGATGCCCTAAATGATATAGTGTCATTAAATCTTCAAAGTCTAATTTCTTTTTATTTCTAGCCGCCACGGTAGCAGCATGCTTCCGTTCTGAGCTCTAACACATTGTATCGCTCGCGTTCGATACCCGGCCTGGCACGCGACTCGGGGATGCTGACGGATCAGACTGAGAAGAAAAACAGATAGCAGAGTCACAAGAGCGTCAGGAAATGGCGTCTCAAAAGAGGTGTAGGGGAAGATTGGCACCCAACTTATGTAGCAGTACCTAGGTGGCCAATCCTGGCGCATCAGTCCTACAAAGAGAGGAGCAAAGCAAACTAGAAAATAGCAAAATCGAATTACAGGGTTAAATGACACAGCACTGATCACTTCGTATAGCCCCAGCTCTTTCATGAAATTTGCAGTGATCCATTACTTTAATCTGTTGCACGAAATTATTCACATCGCGGTAACACTAGAAAATGAAAGCACGAATTCTAGCAGTTTTCCTAAGATATTTACCGTTTAAGAAGAAGGGTATCGGGCAACGAGAAGCTCCCTTACAGGAGCCAACAGTCTTTCAGTACTGAAGGCCCAATCGGGCCCGGCTACGTAGTTTGTAAGGACGAAAAAGGAACAAAGGCAAGAAAGGCGGACAGCGGTAGTGATTCCTCTACATTCACAAAACTAAGCATTGAACTTGCCATTGACGAACTTAGCGGCAACAGGGCAATGGGACCAAATGATGTGTATGCAAAAATCCTTAAGATGTGCAAGCTAAGCATCTCTAACCCCTATACCCGCAAAACTATCGAACGCCTCCTGAAAAAGCGCATCACTGAGCACCTGAGGATGCATCAGCTCATATCCGACTCTCGACATGGCTTCCGAAATGGAAGAAGCTGCTTAACAAACCTTCTGGACTTTTTCTCAAAAGTTACGGATATTAAAGATGAAAAAAGGGTGTAAAGCTTGTGTAGCTAGATTTCCAAAAGGCTTTTGATAAAGTTCCCCATCAACGGCTAATGAAAAAATTGGAAGCTCATGGTATCCAGGGAGACTACTTACGATGGATCGGGGCATAGCTCACGGGTCGGCAGCAGCGAGTGAAGCTCGAAAGAGAAACGAACGACTGGACGCAGGTATCATCAGGGGTTCCACAAGGTAGCGTGCTTGGTCCACTTCTGTTATCAATTTACATAAATGATCTGGATCTTAACATCCGTAGTAAATTCAGTAAATTTGCGGATGATACAAAACTATGTCATCCTGCCATGAAATGAGCCGAGCTCCAACAAGACCTTGACCACCTCATGGAATGGAGCGTAACGAGGCAGATGAGCTTTAATGTCGACAAAGGATCAGTAATGCACGGAGGGCTTGTGAACCCTTCAACCCCATTGAAAATGAATGGGACGGTGTCATAACCCTAATAAAACTATCGTAAGCTCTCAAACTTCCATTATTGCAAAATAAAAGGCGTTTTAAGTAAACTCCAAAAATGAGCAAGTCTGTCAAGCTATTATATTTTGGAGAAAAACTCGAGTCCCTGAGGTTTATGCTAAATGCACAATTTGTCTTAAATGTATGGTAGCTCTAAAGGAATAGTATGTCTTCGTACCACGACCCAGATTTAAACACAACGGGCTTGGTACCAGGACATGGTATCGCACAGCCGTCCTCTCCCCTGTCGACCACCACTCTCAGTCGCCCTCCACTCCGTAATTTGCTTGTCTTTAGACTGTTCGATTACCGCTTGAAAAGGATGCCAGTTATTATTTGGCAAAATAGCAGAAGTTTGGGTGACAATAATGTAAGATGGTGACATGTATTCGCAGTTGTAAGGAAAGAGTTATTCAAAATGTTCCTAGATATTAGAAAGGTTCGAGAATACAATAGCTTTCCTTGTACCAACCGCGGCCTGTGCTGTGAAAACAAAGGCGGGCGGTCTGAGTGCAGCAGCCGTAGAGTCAGTGCGGCTGCGGGAGCACTATATATTTTGCGGCCCCGACGCCGGTTTTGGCGTTCGGGGTGGAGAAGTGTTTTTGTAAATTCTCTTGTGAAATTCTGAATACGCAACGTCCATTGAAACCGAGTTTTCCTTTGAAGACCCCTACGATCCTTCGATTTCCCGGCACGTAGGAGGTCATGGGCCGACGAAATAACAAGGCCCATGGCAAACTGGTGAGCAGCGGTGAACGATGTCAGCCGGCAACCCGACATTCATCGAACCCATCGCCTTTGGCTCATTATAGACCACCACCCATCTCCAAGCTCCAAACTGCCACCAATCTCCAAATGCAAATACATACCGTCAAAAATATTTCATCGAGTGCTACAGAGGGTTCCGGATGTGAAAAGTGTTGTGACACTAGTGCAAAGTGCGTGCCGACACCGAGTGGAATCCACACGTGGGCCCCCTGAACGCACCACGGAAAGTTCGTTGTCATCTATCAAGCAAAGTACAAATTAATTGGGGCCATCTACTACAGTGAGACAGTCTGTCGTTCGCATACGATTCTCCACTAGATATTCGTCATCCAGTGTTCATGCCACCTGTGTCAAAATAATAATTTACGAATCTCATAATTACTCAACATGCCTACAGTCCAGCAGCCAATGTGATGAACACCAGCATAACAGCATTGTAATCAACTGTCCATACACAACAACCGCGTTGTTGTGCAAGTGTCGGAAGCAGTCATAGTCAACATCACCACCGTCATGGTCCAGCGATCCAAAATGGTGCCAAATACCTAGACCGAGAAGTGCAAAAGGAAACGGCTGGCATGAGTCGACAGCACTCCAAGCAGCAGGGCACCGGGCAGCACTAGTGTGAACCCTGGACATTCTCGGTGAAGGTAAGTGATGGTGACGTGTACGCGCGGTGCGTGTGCATGCGTGTGTGGCCCCACAAGTGCCGTGCAGTTTATAAGTTGCGCAACAGAGGCTCAAAATAGAGCTGAGTTTTCTGGTGGATGGATGGTATTTTCAGTGACCAGATGCTTATAATCATACTTTACGTTATGG
>LQNS02278138.1:4751728-4776140 GCA_001587735.2 Parhyale hawaiensis
CCCCCCCAGCTAAGGATTCCTCCTCCAGGAGCCGCACACTCTTAACGGCAAAAGCCTCCGAGGCTTCCTAAATCCGTCTTCTTCCTTCTTCCGCCCCAACTACACTGTCTAACATCTTTAACTCCGCATATCAGCGGCTATTGACCACGATTAAGTGCATTCATGATCGTCTCTTTTGCGCTGAGAATCCTCTCCTTCCTTTTTTTTTTCTTCTCTTTTCCCCAGTCTTTTATATCCTACTAACATAATGGCAATAGCTCATAGAAGGCCGGGCAAGTTTCTGTGTCACTTTGAGAATGGGCCTGTTGGTTCGTCTACTGTTGCCTATCTAATCTAATATACCTTATGTGGCGAAAATCAACGGGTGATGGAGTAGTTCCACTCGCCAACAAGCACGTAATTATTTCAACTATTCCTAAAGCTGAAAGTACCATGGATCCTGCCAACTATAAACCTGTCTCTCTGACCAGCCTTGTAGTGAAGACGTTTGATAGGGTGTTTAGAAAACACCTAGTACATCAGTTAGAAAGCAATAACCTGCTTACATCAAATCGACATGGCTTTCGCTATAAACGTTCAACCATTTCGCAGCTGTTTGAGCATTATGACTCTATTCTAGACCTGCTATGCCCAGGCAAAAGTGTGGACGCAATATATTTAGATTTTTCTAAAGCATTCGATAAAGTAGACCATGGAATACTGCTACTGAAACTCTTCAACATGGGCATCCGCAAAAAAATGTCTTAGATGGATCGAAGTTTCCCTGACAAACCGAGCCCAAAGCGTAATTATAAACAATAAAATGTCCAAACGACAGCCGGTACTCAGTGGAGTCCCACAAGGCACCCTACTTGGTCCAATGCTCTTCATTATCATGATAAATGATATGGAGCACCGATGCATGTCTGCCGTTCTCTCATCGTTTGCTGATGACACACACACAATCAATGGCAGACGTAAGGAATGTGCAACTAGATCTAACCAACATCTTCTCTCACTGGGCATCGGTTAACAAAATGCTTCAAAGAATCGAAATTTGAACTTTTACGATACGGAAAAAACTTCTACCTCACTAAATCTACGTCCTACACGGCAAGAGATGGGAGCGAAATCGAGAGAAAGAAAATTTTAAGAGATCTTGGGGTGAGAATACAAGATAATGCCACTTTCGAAGATCAAGTTGTTGCGGGGAGAACAGGTGCAACAATATATTCTATAACTTTCCCCCAGCCGGGCACCGCCAAGCAGGATCGTAAAGGGATCAAATCTCACCTCAAAATATAATTCAATTCAAACAAGACAAAAAAAACTGCCTAATAGCAAGAAACAAATCAGCCAACACTTTATAAAACGCCCTCCAATAACATCAATTAATCAGCTCGGCGAAAAATTCCAGAGGCGCAGCCAGTATATACCTATGTACCATTGGCACCCACAATTTTCTCGCAGCATACAAAGACGGACGCACTACTGGTCCTCAGTTGCCGTGTTTCCTGGGCAAAAGGGGTGGAGAATAGTGAACTGCGACGTTATCTCCCAGTCCGCATAAAATCAAGAAGATGGCGAGGTTCAGCGGTCCACAGTCTAGTTAGGTAAGCACATACAAGAATGGAGTTTAGTTAGTTTAGATGGTCACAAGTTAGTTTAGAAATGCAACTAATTTTATGAAATTTTACTCCTACAGAGGAAACTCATCAATAAATCTGTTGTCAAAGCCTTCCCACATTACCATGGGGATTCAAGAGGAAAAGGAGGGAACACGTAGTATACCCATACAAATGCGGAGCCCCCGCACGAGGGCAGGCCAACGCGCACGGGACTAGCAAGCAATTGAGAAGACTACAGCCAGAAGGAAGCACGTTCAGCACGAACACAGTAACGAAAGGAAGCACAGCGGACACGAAAGACAGACTTGTCGAAATCCCAGCTAGTGAGTAAGGCAATTTACAAAAAAGTCCATAGGGTCGCTGCTCACCATAACACAGGATTTGTAAAGGAACTCAAAACAAAAATATACCTAAACACACAAACTGCTGAAAGCTATATCCATAGTAAGAGAAACTTTAATAATGCAATCAAGAAGTAAGTAACGTGGCTCAGTCACGCCAAGCAAATTTGGTACAGCATCTCCTGCGTAGCTGCCCATAACAGTACGAGGACAGGATTGAACGCATATGTATTGCCCCAATAGGCAGTCAGCATCTGTCCCTTAGAAGAAATCAGAGTAAACAGGAAAACGCACAGGAACTGACAAAAAGATAACGCTACGATTTTTATGGTAGATCTCCACATACCCCAGTATTTTCAACTTACCCTCTATCCGAATTATAAGTGACCAAGGCAGAAATGTAAAACGAAATAAGTTGAATCTTGAATAGGATAAATTGAAGGAATTTACGAACCGAAAGAAAAGCTTATGAATGAATTTAAAAAAAAAAGTACGCAAGGAAAAGAGTTATACGGCCATATCTGAACAGATAGAAAAATGGAAAAAGAATCCGGTACAATCTCTTATGTTCCACTCTACGGTTTCCACAGCTGTTAAATCGGTGAGTGATGCCTACTCTAGGGATGAAAAGCCAAAAGCAGCGCGAATCCGCTGAGAAAACTCGAGAGGGTAGAACCCTCACCGCAACAACGTGGCTCGAGTTGTTACCATAGGCAAGAAGTGAAGCGGATGGGTGCTTCCAACTTTCTCTGCACGAGAAGCAGACGCAATGCTCACCTTATGGAAACAACTAATACTGCCAAGGATTGAATACTGTTCACCTCTTTGGATGCCAAGCAAACAGAAAGACTCAGAGCGCCTCGAGGCTATCCAGAGATCGTTCACGGCCAAAATCCGAGGCATGAAAGATTAAAACTATCACGAAAGGCTTTCTCTACTTCAAATGTACTCAATTCAAAGGAGATTCGAGCGCTTTACGATCATATATGTTTGGAAAATTTTAGAAAGAATTACTGTCAACGTCAATGGGCGAATCCAGGCCAGACACTCAAACTGTATTGATCGCACTTGTGAAGTGCGAATTCCGATTAAAACTGGTGGTGACGCAATGGCCACAAAGTATACTAATAGTTTCGCGGTTCGGGGGGCGAGATTATTCAACGAAATGCTACGTCACATTCGAAATGTCACCGGTACAGAGACTGCGAAACTTAAACACTTACTGGACGCATGCTTACTGAAAGTGTCAGTTACACCTGCTGTAAGCGGCTACGTGAACTGTGGGGATAACTCGCTGTTAGCCACCCCGCTGGTCACGGACTGCATCATCACCTTTGCACAAAATGGGTGGCGTGCATAACGTCACCTGCACCTCGTCCGAAGTATCGTCAAAGGTATCAAAGGTAAAGCTGCTTTGTCTACAGCCACACTCGTACAGAGGGCCAACAGCCTCAGTCTTCCAGCCATTCCTTCAATCGCTGTCATGCACTCATATATGGACACCTGCGGCCCCAACACACAGTTGTTGCAGTTCTCGCTGCTCCTGTGGATATATTGTATTAAATACAGAGGAATGCGTTGAGGAAACAAGTATTTCTTATATTGGACTGAAATTGAACATTTATTATTGCTTAAAAGCAACAAAAAAGAAACGAAGATTTTTGTTTACTACAGTGAAGCTGAATATCTGTTGTTTTTTAATATACAACTTGGTTCGCCAACGTAACCAACCACGGGAGATGCATACATTTTTATATCTGACAGCAATTTTAACTTTAAAATTACTTGAATTCCTTCAAATTAATAACTTTTCTGGGAATTAGACAATTTCTTCAGCATTAACTATAATAATTGTTATACTAGAGAGCCCGCGCTGTCAAAAATGACAGCGATGAATTTGTTATGACTCGTCTTCATTTTCATACTTTTTACTAATATCTTCTTGAAGGATACGCTACAACGGCCAAGTCAAACTGTCGAAAGAGATAGTACTCTCTCTTTCAATTGATGTAATCAGCATGCTCATTTCCCACCATCGATGACACACACACACAAAAAAAAGAGCTTATATGAGCAAACTGCAAAGCTTTCCTGACTTCCATTAAATTCACTCCGCGTATCTTACCTACGATATGATGGGCCTTCAATGTGTCGAAATTTTTTGTTTTGAAGCGAATATTTCTTCGTCCAAAGAAGAAAGCAAGCTGGAAGAAAATAATTGTTATACCTATTGCCGTGAAAAACTTTCGCTCGCCTGTGCTACTAAATTTAGACGTCTTGAACTGAAAGCAAATACTGTTTCGATGTATGGAGAATGATATAAAAATTAGACCCCGTTGTTGCCCTAAGACAAGCTTTAAATGTCTGTACTGTTTTGATGTCAACGTTGGCTGAGCAACAACTGCATTCAATTAAAGAGAAGAAAATTCTCCCTTTACCATCTTCTACAACCTGGTCTAATTTTTGCTTATCGATCTCTAGGAAAGTGCAACATAATAACAGAAGCTGCAACCTTACCAATTTTTTGCCATCTGTTCGTTAAGAGCGTGGCACGTAACGTACAAATATGTAAATAAAGGGTAGACCCAAAGTCATTTTACCATTTTAAATGTTTGCTTCTCAGAAACTATAAAAGATACAAAACTTCGGAATCTGAAAATCTTGTATAATGCCATTGCATCCTAGGATTTTTATTTCATTTGCTGTTCAATAGAGATTTGTCTCTATGATAGTTTTTAAAGAAATTTTTTTAAAATGGTAAATTGACTTTTGGCTCACTCTTTATGTACATATAAGCATATGGGTAAATACAGTATAAAAACACACAACGGTGTTTATTGCCGTATATTACTAGTACTAGGCTGCTTGTGACCATCTCAGTTACTAAAAACCTATCCTTAGTATTCCAGTTTCTTCTGCTTAACTCGTGGACTCGGAGACATCTTCGTTAGATTTTATGTGTACTAAAATACAGAGTCGAACAATCTCCTGAAATAAAGCTATTACTGAGGCGCAGATGGATGTTGGTATTCCTTTTCGCTTCATAAGCAGTAAAAACTGTAGGCTGATGCCATTCTTCAGTTGATTGATTTTTAGGGAAAAATAGTTTTATGATAAAAAGAATGACAAGCGCTGTGATTAAAGACATATTTACAAAAATACATTTCCTTCAATGTCGAGCTTTCGATTCAATCTTGAATCATCCTCAGAAGTAGAAAAGCTTGCAATGAATTTAGAATTTGCTTGAAATCAAGAACGTAACGGACGTATCCTGCATACCAAAATGTGCATCTTTACATTGTTTTTAACTTAAAATAAAAACTTCGGCAGAATGAGGATGATCGTTTAGGGTAGGGGATTGTTCATGAATGAAAATAGATTCTAAAACTTTCAGGTCGAATTGGGGGCAAGATGATAAAGTTTTAATGTTTTCATTCAAGATTTTATGGCCAGTGTCATGAAAATGGAAAAAAATTTTACTATTAATCAGGTGGTCCGTTGCCCTGTTCTGACTTTCCGACTTTCATTTGCTTCCTTGTCTCACCTATATAAGAAGCAGAACACTGTCTGCAATGGTATTTATAAATGACAGAGGAAGCAAGTGAAAGTGGCAGTTTGTCTTTGATTTTGAAAAAAAACTGAGCGTATTGTTACTGTTGGCTTCAATGTTACTCCTACTTGGATCTGTGGATAAAATTTTCTTATGATAAAAGACACTTTTTTCTTGAGTTCATAACTTTGAAATCGTAAGAACGGTAAGGTAACATATAAAATTTTGCGTTCGATTGATGGGATGTTTGATTTACCGTTGTAAGTTTTGCTTAGTGTTTTACGGAACACGTTTTGCAGTACTTTAATCGGAAAATATTTTTATAAGAAGAACTTTCGAAGATGTTGAAGCTCGCAATAGAAACTAGAGTATTCAGGACAAATCCTGAACGCCATTTTCCTCTTTATGTATTTTAGTAAGGAAAGTACATTCAATGTAGAAATGTAATCACAAATTTCTTGTGATGAAGAAGAAGGAAGTCAAAGACGAGAAGATTCCGCACCGGCCTATTTTAAGCAAATTTATGCATCTATTGTTGCGTGAATTTTTTCCCGCACGAGTCCACCAGTATCCTTTTGAACAGGGCAACGGACCACCCAATTTAACAGTAGAATTTTTTACCATTTTCATGACACTGGCCATCAAATCTTGAATGAAAACTTCAAAATTTTTCATCATCTTGCTCCCAATTTGACCTGAAAGTTTCGCAGTCTATTTTTATTCATGAACAATCCCCCACTCTAAACGATCATGCTCATTCTGCCGAACTTTTTATTTTAAGTTAATAACAATATAAGAATGCAGTTTTGGTATGCAGGATACGTCCGTTACGTTCTTAACTTCAAGCAATTTCTAAATTCATTGCAAGCTATTCTACTCTTGAATTGAAGATGATTCAAGATTGAATCGAAAGTTCGACATTGAAGGAAATACATTGCATTAAATATGTCTTTAATCACAGCGCTTGTTATTATTATTATTATTATTCAATTGTCTTAGCTACTGATACTGGCCACGTACGCGACCAAAATTCTACAATTTCAAATCTTGAGTGCACTCGGTGGATTCATGAGGTTGCAAACTAAGTTCTAGCCGTTTTTCATTTAAACTTTTTCAATTAAATGCTTTTGAGAGACTTATTAAAAAATACCAGCTAACTAACAAATAATATATTGTCTATTACTGTTTGCGACTTTTTCTAAAAGTCATCAAGATTTTCGAAACCTCGTTGGTAAAACGACTGCTTTGGCTGGAAAAAATTATCAAACCAGGCGTTCAATTCTTTATCAGCATCAAACACAACTTTACTCAGAGCATTATTGATGTACAGATATACTGAATTCTCCAGTAATGATTCTGTAAAGAAATCGTTGCTTGTGTCTTATGTGTTGAGCGGCGACGAACAACCAAAGCGACGGAGAGTGTGACTCCTGATTTTTGTAGCTGTTATTTGAAGAATGCGGAACCCATGATCTATACTTTGAACTTTTCCCATCAAGTAAAGATGCTTCTGTACAGCAGTGTGGTAGCATTCCATTTTGTCTGCCAGTTCCCTTGTCATTTAAGAGAATATTTGTAAAGCAGATGGTTTAATCATTCCTTATGCCTAAATGAAAAATACAATACATTCCAAAATGTAAAAAACAGCAAAAACTGATTTTCCAACCTACAATACCGGGTGTCCCACAAAAATGTACCCGGTTTTTAATTGAATATATCTCGGCTTTAAATCAATATATTTTAGGTTTATTTTTTTTCTAAAATATAGTAAATTTTGTTTTCTTTTCGAATATTTTAAATTTTTTGAAATTGTTTGAATAACTAATTCACAGTGATCGATTTACTGAAAGGGTAGAAAACCATTTGTTCAGATCAAACTTTTTGCAAAAGAAGACTGGGTATTTTTTCATTTCTTCATTCTTACTATTAATTATTTTAATTAAATGTATCCTACATACCAACAAGTATTTAAACCCTCTGAGAGATTACTTGCCTTATGATTTCATCATTTGAAGACACCTAAAATGCAGCTTATTACCGAGCAAAGAATTTTCATCGTACTGCAATATGAGGCAACGAAAAACTGTGAAAATGTTAGAAGAGCATTTCATCAAAAATTCCCGGAAAGAAACTCGCCCAATAAGAAAACAGTGTATCGCACAGCTAGAAAATTTAATGAATATGGAAGCATTCTCAACCGAAACAAAGGCCACTCAGGGAGAAAAATAACTCAACAGAAAACAACATCGCGACTGTCCAGCTAGCGATGACTTAAAATCCTGCAGCCTCTGTCAGGCGCAATGACACCAATTTCTCTAAGTCAACATTCCATAGAATTTTAAAGAAAGATCTTTGTGTTCATCCATACAAAATGAAAATCAAGCATGAGTTACTTCCCTGTGACTACGCCAGGAGGAGTGTGTTTTCCCATTGGTTTATTTCGAGAGATCATAAGTTCATGGAAAGGTTGGCAGTTTCTGATGAGGCAGCATTTTCCATGGACAGCAGAGTTAATACTCAAAATACTAGGTTTTGGAGTAATAATCCATCAGAAGGAAATGTCTTCGAAAGAAGCATAAGAAGAGAGAAGCTGTCAGTTTGGGCAGGTCTTTGCGGAAACGGAAACGTTATTGGACCCTTCTTTTATGATGGAAATCTAAGAGGAGAAATTTATTCAGAAATGTTGAATGAATTGATTATTTCATCATTGAAAATTGCTTATCGCCGCCATCAATTTGAACGCCTTTGGTTTCAAGAGGACGGCGCTCCAGCCCATCGACGAATCATAGTCAAAGCCGATTGCAAGAGATTTTTGGGCAGCGTATTATTTCTCTTGGAAATGCAGTTGAATGGCCACCAAGAAGCCCCGACCTTACCCCATGTGATTTTTTTTCTTTGGGGATACGTGAAGGAACGTGTCTACAAAACAACGCTTCCATCATTGATAATTCTTCGTCAACGAATTGAAGAAGTGTTTGAAGAACTGAAGGAAAACCGTGAAATGATGCGCAAAGCTCTTCACTCAATGACGGAGAGATGTAACACTTGCCTTGAGAGGAACGGAGGGCATGTCGAAGGATACTAAATTACTTTGTTCACTTAAATTTTTTTTATCAGGTATTACTCCCCTTTGAAATTTTTGCTCGTTCATTTTCTTGAAGTTCATAATAAGGAAGAATATCAATGTGGTTTTTCATAATATTCCCCTGAACAAAGAATTTTTCTACCCTTTCAGTATCTCGATCACTGTGAATTGGTTATTAAACTAGTTTCAAAAAACCTAAAATATTCTAAAAGAAAACAAAATTTACTATATTTTGGAAAAAAGAAACCTAAAATATGTTGATTTAAAGCGGAGATATAATCAATTAAAAACCGGGTACATTTTTGTGGGACACCCGGTATAGTAATCGGTATTCAAGTTACGACGCTCCTTAAGTACCCGTCTCCTCCTGACTCCTGAACTATAACGTTTTGTCAGCAGGTTGGGCCAACTTGTTTGCAATTCAGTTAGGTAAGTGGCTGAAGCGATGGTGCAGTCCCCGAACAGCGCCTCTTATACCTAAAGTGTAAACAAAAAATGAGCTCGTAGGAAGCTATCCTAGAAAGCCACCGCAGCTAGGCTACCAAGCTCAGGAGTATCCACCATTCCCTTATGGTCTTATTAAATCTTCAACACTCGAAATTCTTCCCATAATATAGCGAAAATTTTGTGTACAGTGGCACACAAATAAACACGTATTATTATCAGTTTTACTATTATAGTTGTGTGCTAGGCCGTCAAAAAAGACGGCAAAAAATTTCTAATGAAATTTTTCATTGATCATAGTTTTTGTCATTTTTCGACCAAGTTTTGTTGCATTTGGGCCACTCCAACACATCAATTGCGTTTAAAAATGAGGATGTCAGTGGGATATAGAGTAAACTAGAAGGCCAGACTATGAATATCATTCACAGCTATTGTTTCTCACCCGCTTGATGCGGGAGGCTAGTGATGTTCTGCCGACTATTAGGGCCCAGATTTACTCATGTCGCATCGTTGCAGGACTTACTGTCTACAGCTTACAAATCCGCACACCGAGAGAAACGCGAAACGTAAACCCGACGCTTGTGACTGTAACTGCAAAGAGATATGCACACTGCATATGTCTTCCCTCTCTTGGACTCAACGTTGAGAAGCAAGGGACAATATTTCAATTTGTTCACTTGATTAATAGTATCAATGATAATTTTGACACCAATGCCCTGCCACAGACTCAAATTTATTTTCAAGAGAGCTGCATTATACAATAGTTGACTTTTCCGTTCTCAGCGTTGAATCTTGTGTAAATTCAAAAATGTTTGCAATTTTGAAAGAATTGAATTTCTTACCATGTATAGCTTATAACGTTCTTCAATGAAGTACCCTTACGTATTTGTCGAGGTCATATTTATATTAAGGTCCTAGGAGCATATTTAGCTTGAGCGACCCTTTGTCACCTGTAATTTTATTTTTCTTAACAGATTATCTTTTGTGCTGATCTTACAAATAAAAATTTCTATGGAGTTTCTATGGAGTTTCATAAATACACGAAGCGCTTTTAGTATATTAGGATCGATACAATATGTATAGTATGTATATATGGCTTAAAATAAATGACAACCAGACTCCATATTATCAGTTTTATTCAATTGATACGTCTTCAGGAATTTGCATTATTATTTACACCAAGCTTTCGATATTGTCTGCGAATGTAATTTTCAAGGTAGGTATTTCGAAACTTTCTAGACTGAAATCATAATTTGCTACACAGTTGTATCAAGGATACGTTGCAGCGCACTACTTTTGCGTGTGCTGATAGAGCGGGCAGCGCTGTAAAGCCCCGTTACCCTGTAATTATCCTCCGAGAAGTTTTCGTTGAAGATTGAAATAAATATGTATGTAAATGTAAATATTTGTACGTCTGTCCACCCAAAAAGTGGTCGAAGGAGTTGAGCAATCTTCATAATTTCTTTTGTAGAGAGTTTGGTGGGTTGACCTAGTGTGACCCCATGTCAAAAAAACTGGGCCTAGCTGGCCATAAAAAATGACGGCGATGAGATATGTACTTCACCCAAATTCCCATAAACAGGAGAAGTTGAGGTATGTTTATAATTTCTTACACGGAGTCTTGTGAGCTGCCCTCAATTTGACCCATTGCAAAAAATATATCATTTGCTGGCCCTAGAAATGACGGTAATGAAATTTGCTCTCCACCCAAAAACAGGTAGAAGGAGTTGAGCTATGTCCATGATATTTTGCAGGGAGGGGTAGGCTATCCTCAATGTCACCCATGCAAAAAAATAACTAAAAATAGGACTAGCTGGCCATAAAAATGACGGCAATGAAATTTTCTCGATAGTGGGCTGTCCTCAACGTGACCCAAGCCAGAAAGCTAGAATTAGCTGGCCATAAAAAAAAATGACGGCGATGAAATTCCCACTGCGGGTGATGGTCTATCGCCACCGAAGTGTTCTAGTTATGTACTGTGTCTCACTTCAGTTAAACTGCAAGCAGAAGTCCATTGTACTCCTACATTTAGCCTATAATGACAAATTTCAGCGAATTATGACCGCACGAAAGCCAGTTAGTGCGAGTATAATACTTGTTCATTAGTTATTGGACTTCCCAAAAATCAGCAAAAGGAAATGTGCTCTTCGTTGTCAAGTCGCCAAAGAAAAATCAGCAAACTTTTCACTAAACATGATTTGTAAAGACCCTGGCTACAAACTGTCCAAAGTTGTTATCAGCTGGCAGCGCATGCCGTTACCAGACAGGGGCCAGACAATGTGCCGCAATGCAGTGTAGCGGGCACTCATACTATTAGCCCCGCTTCTTGTCTTCAATTTAGCCTCAAAGAGAAGCTGCGCCTTATGCAGTTGTATCATGTCTATGTGTGTACTCACAGAGTTAACTGATTGAAAATTTGATTACATAGGAGTACTCATAGTTCTTTATATGGTTTTTAACAATTTCGTCACAGCTATCACTTAAAATTATCACATATACCTACATGTAAGCGACTGACGCACTACCGTACAATTGTAACAAGCTAGACGTGCACAGCTCTATATTTAATCAGACATGAAAATACGATATTTATGCAATATAAAACAACAAATCCAGTATGAAGTCTAACTTAAGGCGCATATACTGAACGATATTCAACAGGAAAATATGAAAAACAAATTAAGGCGCCAGTTCAACAACACGTAGCGACACTTTTGTTACAGTTGGTCACACTAGACAAGTTTCGACTGGTTCGAAGCTTGAGCTCAGAGCCGCTCCACCTGGGTGTTCGTTATTTACGTAAGTTTTGTTGCCCTAACCTGCAAATTTTCAGAATTTTCTAAAGGACTGTTGACAGTTTGAGAGTTCAGATTATCATTCATATGGGAAACGACAATAGCAACTAATGACGGCTATTAAGCGCAGCTTGAATAATTAAAACCAGTTCCCCTCTTATGAACAAAAAGACTAATAATAATACATTTCTATTATTACTATACTAGTATTAAAATACAAGTAAAAAAGGACAATTCGGGTATTCACCCATCATCAGCGGAATCTAAGAACATGATTTTATTTCTGAAACAAGAGAAAGCAATTTTCAATAGAAATTCGAAACTATATATACGTACAAAAGTAAGTAAGAACAAACCTAATTCAAAATCGCTGGGGGAAATGAACTTTGCATATCATTAAGGGAGGGTTTCAACTTGTGAATAAAGATGGATTCTAATATTTTCAAATCACTGAAATACGGGGATCCAGAGAGTATTTTAAAATTTTCTAGCCTGACGGGAGCACGACACCTCTCTGCATAGAGTCTAACGTTTGAATGGGGAGCGTTAGCTGGGGGAGTCCGGTACGTGAACTTCGGCCAGCATGTTCATATGCCCTTACAGAGAGCCAGCGGGAAGTAAATCCCACGTAGCAAGATGCACAATTGGCTCAACTAAATTCATAGATCCTAAATTCATAGAGTTCAGGGAGCCAGGGGTTGTGGGAGCCAGGGGCTGTGGGAGCCAGGAGTTGTGGCAGCCAAGGGTTGTGGGAGCCAGGGGTTGTGGGAGCCAGGGGTTGTGGGAGCCAAGGGTTGTGGGAGCCAGGGGTTGTGGGAGCCAGGGGTTGTGGGAGCCAGGGGTTGTGGGAGCCAGGGGTTGTGGGAGCCAGGGGTTGTGGGAGCCAGGGGTTGTGGGAGCCAGGGGTTGTGGGTTTTCGGAGCCCACCGAGTGTCAGTTTATAAATAAGGGCTGTAGAAAGTTTGAGAGCAGCAAGATGGGTCGACTATAGTTAAATCAGCGTAGGAACGCAAAACAACTTTGCCAAATCTCACTTAAGCGCGAGGTATAACTTGTCTCAATCGATAAAATTATATTAACGTTAGAAAACTGAAAATGCATTAGTTAATAAATTAGATTTGGCACTGCTGCGTTCAATTCAGCCCGCCCCTAAAAGACTCCTTACAATAGATTGACTATAGCATGGTATTGCAAGACTTTCTGTTGGCGAACTAGTGTGTTAATCCTCATGCAGGAGCGCGGCTTCCATCTCGAAAGAGCAACTGCCGGCACCGTCGGATCTAAAATGAAGGCAGAAACCAAGTAGACACTGCAAGTCTCAGAGAAAACGCTCTTATTGGATAAAAAAATGTTCACGGGTGAACTGGTATTGTGAACAGTTCATGTCGTGCTGTAACTTTGAGAGGCAGCCTCGCGCGAAGCTTGGCGTGCGTTGCAGGGTCTCTGATTTTACTCTACTAAAGCTGTACCTACTGTGGTCTAGTGGAGCCGCATCTCCATATGTCGCAGTCTTCTCTTAGCATTTAAAATTTATGCAAATTTTTGCCCCTGTTACACGCCAGATACAAAAGAACAGTAGCGGTTCTTGTCTCTTTCAACGGGTGGCGCCAGCTCGCCTATGTTTTAGTTCAGAGCTCAAATAAATAGAGGTAGAGAGTTAAACGGGCTGTTGCTGTTATATATGCTGTCCATGCAGGGTCAGAGTAAGTCATTTAAGGCCTGCGTACACGTGCGCAAATGTTGCTTTGCCGCCCAATTCTGTATCCGATTGCGTTGCAACGCACAAGGCTTCGGCTTGGACATTACAGTGCCACTAAAAAGAATATTTAAGGCATGAGTCATCCCTTGCAGTCTGTACGTTATAAGAAGCAGCAATGGCGAAGCCTTGAGAATACTTCTCATTTCTGAGTTAGTTTACAGTTGCAATGACGCATACAATAGTTTTAGCGCGACATTCAAGTGCCATAAGTAGTAGTCACGGCAACTTGACGACCGAAGCGAAAAGTGGAGTGGCAGTAATTTTTGCGATAATGTGCCCATGCGATTACAGGCCCTAAGCACTCAAGACATTGATGTCCCCATAAATTGGTCATTCAGAATACAAACATAATAAACTTAACAAAAATTTTATCAATCGAAATGAAAGAAATCTAACGGAAGAGAGAAACTAATGTTTACATTCGTACATTCACTCACATTTTAAATATTTCCTCCTGCTTTATAATCTATTGAGCCTTTCAGCCCATCCTCAAACTTGATCGTACGGAGTGCAATGGCCTCGGTACTTTCTAGATATACAGCATCGAGCTTGCTTTGCTGTATGGTTGTTCTGATGGGACTTTTAATATGCGTCAACTGATAAAATGAGCATGCAGCTGAACAAAATGTGTCTATTAATGTTGAAAAAATGCAATTATGAATTTGCATCATTGATAGCTTTGTGGTGCCCCTTCCGTTGATGTCATAAGCTCGTGGCTTACTTTGCTTAATGGTTAATCCAGCTCTGTGTCCCTCCAGAAATACAATGCCCTAACACCAGCAAGTTTTCTCTTAATTAAAGCTGGTGTGCAAGCTAGTCAAAAGAACGAGTTTCCTCAGCTAATCGTCCGAACGTCTGGTTGAGTCATCATAAACACAACTTTGAGTTCACAAAAAATATTGTAAAAGTGTTAGCCGTCAGTTCACTTTACTCAGCCGGTGACGTTAGGGTGCCGGCACACAAAAAGAAGTGCAGCGAGAAGCTGGAATGCAGGCAGTGCTCGAGAAGCACGGGAATGCATTGGAGCGCACACACCGAATAGCTGCCGCAACCTGCAGAACTGCCGGTGTTCGGACTGCGCACTCCAATGCATTACCGTGCTTCTCAAAAGCTGCCACCCTGCCTGCCTGCTAGCTTTTCGCTAACCTGCTTTTAGTGTTTCGGCACCCCAGTTAGTCACGTTTCGGATATCTCTTTATAAAGGGTGTACCAAAAAAGTTTAGCGAATTTCAAATTATTATAAATCAGACACTATTGAACGTAACGGTCGCACTAACTAAGGAAAACGAAGGAAGGAACGTAGGGAGGAACAAGCACAATTATTATATGACTTGCGGGACCCGTGGAAATTCCACGGTTGATGGATGTTTTTACTTTTAAAAATGTGCCAGACCTAGGCTACGCTAATACAACTTTAATCAATTTTAGCCTCTAATGCTCTGCAAACGGTACCCACATTGTCTAAGTTACGCCAATCACTGAATCCTGACTAATTCTAACTCAACAACGTCCGTCTACCTTGATAATACATCATCTAAGATATTTCCAGTCATAGAACATGTCCCCACAGCTACCTAGCAAACTGCATCTTGCTTAACGGTTGTCCTCTAACCCATCGCACATCTTTTAACCTAACTATCCCATCTAACCTAGCGACATTATTCAGCACCTTATCCGACAAAACGCACCACTGCGAACGTGCGAACGTAACTCACTGTATCTGGCGCAACTCACTTCATCTGATATATATAAAGCCACCCATCTAACTCGAAGCACCTCATCTAACTCAGTGCACCTCATCCACCCCAAAGCACATCATCCAACTCAACACTCGCCATCTAAAACTGCTCTAACCTAGCGCTCCTCATCCTACTTGACGCTCTTTACATAACCAAATGCTCATTAACTAAACTAAAGCTCCTCATCCAACATAACAACCCTCGTTTAAGCTGCCGCCTTGCAGTAAACTTAACGCACCTTCTTCAACCGAACGCACCTCATCTATCTCAGCACTCGCCACTCTATCCAACTTAACGCGCCTCGGCCAACTTAATGCTTCTGGTCTAACCTTACGTTCATCATTTAACGTAATGCTCCTTAATAAACATAAAGCTGCTTATCAAATAAAATGTTCTTTGTTCAATCTATCGCTCCTCAGCCAACCTAACTCTCCTCGTAGATTGTAACTCTCCCTGTTTAAAAGTTAACGTCAACGTTCAATGAAACGCTTCTCATCCAACCTAACGCACATCAGTGAAACTTACACATATCATTCAACATAACGCTCTTCATTCATTCTAAAGCTTCTCAATTGATTTAGCGCTGTTCATCCGACCTAAAGCTCCTCATCCAACCCAACGCCGTTCCTCCAACAAATCAATAGTCATCCAACGCTGCTCTATTTATGATCACGCTCTTCATGCTCTTTACCCAGCCTACTAACGATTCTTATCTAACGTAACAACATAACCCCCCTCATGTAACCTAATACGCTTCACCTAACATTCATCATCCAATCATGATGCTTCTCATTTGACTTAATGCTCGTCACCCAACCAAACATGCCTCCTCCATCCTCACTTCTCGTTGAACAAACGCTACTCATCTAATCTAATACTCACAGCTCACACTCCAGTGTAACACAACTTGATCTAACTCAACGTTCCTCAGCTAACTTTCCGTTCTTCATCTAATTGAACTCAACGCTTGTCGACTAACCTAACGCACTTAACGTGTGTACCTTCTATTCACACTCTTTTCACTTGCAGTAGCTCACCTTTGATGACTACGTTTCTTAGATCTGAGCATACTTTCAATGTCTGATAAATTTTCTCTTCACTGTACATAACTTTTTGATTCGTTCGTTCTTTCGATCACGAGTGACACTCAGATTCCTCGGTAGTCACATGTTACGCTTGACCCTAGCGGCGAAAAAAGGAAAGTGAATTTCTCGAACGCGCAGCTCGGTTCTCCTCCTCGCCGCGCCGCTACGCTCCGCTTGCAGTGTGAACACAGCATAAAACTCTCACCATTTACCGAACATTCTGGAAGAGAACGCACTATGATTGGTACCGACTCTTGAAGTCCTACAATCAAGAAGCAGAAGATACCCTTGTACAGCTTCCTTTAATCATTGCAACCAACATAAGCACTTGCATAATATTTAGAGCCTGGTTACAAATTCATTTCATCAGCCATCAATATTACATCAGACGATATGGCTCCTGAGTGATGGAGCTCTCGTACGGCCTTCATGGTGTCAGTCCCGCCTTGTTGAATCTTGTACGAGGGCAACGGAAACATCAACATCAGCCGGTGCGGAGTAGTAGAAGTATATCTCTTTACGAGGGCATATCTCATAACTGCGACTGAATAAGGCGGCCGACCTTTTCCTTTATAGTACTCAACTTTCTGTAGTTCGTCAATGATCGTTTGAGGATGTGCTTCTGCTACTGACAACAAATATTGAGAAAAATTTTCAAGCATTGAATGCCTGGTGAGTTTTGCGTTATGGCCAGAGACAAACCATTTGGGGTGAGGCATATTGCGGCCGTTGCATTGGAGTCTTATGTGCAGATCACCGTCAATGTTGATGCTTCTAGCCTATTCACGAATGGAAATCCAAGGTCATCGGTGTCTATCAAGTGAAAAATTGCCCAGTCATCCTTTTTTACGCCCTGATAACCAGATGGGCAGTGTTGGAGAGGATCAATATTCGACAATGAGCGTATATTGTCCTTGTCGAGGAAGTCAGTGATATGATCAGGTTCAATATTCCGAATTTTCGGTGGCCTGCGAGGGGTTGACATTTCCGGTAATGTTGAAGGTCTCTTCATCGCAAGGGAACTGTGTTCCGTTGGAATAGGGTTCTGATCCCACTTCAGAGTACAGCGCTTTCCTCGAGTTATTAGGGTTTCAGCAAAATTCTTCTCACAAAGAACTGATGTAACAGAGTTGGTTTCCAGTCACGACGATTGACAAACCTCACCCACCTCTGCAGCAAATCTTCCTTCTTCATGGGAAAGTGAAGGCTCACCGGTTTTTCTCGTGAGCCTGCAGTTTCGTCAACCTTCTGGTTTGCTCCAGTTTCACATCCGTAAGCCACGCACTTGTTCACCACTATATAATTCTAATCACAAACACAGAACATACTGCAAGAAAACTCAAATCATGGCCTATATTGACTCCAGCCGTATCCAAGATACGGAACACCAATCGGGAAACGGAACTGGCAGCCAGCCGTATCCAAGATACGGAACACCATTCCTGAAACGGAACTGGCAGCTAGCAGTTCAGGCCTCTTAATTTTAAGAGGCAAATGTAACATGCACGGCCGTATTTATAGTAGGCCATGAGTTGCCCAAACATCGCCCAATGATTACCTCCGCCAAGGAAGTTATGTTTTCGTCGTGTTTGTTTGTCTGTCACAAAGATAACTCAAAAAGTTATGAACCGATTTGGATGAAATTTACAGGGATTGTTAGGTATGTTATGAGGAACAGATGATTAACTTTTGGTGAAGATATGTTCATCCACTTGTTTGTTTGTGTGTCTGCGTCATTTTTCTCGATGCCATAACTCAAAAAGTTATGAATGGATTTTGATGAAATTAACATGAGTTGTTTGATATATAACAAAGAGTAAATGACCAAATTTTGATAATGGTCCGTTTGTTCGTTCGTTTGTTTGTCATTGTTTTTAATTTTATGCTTGTTAGCACAGTAACTCAAAAAATAATGAATGGATCTTTATAAAATTTATAGGAGTTGTTAGTAATGATTAAAGACATAAATGATCAAATTTTGGAGTAGATCGGTAGGATCGTTTGTATGTTTGACTCATATATGTCATAACGTTTGTTAACAGTATAACTCAAAAAGTTATGAACGGATCTTCAAAAAAAAAAAAAAATTAAACAAGCTGTTATTAATATAATATATGCAGATCACAAATAATTAGATTTTGTAGTTTATGCAAAGAAAATTATGGTTTCAGAGCCAATTTGAATTTTTGCTACCGTTGCCTCACTTGGCGGAGGTATGCGCTCTCAGAGTGCTCTAGTTATAATTATACACTCGTGCCTTGGTAAAAACTTGGCTGAAATGTTACTGAGCAGACGTTTAAGTGTTTTTGATAGGTACCAGTTACCATAAGCCACGGTTTTATAGGATATCCACTGTCGCCTAAAAGTAGAAAGTCCCTTCCAGTTGATTACATGATTTGTGGAATGTCTGAAGATCGTAGTACCCGCGAATCATGAATACTGCAAGCCCAAGACCAGCCTGACAAACCACGTGCCAAATTACGTGCAAGTATTCCGAAATTTTTCCCCCACTTCAATTTTCAACAATTTTCGTTCGATTTTCAGCATGCAAATGCCGAAAGACTTCTTTCAACTTAATTTCGAGTCATCCGGGCCATTTGGGCCCGTACCATCACATTGAGTCCATTGGCCGAATGTGGCGGTAGGTGGTGGTAGGGTGCTAGGGGCCCAAAAAGCCCGTATGACACGAGATTGACTTAAAAGAAACTGAAAGAAAAAGTTGCACAATGAAAATAGGAAAAAAATTGCGGAAAATAGAGGTGGGGTAGAAATGGACCACATTAGGTCAATGGGCCCAATGTGGTGGTAGGGGCCCAAATGACCCGGATGACACGAGATTAAGTTGAAAGAAGTCATTTGACGCTTGCACATTGAAAATCGGATGAAAATCGCAGAAAATAAAGGTGGGGTAAAAATTTTGAAATTCTTGCACGCAAATTTGCACGTAATTTTAAACACTTGGTTTGTCAGGCCGGTTAGCCCAAGTAGCACTAACTCTAGTAAAGCACTCGTTCGAACTGCAAGTGGCCTGCGCATTCAATGAATGCACTCCCTTTCGATTAAGAAATTCGTCAGGGTGCAACCTATAAGCTGGCATTCTGATCTTTATATGAGTGCAATCAATCGCCCCGATAGCTTGGGGAAATCAATATTTGGCACTCCACATCGAAGATGCTTTTCTTTCAGCTCTTGTGTTTGAGAAAATTTGATACAATGTACCGCAATCCGTACAAGTCTCTCACTGATGTGAACCGAACGGCAGACCGAAGACTGATCAATTCACAAGTCTTCGCCGACTCCTATTTGAAACCCTGGATCGGCCCCATACCTTAGGAATGCTTCAAGTCGCAGTTCTGAAGGTTATGCTCCTCCTCTGGTCTCATCAGTTTCTGCTAAAAGGTTTTCTACTATCCAACTGACATGTTCCTCTACAAATCCGAAAATACGTTTGTACTGATGTACGTGGTATGAGCAATGAAGGTTGTATACTTTAAGTTGCTATTGTTCATGAATTGTGCCATGATGCACGTACATAATTATATGGGGCACAACCTCCGCTATAAACTGCTCGAAGACAGCTGAAGGGATGTCTTCGAACTTAGGAGAATATTCTTCTGATTAGAAGAACGTTTTACTTATATGCATACGCACGCTGAATTTGCTAAGCTCTTGGAGAATTTTTTTCGCAGAATATTCTTTGGACAAATTGTCTGCGTTTATGCATACCGCTGAAGAATTTTCTTCTCTAAAAGAGTAGACAATAGAACATTCTTTTGTATGCATTCGGCCCAAAGACGTTCATGACTGGTCTCCAAAGGTAATAACATCCACAAGTAGTCTCGAAAAGTAATGACTTTCACACAACGAAAATAACGAAATTCACAATTTCTAAGGAAAATGACGGTGATGAATAGCCTACAAAATTAAGGGCACTCATAACTAATCTCAGGATGTAATATTCACAAATAGTCTAAAAAATTAATAACATTCAAATTAAATAACTAGATAACGGAGTTAAATCCTCAACGTTAGCGACACTTAGGTTTCAAATCGGTACACACAAAGTGGGCCCCTAAATATAGGGCACAGAGAAGAGTCAATTTCAACAGCCATTGGAAAAGGTGCACCGTCAGTTTCATGATTTTAGACGCAGAACAACGTTTCTAAATTTATTTTCCAAAAGGGAGGAAATTCACAATGAACCAGCGAGAAAACACGAACGTAAGACACTTCAGGTAATGGAAACAAGTTCAGTTAGCCCATGGTTGTGCCATCCATGTACACTCTGGTCGTCAGTTAGGCGTGGCGCCAAAACGCAGCGGTCACGTACGTTCCCTAGTGCGCGCACAGGTGCGGCGCTTAGATTGCAGGGGCCATCGATCCCATCCGGGGGACAACAACTAGAGCACTGAGCAGCTATGTCGCAGTCGGTACGCCATCCGTCTCCGACTGCTTCGACTATGGTTCATACCCTCCCGCCTGAGAGAAAGGAATACACCGGTAAGCACGGAGTAAATATACTCCGCAAGCGAACTAGGCTGCATAACGGGAACAAAAGGATTTAGCGTCAGTTTGACGTCATAGTGCCACAACGAACTCGAAACTGAGTTATGAAAAGAGTACTGGTTTAGGTTTCGCGTGCCGATCTCACGAATGTTACATAACAACTGACAACAATCTGGCAGCACTTTCAAAGCCCAAGACGTCAACTACTTGTGAAAAATAGGAAAAACTGACTGTACTTTAGCGCATTATATTTAGTAACGCAAAACAGTTACTGTTAAATCCCACTTTACTGCTAAAATTATTCAAGAAATCTAATCCACTCTGACCGCAAGACTGTCAATATTGGATGACAGAAAAACCTAATGCAAATCCATCACAAATTTTCCATCCCTCATAAACTTCGTGATAACGAGGAGCGACGCAAAGAAATGAACTTAACATGTCGAATCAACGACTGGACCTCGCACGATGGCGTTCTAACACCAGCTCAAACCGTATGGGCAATCCAAGCCCAAAAATACAAATTTCATTATTTTCATTACATAACTAGCCCAAGTCTCAACGTTTATTGAAACTCCATACAAATTTGTTTGTCGAAGCCATCATTAAAAACAGGAATTGTCATACATAAAACATTCAAAATGAGAAAAAAAGGTCGCTACAAGCATTCGCTTCTTGGACCAAAATAAATAAAGGAAAGTATTACAACAAAAAAAAAAGACGAGTGAACTAGTCCTTTACACAAATCGTCGGGAAAATATAGCTAGAGCAATAATAAGGGATTAGTACAAGTCTAGTAGTGAATCGAAACAATAAACGCAATAGTAAATGCAAGGTATTGTCGAAAGCATAACTACATAGTTGAGAATCACAAATCGCTACAGATGAAAATACACTTGAAAGAATTCCAGCGACAAATGACTTACAACTCAATGTTATCCCAAAAAGAAATACATCGTGGAATTTTGGCTTTTGAAAAACATTTTATTAATCAGTACGTTGAACATGTTTTTATTCATACAATCGAAAACTAAAAAAATCTTTGTGTCTATCAATCATTTAAAATTAGTTAAAACAGTAAAAACAAAAATGGATAGATCAAGTCATTTGGTATTAAAATGTTACCTGAATATAATCGTAAAATTTGTAACAAAACAGATTTAAAATTCGTCACTGATCATGATAACTTTGAATTATTTAATTAAAACGAATTATATCTGTTTGTACTAAAAATGTTTTTATGTGTTTAGAGAAAAACAGTGTGACATATAACCCATACTTTTTCAATAGGAAGCCTTTTAGGACAGAATTTTATGACCTACATATCCACAGAACTGACATGGTCGTGATACAATCACTTTGCGCAGAAATATTTTATTTAATTATAAATCCAGCACTGAATACACGTCGTTTGTTGCTAAGCATATTTGAAAATTGAATGGATTCAAAGAAATCTTATATGATACGTGCGCTTACACTGAGAGAAATGGTGGCATCTTTTGATGCACTTGGTTGCATGAAAATGACATGCATTACTGTCCCAAAACCGTGCCACGCCAGTGCACCGTGTATATGCGTCGTGCATCATCGGGACACTCTTTAACTTCCTCTACTGTAGTTCAGTAATCATGTGCTATCTTGCATATAGTTAACACATGCACCTAGCGATGTATTCCTTCTACTATAACTGTCGGACCTAGAAGATTACATATTAAAGAAAGGAAAAACCAGCGCTGAGCGAATCCGAAAATCGGAGTCAGCTGGTGACAGTATCCATTCCTCAGCAAGACAGAATTCATTTCTGTTTCGCATACTACCAGCGCCATATCGTCCAAATTCTCTTATAGTTGAGGCAAAATGATATCTACGATAGGTGTATCCACTGCATTCTAGATAATGAATGATGCACTATATAATAAAACACAGTTGTTGGTCGCTTGCTTGATCTCTCCTTTGCTCCAATATTGGTCCGTCTCTCCGTCACGCAGTTAAGAGTTTAATAGGAAAAAATTCATACACTGAAAAACAAGTTGAGATGCCATACAATTTCAGCGCTTGGGGTACCGGTGAAAAATGTAGCTCTAGGTCTCCGGCCTCTGGATCCCCGGCCTCTGGATTCCGGGCTCTGGATCGCCGCTTCCATTGCTGAATGATATCGTAGTAGTTGAATCTTCACGCTGAGCAGACGCCTCTTTTTATTGAATTTACATCGCAGCCAAAGTTCGACGCTGGAGGTTCAACAATCAGTTGGTATCCTCAATACGGTGAGCCTTGGGCATTTCCAGTGAATTCTTTTGACTGAACTATATTTTCTTAGTGCAGCTTAACGGTTAATCAATTCTAAGCTGATATTCACTCCTTATCTTGCAGGAGGGATATTTTGCTATCGCAAAACTTATGGTTGTAGAGCTTGCGTTTCACTAATGGAAGATCAGGCCTGCAGGGATGAGACCTATAATACAGCAAAACCTTTACTAGGAACCGGAGCCATAAAAAGCTCAATCGCAAAATGTTTGAAATCATTTATGACAGCTGAGCCCTCTAGTTTTTATTATATATTATAGAAGTAAAGTTAGTTAAAGTGTGTCATATCGGGATCTCATGACGTGCTTGACTCGATATGTTACGAATATTGTCCTCTATGTATATTTACATTCTTAATTAATTAATATTGCTAGCTATTCACGGCGATAAATTATTCATATTTTTTTCTTCATTATTATTAATTTATTTCTCATATACAGGGTGTAGTAAAATTTTATTTTTATAAGTATTTCGAACAAAGTTTTCATAAGTATCTTCCTTTCTTTAAGCGAACGCGAGTATTAAACTATAAAACATTTAGGCTTTAGTGCAGCCTATGACAGTAAGATATATGACAACAACGCAGCTGCACGCTGGTGTTAGCATGAGCGAGATAAGCGATCGCTTTGTGTACAACAGTTTCTCGGCGAACAACCGGAGACTGTGAAACCTATATTATTTTGGTGGAAACTCTTGAGAGCAAGGCCAAGGTTCAAAATCTGTTATGGCTGTTCGGGTTGGCACTTTGTAGAGCCACAGGACAAAAAAATGTTTATCGGGGAAAAGCTTGAAGGTTCACACTTAGGTCTGGTTCGAAGAGGGTGGTCAGTCTGAGTTTGAAGGAGTTAGTGGAACTTACACAGTGCTTCTATCCTTCTGGAGGCACGTGTCTGTGCCCTCCCCCGTGTCGGTGGGACTCACGTTTGATTCCCCCGATTTCGATCCGTGGTGCTAACGGAATTGTTTTAGCTCCTCTCTGGGTATGGGCCTCTAGCCTCCTCCGAGTCAGGTGCTTTGAGACAGCACGCAACTGCACTTTTAGCATCACAGACGCCATCAATGCTAACGCAATGTCAGCCTTCTATGTGACGACAGGGCTTCGCCTTTGCGCCAATCAGTGTGCTTGTCATCAAAAGCACGCAGTGCCAGTGCTTATCTTCGAAATGGACGCGAATCTGTTTCTGCAATACATCATTC
>LQNS02278138.1:4785813-4796025 GCA_001587735.2 Parhyale hawaiensis
GCCGTGATACAGTGAATCTGGAGATGGTTTCGTCGTTAGTATCATTCATTTGCCTAGAAATAGAAGAGGCAGTAGCAAAACGGTCCTTTAATGCTGTGCGTTGATGATCCTATCCAGCCTAGCAGAAGTTTTTCTGGGCCTCCCACGTTTCCGAACACTCGAAACACGTCCAAGATCTTCATAATCTTTCACAACTCTTCCAACAATACTCTTTGAACGATTAACCTGTTCTGCGATTGCCCTGATGCTGAGATTTTGTTTGTGTAAATTAACAATTTTCATGCGTAAAGATTTATTAACTTTTTCCCGGGTTGCCATGCTTGCAGTACTTGTAATGTTTACATATGACGTAGGCAGTCTTCTTCTACTTCGGAGACGCAAGAAAATGGGGTTTCTGAAGATTTAAATTACAATATTTGAAACGTGTCCCCTAATTTTGCTCACACTAAATTCATAATTAAAAGTTAAATATACATAATTTTTTTCTTATCCTTCGGATCGTAATAAACTCTTAGCATATTATTAGGTATCCCAATACCTCTTTTGTGTTAAAATTGCAGCGTTGAACCTTTAACAGTTTTTGAGATATGAAATTTTATATTTTTGTCCCTTAATTATGCTTGCAACTGTATTCTGCAGTAAAGGTAAAAAGGTAAAGTTAACTTAACCGGGCCCTCCACTGAAAAACTCACATGCACTGGTTCATGCTGCAGATATCGGCCAACTGGACCCAGAGGGGTAAGTACTGCTGCAGTAGACCACATGGTCGCTAAGAACTATGACGCTAATGACAGAAGGTTCAACGATCCCCACCCTACCCTCCAATTTCTGGGCAAAGTAACTGCCCCACGGTAGCTGCGCTTAGTAAGCAAGTTTACTGACTCAGCAAAACTTGCGGCACAAACATCGCTCACATGGCTCAACGCTTTTTCCCGGCACCTTTAACACACCAGTCCAGCGCGCAAGCTCTGCTGCAACCGTGGGTAGCAGCAGGTAGCAACGACACGGGTTGCTCCACTGCCGTAATTATTTATCTTCAGTAATATATCTTCCTTTAGTTGAGCAATTTCTTCTTGAAGCGAGAACATTTTTACCAAAAATATTCATGTGAATCAATGATATGCAGTTGCAGATCCCGTTTTGAATGGTAATTAACTGCCTACTAGAACGCAATCATTTCCCATATGTCACAACTGAAAATAGGAAATTGTGCTGCTCAACTGGGTTGGAACCAAGAGCGCCCAGTTATTTTGGACAACAGCTCCAGTGCATGTTTATTGACAGACGGTTTTGTACAAAATGTATGATCAATGAAGAAGTATCATCCCATATTCTTTACCTTCAATTTCGACGGTACACTAGCAAAGAAACAACTTCAAAAATCCGTGTGGCAAAGATGAACATAGACAATGGACGGAAGGTATCCGTGCTAGGTACAGAAAGATGCATTGCTCATGTTTCCAATTGACCACATTAATATTCTACTATCTGTTGTGAGCATGGGAAAATAAGTAGTAAATTTAATCTTAGCAAATCTCAATGCAACTGTATGTTAGAAATAGGTTGTTCCGCTGAGAATTTGATTCTGGGGATCAAAAGAAGTTTCAACCCACAGGAACTTCGCTTTGAACTGGTCAGCTTTTATCAAACGCGAAAAAATTTTTCATTCGTGACCATTGTTTTAATAGTGATAATGATTTCAGGTGCAGTAATAATCCTTTTTTAGATGCAACCCAAGCCACTGCTGACCTCTGCATTTGAAAAAGTTTGTACATTCTTACCTTTGGCCACGCAAATTATGTTTTTTTCGGCGTTTGTCTTATTCTGTTCTTCTGTTACTCTGTCTGTCACCCGCTAATAAGTTACGGGTAAATTCTTAAGAAACTAGAGCACTCTGAGAGAGCAGACCTCCACCAAGCGAGACAACGGTAGCAAAAATTCAAATTGGTTCTGAAACCATGATTTTCTTTCTATAAACTCCAAAATCTAATCATTTGTGCCTTAATAGTAATAACAGCTTGTGCAATTTTCTTGAAGATCCGTTCATAACTTTTTGAGTTATGCTGCTAACAAACGTTATGACAAACATGAGTGAAACATATAAACGAACGAACTGATCTGCAGCAAAATATAATAATTTATGTCTTTTAGCATTACTAACAACCCCTATAAATTTCATAAAGATCCATTCATTTTTTTTTTAGTTATTGTGCTAACAAGCATAAAATTAAAAAGAGTGACAAACAAACGAAAGAACCAACGGACCATTACCAAAATTCGGTCATTTATTTTTCGTTATATACCTGACAATTTGTGTTAATTTCACAAAAATCTATCCATAACTTTTTGAGTTATGGTATTGGGAAAAATGAGGCAGACGAACAAACAAACAAACGGATGGACATATCTTCACCAAAAGTTAATCATCTCTTTCTCCTAACATACCTAACAATCCCTGTAAATTTTGTCCAAATCGGTTCATAATTTCTTGAGTTATCTTATGATAGACAGACAAACAAACAGACACGACGAAGACATAACCTCCCTGGCGATGGTAATTACCGGAGTTATTAGGTACGTTAGGAAGAACAACTGATCACATTTTGGCGGAGATCCTTTCAATCGTTTGTTTGTTTGCTTCTCTGCTTCTTTTTCCTTTGTAGCATAAATCAAAAAGTTATGAATTTATTTTTATGTACGAAAATTTCACAAACGATTTAATAAAATACCTGAACCTGTTCGACTAGAACGACCACGCCCACCTGGCGTCGGCCACCGGCTCTATCCACCAGTCACGTATCAATCATGCCAGCAGCAGCAGCTCTTTTTCACGCTTTAGTCTTAGCGGTTACTTTACATGCTTTAAATTACCAAAGAATGTAATCTCGCACCGTACTGATTGTGCTTCATTTTATTTCAGTCTAGATGTACCTGATGATGGCCGCAGTAGTAGATAGCCGAAACGTTATGTTTTACTATTGATAGCATGCGCATACTTTTACTCTAGAAATATTCTTTCAAAATTAAAAATGAACAGAAATACGCTTTTAGAAACGGAAAGAAATCTATTAAATCTTTTGTGAAATTAAATGCCCATTTGAAATACCTGTGTGAATATTGCACGAATAGTTAGAAATGTTGTAAAAAGCAAATGAACAAATTTTTGTGATGATGTGTGTATCTGTTTGTTTATTTGTTTGTGTCTATGTTTGATTTCATGTTTGTCTGCAAAGAAAAATGAAATGAAATTCGTCGGAATTTTTAGAAATGTTTAAAGTCAAAATAACAAAATGTTGATTTTGATCGGCTCGTCCGCTTATATGCTGACTAATGCTTGCTAAAATACTTGCCATTAACATAATTGAAAAAGTTGTGTGTGGATCTTAATGAATATTGTAGGAACTTTTAAAATTTTTGAAAGAGATAATCCCCAAATTTTGGGCGATGATTTGTTTTTCCATTTGTGTGTTTGACTGATGTTTGTCAAACTATAACTCAAGAAGATTACTGAAGCTATTATTGCTGTCAAGAAGCACAAATAACCAAATGTTAATGATGATTAGGGATGTGACAATATGCTTTTATTGACAGAAAAGCCGATAATAACTCCGAAACAACTGCAAACGCTCGAACGAAAAGCTATGACGGTAACACGGCCTACAGAAGCAGTTGAGTGTAGCAGCAACGCAACGCAATCTGTTGTTGAGGAGTTACCATAAACTTCTCTGCCTTTAAGAGCATATTGTCACAGTCCTTGTGATGATGAAGAGAAAATCCCAATCTTAGGACCAATTTGAATTTTTCGCAGCATTGCCTTGCTTGGCGGAGGTACAGTATGCGTTCTCAGAGTGCTCTATACTATAACTGCGCATCGGCTGTGGAGCTCGTTGTAATATCGCTCATAGATAATTCATGATTTTTAACGGTTACCTCTGATAGAGTTGTTTCTATTACTCCTAACCACCTTTTATAAACCGAAATTTTGTAACATTGAGACCACTAATGAATGATTTGTATTTATCAAAACGTCTGTGACTTTGGTACTTTTCATTGTAGTAGATGAGGATGCTGCCGCAAGGGAACGTACAAGAACGAAAAAGAGATGTCTTGGAAATCTCATGGACATAACCTGATGTCGGTTGTTGAGCTTAGGCTGCCACATATTTTATTGGTTGAAGATTCTTAAGGAAAAAGTGAGTCAGTAAATAAATAACACCCCGTTCAAGTTGGTGAAAATTTCACAGTCATTTATTCCTACTTTTTCAGTTCTTAATACTACAGATAGTCATTCTGGTGTATCTATCGTGCTGATCAGTGCATATGACATTTTCAATTTGAATAAATTATCAATAAAGAAATCCCAAAGAAGAGCAAGTACTGAGCTATCGAATATTAGTTACTGTTCGGTGTTACTGCAGCAATAGCAGCACTTGAGTTAGCGGCATGTAGTAAGCGTCGCAGAATATTTAATTCATTACTGTGTGGAGGACTGCAGCACCGACGTTGGAGCAGCGTATACCTGGGCCCAGCATGCCGTTCCTGCACCTGGACCAGCTCGAGCAGTACCGGTACCAGAATGTGTTCGCAGCTCACGTGCTCATCACCTCCGTGTTCCAACGAGTCATCGCTTGGGAGTGTCATGACAAAGCTGGCAGTGAAACTTACCTAAAGTATTTAGAACGTAAGAGAGGCTCTCCATTCAGCAAGTCTCAACTCAAGAAGGAGTTCGACTTCCAACGGCCTCTACTACAACATAAGGATCCCTCTGACTTCGACGTCACATTCCTCTACAAGTTGATCATATCTTTGTTTGATGCAAGAAATACGTTCCTTCAAGCGGCATCGCTTCAACCAAGAGCTGATCAAAATGTGCGGTCGCTTCTCAAGGAAGGGAAAGACCAGCGAAATGCCATCATGCACGAGGTTTCGACCCAAGCTGTCCACGCAAATAAATACCAAGAAGTCGTAACTTTGCTGCAGAATCTTATAGACGAGGCAAAAATTTTGTATGCACTTCCGAAAAAGGTTGCAGATGAAGCCAAAGATGACATATGTAGGAAACTGTCGATGCAAACGCCAGACGAACGAGAGAACGCGTACGCTGCCTACGTTGTTATGAACACAGGGTGGCAGGAAATAACGACCTTATATAAGAACTACTACTCGGAGGAAACCTTGCCAATTTGCGGCAAGAAAGTGAGAAGATCGCGCGTATTTTACGAGCTCGATCTTGAACTTCAGCACGAAGCCTCATCACCGCAGAGAGTCTCCTGCTCCAAAATTTTAGCTGGTGCTGGAAATTTCATAATTATCAGTGGGGAGCCTGGATCCGGCAAGACCACTTTGCTGAAGAATATTTCACTTCAATTCTACAAACTCGCTCCAATTTCAGTTGCCTGCTTGGAAGATTTTGACCTACTCATCTACTTTCAATTAAGAGATAAAAATAGAAGGACTCTGGAACAAGTAATAGAGGACAACTTTCGACAAACTTGTAATAAGCTCAGCCCTGCTTGCATACTGAGATGCGTTCTAAATCTGAGAACGCTCTTCCTCTTTGACAGCTACGATGAAAGCAACAAAGCGTCAATCTTGGTACTCGAGGAGCTAATGGCAAAAATGCGTAGCACATCTTGTAGAGTATTGCTAACGACCCTCTCACACGCTGTCAGAGATATCAAGGGTCTTCTCAAACACCACGACATCGATGCTCAAGAGTATGAAATCGAGAAAATTCAACGTTTCGAAGAACAGCTAAAATTTCTCCAGAACATTGATACCTCGGTAAAAGGTCCTCACTCGAGCAAGGAACTGACAGAAGCTTTCTCATCCTTACCCGAAGACCTCCGAGTGTTCTTCACTCAACCATTCTTTTTGATATTATTCTGCAATCTATTCTGGGCTGCTCCTCAAAGAATTCACGAATGGGTATCCTTAAACCACGTAGTTCAAGAGCTCTTTGTTCTCTATAAGACGCATATACTACTGAAGCTCTCGAATGAAGTTATTCCAAACAGAGAGCTGTATATTAACGGGCTGTTTGCTGTTTTGTCCAAGACAGCGCTGCAGTGCTTGCGACAAGGTGTCTTTATGTTGTCCAAGGAGGATTTTGCAGAAATCAGCAAGAAGTGCTGTGAGGTGAATCCAGTAGTTTGTGGGGAGCTGGACTTGAACAATATTCTGTCGGTTGTGTTGAAAGTGCACCGGCCACTGTCTGCGTCTCAGGAGCCGACTTATTCTTTCCACCACCAGAGCGTCACGGAGTGTTTCGCTAGCAAGGAAATAATCGAGCAGCTGGTAAACAAGAGTCTATCTTTGAAACAGATATTGGAGGGAACACCTCAGTCCAGCAGGTGAGCACAAATTAATATATGACACGGAACTAATAGCCTTGTGAGAGGTTAATGCGAAACCGCTAGCGCAGAAATCGTGACACACACACATTGTATGTAGACACTGGTCAGTTGATACAGGAAATTGGTGCCACATTACGCTTACGACGAGTTGAGCTGCGGTTTAGTTGGGCATTGCAGCATTTGGCCAGTCAAGGTCGAAATAATCCCAGTAATAATTATTGTCTAGTTTTTTCTTGTCAAACTTTCACTTGAGCTTGAGAGATGAACGGCTTCCTTTCTTTAAGTAATCTATTGCTCCCAACGCTCCTTCACGTGTAGCAATTTTTAGAAACACCGAATGCATCACGGTAAGTATCCTTTCTGATTTTATCGACACCAAGAAATTAACTCAGTACGTTCCGTCGTGGTTCTGCCGGGAGCTCCATTAGTGAACGCATGAGGTCGCCTCACGTACACTTCCACAGTCTGGACTGCCAAAGACTTGGGTGGATTAGAAAACATCGAAGGTTTCCGTGGTTTAGCATTATGACTCATTTGAAGCAAAGCGCCCCAATTCTCAGGTCACCTTGTTCTAACTTTAAATTTTGTCGGGATGTCCCTTCGTGCCATCCACTTACTTTGTTTAATTTTTTTTTGTAATCATAGTAAAGCACAAGAATCAAAATTTTTGAATGCTTCGTGTTCTTGGCACAAATTTCAGTGACCGTGTCTAGGCTTAAATTGTCAACGCTTTGAATTATTTCTCTTTGCAAATTCAAACTCACTGGAAATTAAAAAAAGTCCGAAACTGTATAACTGACACTCCACTGACACGTAAAAAACTTCACTGATGCTCAGATTTTTACAGTTTTAAGACTATGTAATCTTGAATAGCAAAAGCTGTTCTTGCGGCAACGTAATCGGAAAAACGTTGTGATGTTTTTACTCTCGTGTGCAGTGTGCTTATTGGTCTTTTTCTATTTTGCAGTTTACTTTGAACTTGCCTTAGAGATCTCGTCTCTTGCACACTGTTGTGTTAGATGTTTTTAGGGACACATGACCGACAGTGGGAGGCGGAATATATTCACAGCAACGAGTATATTTGTCTATATTTGCTCATCTGTCTGCCGGAGTTATGGCACTTGCTGTAGTGGGTGCGTGTGTGTGTTTTGGGGTGGACTCATTATCTCCGCCAAGGAGGTTATGTTTTCGTCGGGTTTGTCTGTCTCTTTGTCTGTTTTCCTGTTTATCTGTCTGTCATTAAGATATCTCAGAAAGTTATGGAGGGATTTTGATGAAACTTCCAGGGATTGTTTGGTATGTTAGGTATGTTAGGTATCTTAAATGATTAACTTTTGGTGAAGATCCATCCATCCGTTTGATTGTCTGCCTCATTTTTCTCAACGTTTTAACTCCAAAAGCTATGAACGAATTTTTATGAGACTGCTAGGTATATTACGAAGAATAAATTAACCAAATTTTTGTGATGATCGGTTTGTTTGTTTCTCGGTTTGTCGTTGTGCTTGATTTTATGCTTGTTGGCGCAATAACTCAAAAAGTTTTCAATGGATCTTTATGAAATTTACTGGAGGTGTTAGTAATGTTAAAAGACATAAATGCTTAAATTTTGGTGCAGATCGGTTAGATTAGATAGGCGGCAGTAGACGAACCAATAGGCCCATTCCCAAAGAGACACCGGAACCTACGCGGTTAGTTCGTTTGTATGTTTGACTTAAGTTTGTCATAATGTTTGTTAGCAGCCTAGCTCATAAAGTAATGAACTGATCTTCAAAACAATTGCAGAAACTTTTATTTTATGAAAAAAACTACCTCCTAGTGAAATTTCCGCACGACGGAGTTTCCTGCGATTAAAGCCCGGTGCCCACGTAACAACTTTTATTGCCACTAGCAGCCTACAGGTAATTCCACTAAACCGATTACGTAGCCGCGGCACGGCTTCAACTTGCACAAACTTTAACTGTATAAAAAAGATTGTCGAATATCTCAGTCGCTACTGTAGTATGCACTTTAGCAAGTGGCAATGGTGAACTTTCAACTATCGCTCCTAACGATGAGCAGTTTAAGTCTACAAACATTGATATTTTTAAGAATAAGAGCACGATGTCCATAGTCGTCATGTTGGAGTCACGGCCATGACTGCTTAGTTGGATTAGTTGAGTTGGCTCTAGGTTGTTAACGGCAACGAAAGTTATTTGGGCACTGGGCTTTACTCTTTGGTGACGCTTCCATTGCCGCAGACCAGCGAAGTAATGGTCTTGCCCGCTGTGGTGCGATGTTGCTGGTTTGTTCTATCTCAAGTATTGGTTCCATTGTGTAGATAACACCAACTATTTGATAGTTTTTTCAGGAGAACACAAAGTTTCGGCTCCGGTTCCATGGTCACCAACGTGGCAGAGTATTGTCTGCAGGCCACCAAATCGCTGCTTGTCAGGTAACTAGCGATTATAATAATTAAACGCTATGCGAAGACCAATATGTCTACCTGTTAATGTTGTTTACTTACTTACGTGTATTTCCTCTGCTCTTACTTACGTGTATTTCCTCTGCTCTTACTTACGTGTATTTCCTCTACTCTCACCCTTCAAGGATACTTATACTAGCGCCCAATGGATTGATTATTTTTAGCGAACGACACGCAGGGTTTCCATTCAGGATTTTCCAACGGGCGGGCGATTGCAACGCTGCTAAAGCGGCGACCTCCACAGTGGGCTTTACAGAAACCTGTGGCGGGAGAGGGGCATGATTGAGCGGTCACAGAAGAGGGCAGGTAACGGGAGTGGAGGCACTGCTACGGAGTGGTATTTAAGGCAATTGATTATTGCTAAATGAATGAGAAAATTCATGTTCGCTATGTCACTATGTGTTTGTGAGTAATGTGATATTCGAGATTCTCATCCAAAATGGATGAAAAGTTAGCCAAAAATAGCTGTAGGTATAGGGTAATTAGTTCAAATTTAAGAGGTCTCAAAACATAAAAATAAACATTCTGGTGCATCAGCCATCGGTAGTATGTAATTCGCAGAGAAACAAGTTAACTAGGAGATGACGATCGTACTACTGCATCACTCATAAATAACCAAACTAATCCTAGATATGAAGTTTATTTCTAAAAACAAGCTGTCCTTGTGAGCGGAAGAAGTTACAAAGGACACCAAGAAACATTTGACTAGCAAGATAAATAATCCACATGGAAATTTCAGGACTAATTAGCTGCAAGTTAGCGTCGTACGGAGGAAATGCTCGTTGGGTAAAGTTAGGGAAGGTTTCAGAGTAGAATTGTACAGGAACTCAAGAACGAGTAGACATATTTTATAAAAGGCACTTGCCTGAATTGTAAATTGGTTCATCATAACGGGGACGCCATGGTTGTCAGCGTGTGACGTTACTGAGGAGAGCAACATAAACAAAGAGAAAGTTCTGTCCTACAGCTGCACCCAGCGTGCTCGGGCAATTCTGGTCATTAGGGTACGACAGCAAAACACAACGAAAACAACGCGAACAAGCCGCGCACATAGAAAAATGCAAAACAGAAGCCGAATGGGAAATATAATATTATATACATGTATATATAATTATATATATATATAGCTAATGAAGAGTTTAGACGTGAAGAGTTTAGACGTAAGAGGGTTCGTTAAGTGTTATTTTCTTGCATTAGGTGTATTTTACGGTATAATAAGCTATTAAGTGTAATTAGCTTACAGTCGAATGAATACGTACGTGTAAGGTTAGGTTGGGCCAGGTCTGGTTCTGCTAACGTCCTAAAAGCTGAAAAAACACTGGTATTTATACCAAAAAACCGTAATAAACGATTTAAAATTGACGCTAAGTAAGGCCAATCAAAGATTGACGCTAA
>LQNS02278138.1:4818478-4832735 GCA_001587735.2 Parhyale hawaiensis
AGATGTGGTAGAGTGCATGGGCCGGAAACCGTGTTGGTGAGGGGCCGGTTGGTAAGCCTCATTAATAAAAGGCAGGAGAAGGCGCTCCAAGACTTTCACAGCGGGACACAAGAGCGATATAGGGCCACCCGATGCCTGTGCGTCTCCGTCGTGGGTGGACCCTGCGCGAGTCTCTGCGTTGGTTGGGGACTTCCGTGGGCCAAACGCAGGCACTCATCGTCTGGAGTGGCTCCGCGGGTCGCTGTGGCGCTCCTCTTCTCCCTTCTCCAGCAATTTCATCGACTCGCCTTGTTGGACCTGAAAGGAATTGTTGTAACGTGAAGCTCAGCGTGACGTATTATTGCATGCGCTACTTACTGGTGCAAGGGCAACTTACTTGGAGTTGAGTTTCTTTTCTTGGGTCAATTCATCGTTAAGGTGCTGAGCATAAATCAAAATTTAAAAATTTGATGAAATTTTATTCTCCCCCTGAAAGTTTAACTGTTCTGACGCCCCAGTTGTTCTCACTGGCAACTGGTTCAATGTCTCTTCTTTCCCTTTACTGCTTTCACCCACTTTTTATTATATCATCCGCTCTCTCTAAGGTGAAGAATGTAACACTGATAGTAATTTAGTTGCTCGTAAACAAGCTAGAAAATTGTCCCAGATCCATTGTCGGAAATAATACTTTCGACAGCGCAGGTCTTGTCACATGTATCGTGTGGATGATTTTCTGCTGCATGGTCGCCTATTCCAACAAGATCTGCGTTTGGGGTGTAGCGACTTCATTAGCCGTGCTGAGGGTGCAATAATTAGAGCCGTCTCTGTGTCCTGAATGGCAGGCCGGGCAATGGCTGCGCTGGCGCTGCTGCTGCCCCACGCGCAGCCCAAAGAGCTGCACGTGCTAGTGCAGTCGGCCGAGCCGCCCCGCTCCTGGCTCGCTGTTGTCCAGCTCTGCACCGCCCGCCTCCTGCTCTCCGTCCTCACCGAGACAGACAGCATTGCTTGCGGTCCCTGGCTCGACCCCCTGCGAGGCAGCGGGTAATTATATTTTCCCTAATGTTTGGTGACATTGAGTTTCTATACATGGTAGTTGCTCGCTTCCTTCGTTTTTGAAACAAATGGCGTGACTTTGAGAGAAAGCCACAAAGGGCGCGTTCGATTGGGCTACGAAATTAAGTTTTCAAGGCTTAACTTGTCCGGAATTTCAGATAGCAGCTTCGGTTTCGTAATTTGGAATCAATGTTTCGAGTTCTGGAAGCAACGTGATTACGTTGAACCAACCGAAAATTTTATTTGCAAAACAAGACAGAGTTTCTGGATGTGTCAAAAGTAACTGATTTAGAGTCAATAATTGACTCATATTTAGGCGGGTCGAAGCCAGCTCACGAACAAGTTAAGCCCCTGCGATCTAATTTTGGCGCCCAATCGACACGCGCTAAAAACTATCTGTGGCTGGCACGCAAGCACGTACAGCTGAGCACTGCGGCAGGTGCGAGCTGGTGGAGTGCACGGTGGCGGTGGACACGACGGACGACGTGCGGTGCCTCATGGCGGCCGCCACCAACAACACGCACCTGAAGATCCACCTGCGGCGGCCCCTCCTGCTGCTGCCGCTGCAGCTCGCCTGCAGAGCCCTCTGTGAGTCTCTAAAATAATCTTCTCTAGAGGCTTTAGGACCGCCTGGTGAAGTGAAGCGGCAATGATTTACCCGTTTTCTGGCAGCCTACTCGTATCTATTGAGGATGGTGCACTGCATGGTTACGTATATAAGGGCAAAAATATCCATCTACTCCAATTATTGTGTTTATCCTGTTCACTGGGTCCTGCGGTGCCGTGGTCTGCAGCTTTCACTAAAATTCAGACACTGCTGCGACCTGCGGGGCCGACGTTATCGCCCAGCCCCACCTTATGCACCAGCTGCCCTCCGGTCACCTGCGCAGCTGCACGAAATACCTATTGGCCCGAATGTATAAATAAAGAATACTCTATTGTCTAACATTTTAGGGAAGAAAGTTTTTCAGCCATATGCATTAAAACAGACAATTCATCCATAGAATATTCTATGAAGAAAATGCTACAGGGAATTAACAAATTCAGCGTGTGTCACTGTGTATGTATGACAATAGAAAATTCTGAAATTGAAGAATATGCTTCAAATTTTAAAGACATCTCTTCAGTGGTCTTAGCGCAGTTCTTAATGGCGGTTGTATTTCCTTCGTGTGTTTATCCCATACAACGTACGGTATGTATGTACAATGTTCAGGCGTGCACGTGCATCCTGTACGTGTGGGCCAACAGCCGGCCCCGCTGCCTGCTGCGCCCCCACCAAAGCTTTGGATGGAGCTCGTCGCCTTCCATACAGCAGAGGACGTCATCACTACCGCACTCTGCTACGCACCTTACAATAAAACGTGAGCTGTTAAACAACATTTTTTTTATCGACCAGATAATTGTTTTCCGTTCACTAAGCAATGGAGCTGTTGATACTTTCTGCCTTTCTATCTATGTAATTCGCTAAGACCACCCAGCTCACCGTTTGCCGCTCATTCCCTTGTGGCAAATTTGGTAGGTGCAACCTGCATTTCTCCAAGATTCATATCACTCACTTGAAATGTCTCTTTTCGCAATCATGTCAAGTCACTTGAAATTGATGTGAAGGCAATCGCTGCAACGCTTTTACTGCGTGCCGCTATAATGCTGTGGTGATACACGACCAGAGGACAACCCGCCGTAAGCAGTCATCTTAGAAGTCTAAAGCCCGGTGCCCACGTAACAACTTTCGTAGCCGCTGACAGCCTAGAGCTAATTCACCTAATCCAACCGAGTAGTCGTGGTGGTGACCTCAGCTTGAGGTCTACGAACATCGTGCACTAATTCTTAAAATATCAATCTACGTGAAGTTAAGCTCATAATTAAGAGCAATAGCTGAAAGTTCATCATAGCAAGTGCCAATGGTGTAGAAATTACTATAGCGACTGAGGTTTTTGTTATATACGTGTTTCGCACATATAACATTCCAATGTGTTAGCCTTAACATTCATCTGTATAGATGCAGTCTTTGTATCACGAGTTCATGCCTGGCGGATGTAGCCACCGCCGGCTTCTTTCAGGTCAGAGCTTCTAAGATAAAGAACTTAAAAGGTTTTATGACACCGTGCAAAATGTGCCGGAGTACCAGAACTGCCTCTGAATGACATGCGTATTTCTCAATGACGTTCCGCCGGAACCTACATAGGTAAAAGCTGTCTGTCAAAGCCTGTAGCTAGAATCTCGAAGATATTTGTTATGCTTGTAAACATAAAGTAATTTACCCACGGACTTCCGACTCGAATCCGGCGCAAGCTACCGGTGTTCTAATGAAGCCGGAAAGTTAATAGTATTTAAGGCGCTTGCACGATCAAGCGTCAGCTTAATTCGGTATTTGACATTGCAGTACCATCATTGCCTACAGCATTCTGCTTGTAACACTATTTAGGTGTAGACCTTGTAGTCTATAGTCTACATCTATCAAGTAGTATGTTGCTACGTATAATTGGATCATATCTTCTAAGTCTTGTATAATAAGATGTAAATAAACAAGAAGATCTTTACGAGATTCCTTCACAATCCAGCACTGTAGCCTGATAACTATAGTCGGCCTTGAAGTTCACTCTCACAACTAAGTACAGTGACGAACTCAACACGAACTCAATTACAACGTCACATCTCCAGAACTACAATATATTACAGTTTTCGACAGTTTTTATACAGGCAAATTTTGCGCAAGTTGAAGTCGTGCCGGCGCTACTTAAACGGATTAGTTAGTTGAGTTGCTTCTAGGCTGCTAGCGGCAACAAAAGTTGCTGCGTGGGCACCGGGCGGCAGTGACGTCAAACTCTCTATTCTGTGTACGCTCATTACTGTGCGTGAGGTCAAGTAAGCTCTCTTGCCGTGCAACAACCGCCAAAAGCACTACAATAAGCACTACATAACCTAACCTAGCCTAACCTTACGTAACCTTACCCTACCTAACCTAACCTTACTTAACCTAACCTTACATAACCAACCTAAAATAACCTTACCTAACCTTGCCTAACTTTACCTAACCTTACCTAACCGTAACTAAACTAACCTAACCTTATCTGCGATACAGCGAGCGGGCTCAGCCCACGAATTTGAACGCCACCCGCTCGTACACCGATGCCCGTACAAACGTACATGGTGCATGGCGAGTTTGACGCCTGTGCCACCGGGCGCCGCTGCCCACGGCAGCGCCGGACGTCGAACAACTTTTACAACTCCGACTGCAGTACGACCGCTCCCCCTTGTGCTCTAAAAAAATTGTTTAAAATCTCAGCGGCCAATAACGGCCTGCTTAAGATAGGTTATATTATTTTAGTATACGTTAGTTTAACTTGTAAATTAAGTAAAGATATGTTTTGTTCAGTTGACTTGGGTAAGAAGAGATTTGTAGGTTTCGTAAGATTAGGTTAGTTTAACCAGGTTAGTTTGACATTGTATAGATTAGCTTACTTGACTACTCGTATAATGTATATTTCAAAATGATTTAGTTGCATCAATGAATATGCTCTGAGTGTTAGACTGGACTTATTTTCCTACCGAGGCTTATTACCTTCGCCAAGGAGGTTAAGTTTTTTTTTTCTCGAGTTTCTCTGTTTGATACTCTTTCTGTCCGTCGCTAAGATAATTAAAATTATGAACGAATCTTCATGAAATTTGTACGAATTGTTAGGTATGCTACGAAAATCAAATGAACACATTTTCACGATAAGCTGCTTGGCCGGCGAAATTGTCTGGAGTACCCACAGGTGCGCTGGCGTCAATCTGCAATTGAGTTTTTAACGTTAACCCATAACCAGGTCGCTTGAATCTAAGTGCGTGTTTGATTGAGCGACGGCCGGAGTTCAGTCTTGACTTATTCGAAATTCCCAGCAGGCACACTGGACTCTACTGACTGAATTGAGTTTCAGGCGGTGACCTTTAATTGATTGCCCCTGAGACTATCAGAAATTCCATATTGCCCCATAAAACGGAATTTTCATCCGGCTCAGCGTAATCGCGTTATTTCTAGTTCTAGCCCCTCGGTTGAAAAAAGGCTATGCTTCTGTCTATAACTACGGGCAGGTCAAACCTCGAAGGCTTAATTTGGGTGCCCAGTAAAACACGCTTTTGCGTGCTGTTAATCACAAATTGGGACCGGCCGGCAAAACCGAGTCTCTGCTTACGTCATGCGGCGAGCAGAGTGCCCTGTAGCCCTCGTCCGGGCCCCATCAATAGGGAGAGAATTATTGTTCCCGTGATAGCGGACAGTTACAGGCGCCACCGCCAATATTCAGTGGGCTCAGTAATGTGAATTTTATATTTATTTCACCATGCGTCACCTCAGCAGGTTTCTTTTTTTTTTTCGCCTACAGTACATTCTTGAGACCTCCATTGAGTCTTTTTTTTACTGCATCGCAGCTTCGGTGAGCTCATCCTCTCCCCCTGTGACATCGGCGACGCGGACGTAGCGTATCTTCTGTTTGCTCTGCACCAGCGGGGCATCAGGACGCTGGAACACGACGGCATCACCCAGTGGCAGCGGGGCAAGTAAGTGCTGCTGGACACAGACAGTGCATGCAGGAGGCAATCCTTCGAGCCGGCGGATGCTGCACTCCCTGCTCCCTACTTCCTCTAGCAAGCGTGAACATTAGCTTCCCTTCACAAAATTATATGCGCAAAGTGTTCTGTTCGTCGTGATTGAACGATGAACTTTTCTTACTCATTGTCTAGTCTACGCTACGGAGCCTGAAGTGAAGCGTTGAAATGATGTACTCATAAATTGTAATAGAATCTTCTATATCTTGCCCGCATAAAATATCTCAATTTTTAGGGACCTCGCAGTATGCACGTTTGACGCTCCCAACGCCCGTTTTAGCCGTGGTTTGGGTCGTGTCTAAAATAGAAATTTGAACTGGTCAACTTATATTAAAACCCTCAAAATCTTCGATCTGTGACCCATGTATCAATAGTGACCATGTTATTAGGAGCTATAATTTATCTATTTTAAACATGACCCATACCACTGCTGACATCCGCATTTTAGAATCGTTGTACATTTTTAAACGTAGGCCTGAGCTAAACGAATGCACATCAGCTGTAAAGCTCTTCACTGTTTCATAGATTTTTACCCGTTAGGTATCTTTGATAGATTGATTTTTGTTATTCTTATGTATGTCGTAACCACCTTTTATAATCCGAATTTTCTTCTTTTTATAACACTGATGATGGATTTTTAATAATCCGAAACGTCTGGTCTTTAATAATGTATGTGATCACGTTGGTGCTTCTTTTTATCCTGAAAATAAGATTCCCAGTGAATCAACCTATCTCTAGAATGTTATATGAAGTAACATTGTAACGCTTCCCTACAGCGAGGAGGTGACGCTTTGCATCGCAGACGCCGTACCGCCCAGGCAGCGCGGCGGCCGGCACAGGTGGGTGACGCGGCCCCATAGCGGCCGTACCTCATTCACTGCACTCATCTGAGTTCAGGGTTGCAAAGTCGATTATTTGTCTGTGGTTTTTAATATTTTGGATCACATAACTATAGCACTGGCCTGCAGCATTTTTTAGGTTTAAGGTTCCTCAAGTGTTCCTGCATGGCTTTTACATTCTGAATTCAGAAATTCAGGCAATTTTACCCAATCAGGCCAATTTTTCATTTTATTGTAATTTTAGGAACATTAATTATTGAAAATAACGTGTTTTCAGATAAATTTTATGTACAGTAAAGTTCAAGTTTTTTCTAAATAAATTAATAAAAGGAAAAGACAGCGTGCACAAGCATTCTATATTTTCTTTTAACAAAGTTGTGAAACATAGGTTGAGTAACGGCCAAAGTGAAAACATCATAGGTAACGACAATGAGTTACCAGTTACTGTATCTATCTACTGTAATCAACTTTCTAGGCAACTACCGAAATCGGGAATATGAACGAGTTATTAATTAACTCCTGAAAAGCTACCAAGCTCTAGGTGCATGCATGTCCATTAAAATGCATTTCCTTTGTTCGCATCTATACTATATTCCGGAAAAGTGTGGTGATTGCTGAGAAGAGCTGTGAGAGATTGCTGAGAAGAGCTGTGAGAGATTGATGAGAAGAGCTGTGAGAGATTGCCGAGAAGAGCTGTGAGAGATTGCTGAGAAGAGCTGTGAGAGATTGCTGAGAAGAGCTGTGAGAGATTGCTGAGAAGAGCTGTGAGAGATTGCTGAGAAGAGCTGTGAGAGATTGCTGAGAAGAGCTGTGAAAGATTGCTGAGAAGAGCTGTGAGAGAGTTTTCTCAAGGATATTCGAGCAATGTAGGAGCTTTACCAGGGCCGTGACGTCCCTGTACTAACTACTTTAATTTTTCATCTTGAGGTTCATGCACACGAACTCTAGTTGTGTACTATTTTAGGCTCAGGTTACACATTTTCTATTATTTATGCGGTATTTGTTAAACATAAATATTAATATTTAATGCTCATTTGTTTTCTTAAAACTGAAATAGCAAAAAAAAAAAATCTAGCCTGATTGAACAAAACGAGTGTCATTCCAAACTCAGCATGCAAAATGCATATAGGATCTGCTGAGAAAAGTTACATCTCTTTAAAAAATTTTAAACGTAGCCCGGTGCAATCCATTTATCATAACAACGCGTAATTTGTAACTGAAAATTCTACTGCATTAAAATTTTTATTAGGAAAAAGGAATCTAAGAGGAAAATCTCGTCTAATATAGGAAACGAGTTTCTTCAATTCGTTTTCGTTAGTCTTTCAGAAGGCAGACTTGATAACAACCATAACTCAGATAATGACGCATGTATAACTATTCAGGAATACCAAAAACTTAGGCGTTTGTAAGAGAGTATTCGCTGCCCAGGAGCACACGATCAGCAACCCGCACGCAGGTAGCGAATGCTTGCCGAGCGCTGCATAGGATGAGCTGCTGGCGGGCAATGACGGCTCCCAGTGCGTCGAGCAGACGCTCGCTCCTGTGCTGCAGTCTTGTTTTAAGGTCCTATTACCGCAGCCAAAATACAGTAGCTTGGAAAACAGGGTAGGTATTTATTCCATAAGGACGTCAGCTTGCGATCTGTTCTACACACATTTGGTACTTTCTACAATTTCCTTCCTTCGCAAACTTCACTTCTTGAGCAATGAATATTATCTGTTAGCAGGTTAGTTACTGGTTTCTAGTCTGTAGCGCTCACAACCCCTGCAGTTTTCGTTCACAGTGTAATACTGTTGAAACTTACTCTGGAGTCAAGTCACGTCTTGAAATGCTCAGTGCTTCTGGAGTGAAGTTACTTAGCAGCAGCCAGATGAGAGAGTGCTTACAGTCCGTGTTCTGGCCGCACTGCAGGAATCATACAGAAAGTCTAGTATGCCTGACAGCTCAAACGCTGCCGCCAGTCACTGTAAGCGAGGTCCCGGCCCCAGTAAAGTCTCTATAGCCATTGCCAGCAGTCAACGGACAGGTAAGCCGAAAAGAATACTAATTAAAATCAAGAGTTCCGAAACGCTGCTGAGAAGCTCCACGAAAAAAAATGCTGCTAATCTTAACGGTTGAACAAGAGCCCAAATGCAGATCTTGGCAATCAATCTCATCTCGTCAGAGATGGTAGTGAAAAAATACCAACTGAATAAAAGAATTGTAACACTAACGGCCACCAACGATTCAGCAAGCGCACAGCTACATACAGCACGTGCGTTTCTCCCTAGGATTTACTGACTTCGATGCGGCGCATCATCTCCTTAGGATTTTGAGCAAAAACACAGAAATGTGGTCAATGTCACAAACCGTTGTAATGTTACACAGTCACGATCGGGTTTACTTTTCATTCACTGATCCGCAAAGAAAACCCTTCTGTAACTAGTCTCAGTGTTTTCCAATTGACTGAGTCTAATGGCGATGGGCTAAATACGAAAGTGACATAAATTTTTCTGTGTCAGGTCAGGATTTTGTGAGACGCCGATTATTAAAAAGGCAAACTTTTGAAAAAAATGATTACATTATTGCTACATCATTAATTGATTCCGTTAAATAGATATTTTACATTCAAACTAGGTTTTTTAGTGAAGGAAGTTTTAGATCCCAATGCAATAATTAAGTATATGTACGTTGAATAAATAATTTGCGAAATTTCACTTGTTAGGATTGTAACATCGTCTCCACAAGGTCATGGCATGACATTCAGTTGAAGAGAAACAGATAACTATTATTTACCCTGCCATGCAAGGGAGGTTATTTTTTTTTTATCAAGTTTGGTTTCGTCTGTCTCTTTGCCTGTCATCTAAATAACCCAAAAAGTTGTGACTGATCTTCGCAAAATTTACAGGGTCTGTTAGGCATATTATCGAGGAATAGATCATTACATTTTGGTGAACATACATTCAACCGTTTGTTTGTCTATCCTTATTTTTTGTTACCAAAATTCTAAAAGTTCTTGACGGAATTTCATGAAATTACACGATTATTAGATATGTTACGAGAAGCAAATTATCAATTTTTGGTGACGATCCGTTTATCTATTGAATTGTGTGTCTGTATTTAATTTTAAGTTAGTCAGCAACACAACTCAAGACGTTCGGAACGGATCTCTATAATATTTACAAAATTAGTTTGGCAAGTATAGAAGCACAAATGACCAAATATTATGGATGAATGGCCCGTCATGTGGCTGGCTGACTGATATTCGTTCGTCTTAGAGCCTGTCAGAACATACATGAAAATATTATGGATGAATCGTCAAGAAACTTAAAAAAAAAACTGTTAGGATTGTGAAGAGGCGCAAATGACCGAATTTTGGTGGTGATAAAAAGGATATTCTGGCTGCATGGCCAATTTGAATTTTTCGTTGACATTGTCTTGCTAAGCGGAGGTATGCGCTCTCAGAGTGCTCTAGATGATCACTTTATCAAAATCATATAATTGAAAATACCCATACCAGTACTGTAAAATGTAGAAATACAAGTGGCGATAGCTGAGAAAATTAACCTGGTTGAAACAAAGAAAAAAATTGTTGTTGGATGCACTCACCATGAACCAAAATTGTTAATGGCGTCCGTTCCCGAGGAATGCAAGTTGCACCCACTGTACCACGATAGTTTCTTATATCCATAGTTTATGGTCTAGCAGGGATTTATGCTCAGCGAGCACGTTCGCAATCAGCTCTACATAATTATACTGTATTATGTCTGACGTATTATCTCTATGTCTGAGAGAGGACCTGCATGATGATCACAATTGCTTTACGTGAATTTTCTGGGATTTTCAGCAAGCGAATGTTGATCTGTTTCAACGGTAGTAGGGGCTGCTCCATAAAAAAGAACTACTATGAGATTTTTAAAATTAAATCTTAAAAGTAGATGACCCCGTAGATATATAGGGTGTAATGCATCCTAGCCACATGCGTGACCATCCTAAAGGTAACGCTGGAAATTCAATGCCCCAATCTTGACCGGTAGGTTCGTCAGCAGTAATAAGGGTGCATGCCCACAGAGGCAACGTGACGCGACGCCATTTTGCTCCTGCCCGTACTTTTCCATTAATTCCTTAGTAGTAAATAATTCTGACTCCAGCACGCAAGGTCAACGCGATGTTGCTCAACTCTGCGCAACTCAGGCGATCCGTTCGTAGTTCTGCTATTTCCTCCTGATTAAAATACATAGTGACCCCACACACAGATTCAACACGAAGCGATTCGGGCCGTTGTGACAACCCAACTTCCCCACGCCTGACCCCACGCACACAGAAGCGATACGATGCGACGCAAGGCAGTGTCACAAAATGTTAGGCAACATCAGACGATTTCTTGATATCAGTACACTTTTCCTACCGAAATGTGATGTATGTATGCATTTTTATGTCTAGATACATATGTATGCTTGCAGGCATGTGTATCTTTATAAACTTATAAATTCCGTCTTTGTCACAAAATCCAAGGCAACTCCAGGCCATTGTTTTATATCAATAGAAATTTTCCTCCCAAAATGTATGTAAATATACGATTGTTAAACACAAAGTTGATGGTTTAAAATACGCTGGTACCACATTTTTTTTATCTTTAATGGTTCTATAACACTACAGGACGGGCGATTGGGGTAATGGAATATCGGATAGTAATAGTACAATAATTTTTTGGAGGTTTACTTAATATGTTAATATTTAGTAGAAGTAAAATCTTCTAACAATTAAAAAAAAAGAGTTATAATAAATATAAGGTTGATTAGTTTAAAAATAAAATTTGAGGTTACGGGATGTCCTTTCCCATCTTTCGAAAAAAAAGAAACAATTACTGTTAACTACAAGAGGAAAAAATTATTTCAAAAAAGGAAAATTACATTTCGTAAACATAAATCCTAATATGGAGAAAGATGTTGGCAGTGTGAGGTGCAACGCGTGAATGATTGGGGCAAGTTCCTAGATGCCTAACGTGAATGCATGTACAGACATGTGATTAGGGAGACGCAGCTGGGTACAGTCAATGAGCGGAGGGATCAGAGTTAGTACAGATGGAGGAGAAAGATGCCTGGGCGGTTGGGCGATTAGGAGGAAGCAGCCGGGTATAGTCAATGAACGTGGTGATTAGAACTAGTACGGTTGGAGAAAAAAAAGCAGTTATGAACCGTGATGAATACCCAGCTGTAGTCATTGTATTGAGGCTGGGTTTTGTTTTATGGATATAAAGAGATTCTAAATTTTTCAGTTCTATTTGATTTGAAAAATCGATGTTGGTTTTGTTCTGCATGAAAGCGGGAAGCCGAATGTATGGGTTTGGCTAGAGGTAAACCTGTTCTACTAGATGTACTTAAATGTTGATCAACACGGGCCTTGTAATGTTCTCGAGTGCTGCCAACGTACGAGGCGTAGCAGCCTCTGCACTGAAATTTATAGACAACAGTGGACAGATGAGGTGTGGGAAGTTTGTCTTTGAATTTAAAATAGGATTCTAAGGTAATAGTGTTTTTGTAAGAGAAACTAAAATTTATATGTGGGTACGGTTCGGAAAGTAAAGTTCTGAGAGCGTTGACTGTAGCGACGGCGACTCTGCTGTAGTATGGAAGTGAGTGGAAAAAACCTAATTTTCGAACAGTAAGTTTAGTAATGCCGAGATCAAATAGTTTGGCCGAAAAAAGTTTGCAGTAATGATCTAAAGGGTGATGTGGATAACAGTTATTCCTGAAAAATGTTCGAGACTATGTTCTATTTCCTGTGAAAATGCCAGGTAGGAGTAAAACAAAAAAATATGTTCTAAACCTGCAGTAGAGTTTTGATTTCATTTATGTTGAAATTGTCATAGCAGTGGCTGGCAGAGCTAGTTCCGAGGCCTGAAAAGTTGACTTTCTATAAACTCTAGTGGCCAGTGTCGAGTCTTGATTTGTAACTAGGATATCTAAAAATGCTGTAGAACCATTTGATTGTTTTTCAGCAGTGAACTTTGTGTTGGGATGTTTACTATTTAAGTATTCTGGGAATAAGTCTGAATTAGCTGAGTCTTTGAAGATAAGGAAAGTATCGTCTAAATAGCGCTTATAGTGAATGGATTTGAAATTATTCGGGCAGCCGTTAAGCCACATTGCTTCGTGATGACTTGAAAAATATTTGCTAAAGAGGGACCGAACGGGAGCCCGAGGAAACTCCATCGATTTGCTTGAATCGCCTATTGTTAAAAATCGAAATTAATCTTTGATGGCCAGATTGAGAAGATTCCTGAAAGTGGGTTGGTCTAAATTATAGAATGAATCCGTGTCAGCAAAAATTTTGTCACATATATCTATTGTTTCGTCTAAGGGTATATTGGTAAACAAGGAAGTGATGTCGAAGTTGGATAAGGACGCGTTTGGTGGTAATTGAATATTTTTGATGTAATCTCTAAACTCATAAGAATTGCACAAGATATACTGATTAGTTGTAAGAGGTTCGAGTAATGACACACGGAATTTGGCTACTGGGTATGATGGTGTATTATATGCGGCTAATATTGGTTGCAGAGGGACAAGGGTAGGGGAATTGTCATCTTGAACAGGGACGAATACGATAAACAAACATCATTTATTATCTCGTATACAGGGTACAGTGGATACACTTATCGAAGTTTTCTTTTAGCCTTAATTCTAGAATTTTGAAGAACTTGTAGTGTGAAGAGCAGGAGAAGCAGTCCGTGGGGAGAGTCAATTGGGGACCCCCCCTTGCTTCGCCTGACCTTCTCGATGCTGGAGTGCTCCACGCAGTGTAAATCCGTAGCGTGCCGTCCGGGGAATCGAACCCGGGCCTCCGTTGGTGCGATGCCGAGCCGTAGTCACTTCACCACCGAGAGGGTGGTGAAGGATCTTATCTGACACAACTAGGTTCACCCTTCATGACAAACAAAAAGACCCTTTCAAATTACCCTCAAATTCATTGATAAAATCCATATATTTCTGAAAATATTACTAAACCAAGATATTATCTCTAACTCCGTCTACAGCTCCCTCTATAGCTCTTGTGCTTCACCCGGCATTCTGTGCGGTCTTCCCAAAGTACATAGAGCCAATGTCTCTCTATTTTTTATTTTCTGAAGATGGGAAAGGACGTCCCTAACCGTCAAAGTTTATTTTTAGACACGTCAACGTATTATATGAAATTTTCCTTAATTTACTTTTTTTTCTCAAAAATAAGTTGCATGAATAACAGCCTCAGCGTCTGTGACCGTCGTGTCGCCTCGTCCCGTTAGAGTATATTCATACGCCCGCCTCGCCTCCATGTGCAGGGTCTTTCAACATCGCTTAGTATGGCCAGACATTGTATCGAGTTGCCTCTAGGTGCGAGCACCCTAATACAAGAAAAAACTGTCAGAGTCATGCGAATTTGACTTCAAGACTTGCAACGTAATTTAACATGATGTTCTTATAAAAAAGAAAAATTAGGCATTTATTCTGATATTACATGAATTATAACTTCACTTATAATGCCGAATATTAGCATCATCTTCACGATTTCCTTTTATTCATTTTCTTTACAACAATGGTTCCCCACCTTATCTACGCCTGGCACCCCTAAAAATCTTTTACATTTGTATGTTAGCTTCTGCTTTTTCTACTTCTCTTTTCTTCTTTATCATATCTATAATTTCATGTTTTCCTAATGTCCCCTATTTTTAGCCTCGACATTAACATGATGTATTAGTTGATTCACAATATACCTGTGTGTGAACTGTGAACCTATTGCTATCATAGAGCGTTATACAGAATGTAGGTCGTGAAGTAGAA
>LQNS02278138.1:4851774-4862363 GCA_001587735.2 Parhyale hawaiensis
TTCGTTTGTATGTTTGACTCATATTTGTCATAACGTTTGTTAACAGTATAACTCAAAAAGTTATGAACGGATCTTCAAAAAAATTGAACAAGCTGTTATTAATATAAAAAGGCACAAATGAACAGATTTTGGAGTTTATGCAAAGAAAATTATGGTTTCAGAGCCAATTTGAATTTTTGTTACCATTGGCTCACTTGGCGGAGGTATGCGCTCTCAGAGTGCTCTAGTTGATTGTACTTTCGTTATTAAACTACATATACAGGAAAACGCTACGACGGCCAACTCAAATGATCATAAGCGATGAGTGCTTTCGTCTGAGCAGTACACTTCAACTCATCTGCAGCACACTCCTTCCCTCTCTTAGATGACACGCAAAAAATTAGAGCACTCTGAGAACACATACTTCCACCAAGCGAAGCAAAGGTAACGAAAAATTCAAATTGTCTCTGAAACCAATATTTTCATTGTATGAATTCCAAAATATATACATTTGTGCCATTCAACAGTAATAGCAGTTTGTGCAATTTTCGTGAAGATCCGTTCATAAATTTTTGAGTTGCGCTACTAACAAACATTATGACAAACACGAATCAAACATACAAACGAACAAACCAATCTGCTCCAATATTTAATAATTCATGTCTTCTAACATTACTAACAACTGCTATAAATTTCATAAAGGTCCATTCGTTATTTTTTAGATTATTGTGCTAACAAGCATAAAATTAAAAATAGTGACAAACGAACGAACGAACGAACTAACAGATCATAGCAAATATTCGGTTATTTACTCTATGTGACTTGACATACCCAACAACTCAGGCAAATTTCATAAACATCCGTCCATAACTTTTTGAGCTATGGCAAGGACAAAAATGAAGCAGACAAACAAACTAACGGATTGACGGATCTTCACCAAAAGTTAATCATCTGTTGTGTTGCTCCTAACATACCTAAAAATTCCTGTATATTTCGTTAATTTTCGTCCATAACGTTTTCAGTATCTTGGTGACAGACATTTGAGAGAACCTTTTGTAAACTCCTTCGGCTTGTGAGTAGAGTAACACAATGACTGTTTAACCATGTGTTCTAGCTAGATCGCTCTGAAATACGTGACTAACGCCCTAACCTATATAATGTTATATTCACATGGAAAGGACTTATTAGCTAGCGGCATCTTAATAGTATCTCTTAACATGGAAGAAACGGTTTCCTTGTTTGAAATGTGATTGTTACACGTACGTTTGTACATCGATGCAGGATGAGGGGTACCGCCTTCGAGCGACGCTCTCTCGTTCCAACCTACTGCGCAGTTGATACGAGTGGTGTCGTCACTGTTGAGCAATGTTATCTCTTTTAAGGGACTTGGATCACGTATATTGTTATCTTGACTCTGCACGGCTATTAAAGTGCATATGTACGTATTTAATTATAATGCAATCTAAACGTAAGTAATCCTGGAACATAAATTTTTAATTTGCTCCAATTTACATATGATTTCAATTTATGCTTGACCACTAATATTTATTTATATGTATATTTTAGGCCCGGATGATACTCTCTCCAAAGTTTCCTAACATATCATAGCAAGTGGCAACGGTGAACTTTCAACTTTCGCTCGTATAATTATGAGTAGTTTGTGTACACAGAGAATGATACTTCAAGAGAATTAGAGCACGATGTTCATTAGCGAGCTGAAGTCACGGCCGCGACTACGTAGTCGGATTAGTTAAGTTGGCTCTAGGCTGCCAGCGGCAACGAATGTTGTTATTTAGGCACCGGATATAAAAGGAACTGAGATCGTCAACATTAATTTAAACTTAAAAATAGCTAGGTGAAATCCTTTTGTCAGGATCGCACCGAGTAGCATGAGCAGCGACAGAGTGGCAGTACATGTTATTTGCTGTCCTCTTCGACATGCAGGTCCACCAGAATATAAATGAACGTGGCACAAATTACTTTGTCGGATCACGTACAAATAACACGTCTCCTTGTTGGGATTACTATGTACAATTAATTCTGTAGAATGTCTGTGCATATGTTCACAGACAACACATTTCTGTAGCTTTACCAATGTATTGTATCCCTGTAACACAACATCGCTATGGCAACAATTTTATCTCAAAAAATTTTTATCGTTGCAATTTGGAGTTTTTTCTGTATTCAAACCGGCAGTAGCGGCAGGCCAGGGACTGCTGATGTGACACTGGTTAATTAAGAAATCGAATGCCACCAGACAGGCGCGAGCTATTACAAGGCCTGACGTGCTTACTCAGCATTTGATATCAACAAAGCTATTGCGGAGTTACTGACCCTAACCAGAAGTAGGCAGTGACATACCTGTCAACAATCTGTGGTCGAATACAGCCTTACATTCCTCTGACACATGTTGGTCTATATCTACAGCGCGAAACAATGCGTGTGAGTTTTGCTGCGAGGAGCGCGGCCTCGTTGACTTTACCTCTTACCTGGAAATGCTCATTTAATACTGTTCAGTGTTCAAGTGGGTTGTCAACTCAGACAACTGCTTGCAGTAAACTCACATGACTCCGGGGATTTTGCGTTGTGGCTTGAACAATGACGAGCTGCTTATATATTTTTATGTTTATATATTGACTGCGGTGTACATACACAAGTATCACAGTACTTCGACTATCTCCGAGGCTGCGTCTTGTGTTTAAATTACCTGTGTCGCCACTCTGCGCAGGAGCGGCTTAAGACTTCACGTGACGAACGTCCCTCCCGCCGCCACGTCCCGCAGAGCCTTCTCAGACTACGGGGACGCGTGCAGACGGAGGAGGTAAGAAGTGCTGTCACTGCCAGCGAGAGCTAAGTATACAATTCACCTCTGTGTAACTTACAGTACTGGCAACCAATTTCAGTACCTATGCTTCAGTACGTAAAAAAATTGGATTGGATCGCTGGTAAAAGGATTTTCTATACCTTATGACCGATCTACTTTAGTCTGTGCAAAGTGCATACTTAGCCACTCATCCGAATTTGCCCAAGAAATAGCAGAAAAGTGCGCTGTTCTCTGAGTCTTATTTCGCTCAAAAAGTAAAGAGATATCCTTAACTTATCTAGCGACACTTGTAGAGGAAAAAGATATAACTGGTAACATTTCAAAAACTTTTGTGGCGTACAAAAATATATGTTGAAATCGACGCTATAAGCCATTCGGATGCGTGGACAAAAGAACGCGTTCAAAAGACAAACGCGTTACAGGCCTTGCTGAAGCAGGGAGGCCCGTAGCTGGTAATGTTTTCGTGATTTTTTAGCTGTACAGTGTTATAACTGGCTGTAATATAGTGCTGGGGTGAATATTGGCATTCGCGGAATATCCGCACCTTTTTTTGACATCCGTAATCGCATCTGCGGAGGTCAGAACAGTAAAATTAGCAAAAGATCCGCATCCGCGGATGTCCAAAAATGACATCTGACCCATCACTACTGTAGTGAGGGATCCTAGACGTTCTTGTGTACCTATACATTCGCATATATATAGGCAGGAGAGAAACCACCATCAAGTTTCAGGAAGTTGACAGAGTCTACTGCACTGCTTGCAGCACTTATTAGTATACTAGACAGCCCAGTCGTTAAAAATGACGGCAAAAATTTTCTGACTGAGCTTTTTAATGTTCTGGTTCCCAGTATATTTTTTTGCTGTATGATAGGTCTCATCTCTGCAGGCCTGATCTTCCATTAGTGAAACGCAAGCGATAGCAAAATATCTCTCTGCAAGATAAGGCGTGAATATCAGCTTGAAATTTGGCAAACGTTAAGCTGCTGTAAAAACTATAGTTCGGTCAAAATAATTCACTAGAGACGCCCAGGGCTCACCGTATCGTGGATACTAACTGATTGTTGAACCTCCAGCCTTGAAATTTGGCTGCGATGCAAATTCAATATAAAAGGCGTCTGCTCAGCGTGAAGATTGAACTGCTACGATATGGTTCAGCTAATGAAAGCATAAGCGCAATGGATTATGCACCAGAGGAACGAAAACTCCAAGACTGAGGAGCGAGACTGAGCTTCTCTAACTGCTCCAAATGCCGGGGACACAGAACTGGGCATTCAGAGCTAAGGATATAGAGCTCGGGATCCAGAGCGTGGGATCCTGAAGCTGCAGTTTCAGAGGGCCCTCAAGTTTCTTACTAACTTATTCACATTCAGCAAATCGCTACATCCTTGAATTTATTCCTATCTTATTTCCATAGAGCGTGGCGGAGAGACGGACCAGCATTGGAGCAAGCAAGGAGATTGTACAGAGAAGGAGGGAGCCAGTAGCCTAGCCCGTCTAGTTGTCGTAAGCACCAATCGCATATCAGCAACTCGGTTCGTCTGCTGCTCCCCCATGAAACTCACTGCTCCCCCGTCTTTTCCACCATTGGTCGTCTCACAGCCATAAGAGATCTGGTTGACTCGTTGGCAAGTCTGTAACTGGGCCACAAGACTCCCTCCTTCTCTACTGAAGCTCCTTGGGAGCAAGCACGCGACCAACAACTGTGTTTTATTACATATTTGATTCAACATTGTTTTGAGTGCCGACACTGAACCAACTGATAATTTGGACGACCACCTCAAAAAGCGGCATGTCATCTCAGCCAAGATACTCTGCTGCGTCGGAGGGTCATCAACAATTGTTAGGAAGCATTCGGATGAACTTAGACCCTGCATTTATCAAGCTTTAAATATATAAGCTAGAACATAATTGTGCTCGGTACTTATAATTGTGCAATATGTCTCGAACGAAGAGTCTCCTCTGCACACAACAGTTGATGGCCATCGAACGACTGTATGTACATTGCACAATCCCTATCAGTTCATGAGGATACTATAAGCTCTTGATTATACAACTTCAGAACGAAGTAATAATTTAACCATGATTTTATACAAGTTTCCTACGAACCAACTTACCATGATTTATCCGCATCCATACGGAATTTTCAAATACCATTATTCTCTGAAGATGACTACTTAATGGAATGGCGTTAGAAAATCTATAATATTAACATCGTTGTTCCTTCGTTCCTTCGTTTGTTACGCTCTTTAATAATCTAGTACTAAGAATTACCGTCGTGTATTCATAATAAATATATATATTTATTTATTTATATGCTTATTTATATGTTCGGTGTCACGCTCTTAACGAAATAGATAGGCGGAATTTAGCCCAGGTTGAAGGCTCTGGCTGTCCTCTCAAGCTCCATTAAAAGTGATAGGCAGAAAATCGGCCGGGTTGCAGAAGATGGCAAACGTATCTTAAGCAGGGACAGTTCAAATTCCAACAATGAAGACATCGCAGGCTTAGTCTGATTTGTACGAGTATTAGCTTCTTCATACATCGAATCTTCGGCAAAGTATAGGGCGACCTTATGTCTGAATGCACTTCTTGCATTGTCGAAGTTGAAATCGTAGCACTGAAGATATCGGAAGCTTCCGTTGGCACTCTCATGCTTCTTGATTCGTAGTTTCTTCCCACAGATGATTTCGTTGCATGAGCTATTCTTCCCACTTTGACGCAATTGTCAACGAAACCGACGAAACATATGTTTTCACGGGCTATAGACAATTATTTCTTCTAGCTTACTGTTTTCCTCTGACGAAGCAGTTTTCTCTTCATAGGTCAAAATTTGAGCACCTCAAATGAAACAGATATTTGAGGTGGAAAGACGGTATCAACGGTNAACAGCCGAGACAAAAATCATTGACAATTTAAAACGCGCCCTAGTCGGCGCACGAGCCTGTGGTTAAACACAGGAATAGTTCGGCGCGATATAGGCAGTGTGCCACTGAAGCGCTAGTAAAAAAACTCTACTACTACTACTGATCTTTCTTCATTCTGTTCTTTCCCGACTTGCTGTTCCCATGCGCGTTGATCCTGTGTGGGAACACCCTCGTGCATGGGTTCCTCGTATCTATCGTCACACTATGTGTCCCTTGCTTCTTCCTCTGCTAGATCGCCGTTGCTGTGGAGACGGAGACTTAAACTACTCAATATAATAATAATAGCCCCTCCGGCGTCATAGGCCATAGGGTTAGGTTCATTAGGTTCGCCCATCCTATGTTATGGAGCCCGGCAACCCCAAAGGGCGCGTGTAGTTTACCTTACCATTAGCTAGGCTTCGGGATGTCTGTCTTTCGTGCCCACTTTGCTTCCTTCCCGATTTCATACTCTTACTTGGTCATGCTTTATTCTGTTCTTCCGCACTTCTCTTAGGGCGCGGTCTTATCCCTGAGGGAACATGAATGCAATGCTGCAAAAATAGTTATTTCAAGATTACTACCTTTATTCAACCACACGCAGTGATTTAAAGCGCGAGTAGCTCTAAATATTGCTTCCTCTAGCGTTGTCGGCCTTCCTGAAGCATTCAAAAGGTGAATCGGTCGCTGAAGTTTGAAGCCGGACAAGTTTCAGCTTATCAGATAGACTACCTCGCTCAAAGTGAGTGAATCGGAGACATCTTCTCACCTGTTTGCGGACGTGCAGTGCTAAGCCAGTTGGAGTAAGTTGGACGTCCGATTGGCAAGTGAAAGCAAGATATCGAGGTTTGGCTTATCCAAAACTTCAGAGTCAAAGCTGGCTGGCATCTATATATTAATACGCTAGTACCTACCTACGTACCTACCTACTTACCTTTTGTGTCACGCTCTTCATCACAAATAGATACAAGAAAATTCGGGCTTTATTCAGTTCGGGAAGCTGGCGTATCTGTGATACGGCTGTAGACTAATCTCGGCAACAGGCCAGGTCTTTTTAATTGTTTATGCGTTATTGGAAATGAATGCAGTTCTTGCTCTTCCAGCCAAGGAGCTTGTATCTCTATAGAAGCTCCTTGCTTCCAGCCTCTCTTGCCGTTCCCGTGGAGTCTGACAGTCATGACTTTTCTCTGCATCGGAATTATATTTTCTGTTGGTTTACGATGTATACATTTAGGAGAAACTCAGTGCACTGTTGAGGAACCGATGATTTCCGGTGTAATAGACGTAGCCTATTACAAAAATTTTGCTCTGCTGAAACTATCTCACTGTGTGTTCTGGATACGCAGCGGAAATGAAATTCAGTGATGTTTCAGCGCTTACTAATTCGGTTAATTTCTTTTTTGCATGCCATCTAAGGGGGGGGGGGGGAGGAGTGTGCTGCAGACGAATTGAAGTGTACTGCTCAGAAGAAGCACGCATCTCTTACGATAATTTGAGTTGGCCGCCGTAGCGTTTTCCTCTATATGTATTTTAGTAAGGAAAGTACAATCAATGAAGAAGTGTGAAGAAGAAGAAGCAGCAAATCAAAGAAGAGAAGATGCCACACCGGCCTATATTAGCAAGTACATTGATGATTATTGGAGGAATTTTTTCACGCGCGGGTCCACAATCGCATCAAACAAAGCAGAATAATGATGGGCTGTTGATCAGTACCCACGGGTCCCAAAATAGTGAGAAAAATCGAATACGCCTACAAAAAATTTAAATGCGTAAGATTAAAAAGGGCTAACTTACCTGTAAGCTGTGGGAAAGAGAGCTTAGGAAATGTGTTCAAATTCATTGGAGAGCAATACAAGGAGCACCGTCATGTTTCTATCTTTATCATACACAAGTGCGAATTTTTTGTTGGCGCAATAAATTCGTGATTAATTTTAGAGGTCAAACGAATATACTACGAGAGGTTAGGCGAGATGTAAGGTAGACGGACTACGTAAGGCAAGACAGGAGTAAGCGACGGACGTCAGCTCAGACGAGTTGGATTAAGTTAGAGGCACTACCTCAGGTTAAACTATGGTAAGTGAAAACATTTACCAACCGTAGAATATCCACGGTTGCCATAGGGGACAGCTACCTAAATAGGAGGACAACTGTCCCAATAGGAGGTAAACTACCCCTTAAATTGGAAAGACAACTACCCTCTGGGAAAACAATGACCCCTAGGAGGACAACAACCCCTGGGAAGTTAACTACCTCCAGGAGGGAAACTACCGATTTGCAATAATAAACACGATAAAAGTAGATGTGCAACTAATTACATTAAAATCCAACAACAAGCATACCGGTAAAAGGGAATTTTCCAAACACTGAAAATAAAGTTAGTAAACCGTGAATATTTTCACGGGTCCAGCTAGTAAAAAAAAATAAAAATAAAAAACAATCGTGGCTTTAAGTGCCCTGCCACTCAATATAACAGGCGGTGTGAACCAAAAATTAGGGAAATAAAGTCTATTAAAAAAATTAAGAGCCAGACTAGCAGCCGGTTTCAATAATTCGTCTCTCTCGTCGTTTACGAGACCTTACGTCCTTGAAATTCGGTCGATATTTCAACTGTACCGCATTTCGGATACGGGAATGCCATAATTTTGACAACATAATGAAAGAGTGGTAATTGAAATTTTATCAGTTGGACATGTTGTTCAAAGACGCTTCCACAATAGTCAATGGCACTTATTGAATATAGCCTCGTCTTTTTGAATGACGGACTGCAAACTACAAATTTAGAATGCTTCATAGGAAGCATGAAGCACTTCTTGCTTAGTCAATGCCAATTCGTCACGCAACTTAATATTCATAGTATGAAGTGGATCATGAGTTTTGCTGATATTAATCTCCAAGATGGAGCGCACAGAAAAGTCTGGTGAGACCAAATTCAGGATAGTCGAGGCACATTCCTTTTGACTCAGGAACGCTGGAATGTGCACCTGAATTCCGCGCTGAGACATTTAGAAGCCTTATGATGGAACAGGGTCTTGTTGAAGAGTCTAAAGTGCACCACCAAAGTGATCACCCGCCCTGGGAAACAGCTGTTACCAAAATGTCATAAATATAACGCTTTCTGCTAAGTTTTACTCCTGCAGGAAAAATAAAAACGAGAGGAGACCGCAGAGTGGCTGTGATTACAGCCCAGATCATCACCGACAGTGGATTCTGGTGACGTGCCGCTAGTCTGCCTTCCATCGATCTATCTGTCCTCAGAACTCTATTAGCTTAGTTTGCTTAGAATCGAATATCTTTCATTTGTGATCATGAAATTGAGCAGCATGAGATATTTCGACGGGCTGAGCATGTGTCCACTTCTGTCAAATCTCATCCGTTCATAAATCGTATCATGTTCGTGTATTATATGCATCCGTAGGGATATGCCTTGAAAGCTTCTTTTAGGAGTTAACGTATCAGTCTGACTAACTTCTGCTCCCGTGACTAATTTTATCGCGTGATGATTTTTCTTCTTAATTTTTCTCGCGTGGATTTGATGAGACGCTTAATTCGAACGTGCAGTTCGGTTCCCAGACCTGGACGCTTGCATGTTTTACCAGTTTTCTTAAACTTTTTCGCTACTTTGCAAACTGTTTGACACCGAATGTTCAGCTTTCTTGAAATATGTGATTCATTTACTCCTTTTTTATATACAGGGATACGATTATGTTTCTAGAAACAACTATTGTTTATTTGAAATATGTTACATTCACACTTCTGAAATGTAAAATAGACAGACAAGATTAGGTTCGAATTGAACTAGAAGCAGACAACTTGGCTCGGTAATACACACATTTAACATTACCTCCAAATTGTGATAAGTCAAGAGTGAAAAGTAGTGGGTCTCCAGGTGAGGCTATATAATGTGGACATAGAAGATCTCCTCAATTAACTGCATATTATTTGTTGGTTGGGTTGAGGTGACAGGAAAGTGAGTGATCACCGTGTTTCTACCTCAGGTGTGAGCTTGTATGATAAGATTATTTCAATCCATCTCTTCGTGGTGTTATTTATGAAGTTGTGCAACAATATTCAACGTCTTATGCTCACCTGTTCTACATTATTTCAGATTGAACGCCGCACAGGCGGCAATGCCAAACTCAGGAACAGCGCCCTCAAGTCCTCTTTTGCAGCCCAGCACCAGCATCTCCCCCCGTGGAGTGGACGCGCGTCTCCCCAGTCTTAGGTAATAATATTACCTTGCGCATTACACTGGCCTCCTTTGACTGTCATGGGTGGCCAGGGCTACTGCACAACCGCAGTAGCATTGCGCCCGGCAAGCGATGAAACAGGGAACGGGTATTGCCGCCATATGTGCTTATGATAGCTGAATATGACAATAGTTATGACTACAGCGCTCTAAGAGCGCATACTTCCGCCGAGCAAGGCGATGATAACGAAAAATTCAATGACCTGAAATTTGGATTGCATCTTTATTATCACCAGCTTCTGCAATTTTCTTGACGATCCGTCGGTAACATTTGAGTATTATTTTGAATAACATTAATCACACTCACAAACGGACAAAACGTTCATAACCAAAATTTGGTCATCGGTGTCCTCTAAATTTCTAATAATTACGGTTAACTTTATGAAAAATGCATTTGCATTGCAGTTTCCGAAAGTCAAATGCTTATGGCATACCTAAGTCCAACTCTGACCAGCCGCTACAAACCAGAATAACAAGAAGCAAGACAAACTCTGGGGGAAACGACCTGCTGTCCGCCAAATAGACGCGGACGTAAAGCATTGTGATAACTATCAAGTCGAAATACAAACCTCTTCCCCTGCTCAACTTCAAGCAGACGCCCTGACTGGTTCTGGCACTACCCTTGGTCGACCACCCCATA
>LQNS02278138.1:4864775-4916628 GCA_001587735.2 Parhyale hawaiensis
CATCTGTGTAAAGATATCGATAAAATGGAAAGACTCCAACGCAGAGCAACGAAATTGATACCTCAGCTGCGAAATATGTCGTATGAATGTCGCCTAAAAGAACTTGGTCTGATCTCTCTCGAGCACAGACGTCTCAAAGGGCAACTAATCAGAAACATTCAAGTATTTGAACGGCTTCAACGATGTACCTACAACGGGCTATTTGAAAGAGACCTCAATGATCGCTTGCGAAACAACGGTCAAAAACTCAAGCAGTTCTTTCCGTATTTCATAGTCAGCATTTGGAATAGACTCCCTTCCGCAGTTGTTAATGTGGAGTCAGTCAACGCGTTTAAAAATCGTCTTGATGTATATTGGGAGAGACATCCTCCGCAACTAAGAACTCCTCCTCCGGGAGTTGCAACACTTAACGGCCAAAGCTTCCGAGGCAACCTTAATCCATCTCATTTTCTTTCCCGTTCCAACTACACAGTTTAATGTCTCTAAGCTCCGCATGTCAGCGGCTTTTGAACGTGCTTGCGTGCATTCAAGGTCGTCTCTTGGGCGTGGACTCTTCACCCCCTTTTTTTTCTCTCTCTTTTCTCCTGTCCTCTATATCCTACTAACATAATGGCAATAGCTCATAGAGAGCCGGGGCGTATGTTCCGGTGTCTCTTTGGGAATGGGCCTATTGGTTCATTTACTGCCGCCTATCTAATCTAATATAACTTGGAGGTATACTACTGACAAACATTTTGATAAATTAGTCAAACTGACAAGCCGATCATCACCAAAAGTTGGTCATTTGTGGCTCTTAATATGTGTAACAAATCGTACGAGTTTAATGAAAATTCGTTCTTAACTTTTTTGAGTTATATTACTGACAAACATAAAAACTTCAAGAGAGAAGCAAACGAACAAAGAGATCGACACAATAACTTGGTCATTTACTCGTAGTAATAACCCAAACTACTGTAAATTTCATGAAGATCGGTCTAAAACACTTTGAGTTATGCTACCGAGAATAAAGAGGAAGACACACAAACAAGTGTTTGCACAAAAACTTAATTATTTGTTCATCCTTACATAACTAACGAACACTGCAAATTCTGTGCCGAACCATTCCTAAATTTTTGAGCTATTTTGGTGACAGACGAACACACATACAAACAACTATGCAGATTCCTAGGTATTTATTGTGACACATCTTCATTCCTCATACTTTCTTTGCGATTATAAATATTGCACTTCATCGGCCAAATCAAGTTATCATAAGCGATGAGTGAAATCGGTTATCATTCAGCTGAGCAGCAGAATTCTTCCTTCTCTCAGATGACACGCAAACATAAATTTCAACTAAATAGCAGTCAAGCGTAACTGCATTTAAATATTAGCTGCGAATATTATGTACGCAATGTTACAACTTCAACCGATCACAATTTTTTATGCTCAAGCGGAAAACGGTTTCTTCAATGAAAGAAAAGAAGTTGGGCAAAATAACTGCTGCTACAAAATTCTCGCCCTCATTGATATTTACCATAGTTCTACGGCACCCCGAAAATTATTTCTCACTCTGGTTTCTTGATGATGTGCTCAATTTTCTCATCGTAAGATCAGAGCAAATAGTTTTGATGTAGAAAGTATGTAGGTAGCAGAATTCATGAGAATGCAAACATAAGCTGTGCTCATTTTCAGTTCGTGGATTTCAACGCTGGTAGAGCAAAAAAGGCATTTCGTTTTAGGGATTCCGTACTTTGAGCGTCTTCTGAATCTGGTTAAAGTTTCGCAAATCGGTTTTTATTAGAAATTGAGCGAAATCAAAACAATATCCAACCGGTATATTTTTCCGTATCCATTTCTCTCAGAGTATGACACAAAAGAAACAAGTCAATGTAGTATAACAAACACCGTCGTGTATTTATTGGTTATACTGTAATTTTATATGTTGTATTCTTTGTGTCACTTTCTTAACGATATAGATAGGCGAAAAATAAGGCTGGTTGCAGATCTTTTAATTATTCGGCCTTTTCGTAGACATCGCTTTGCAAAAATTAGTTCAGGTCACAGAGGACGCCGAAGTAGGATCCTTATCCTTTTAACTGAATGTACTTCTCGCTCATCTAGCATCGAGATCGAAATAATAAAGATACGGTATTTACAGCTTCTCGTCGTGCTTCGATAGAGTTTGATTTTTATAACTTTCTGTTTAAATTGAAATTACAAATTTAGTAGATGAACAACGGAGCTCAGGTGAAGCGATGATTTTTTTTTCATGGGGCAGTGAACATAACAACATAACAATTGCTTTTTCCAGCTAATTTTTTCTTTGCCGAAGCAGTTTTCGCTTAAACATAAATATTTCAATGTGCTGAAGGTGTATCAAGCAGAATGCGCGTCTTGAAATTTAATTAAATTCGGTAATGCTTTTACTGCTTGCTGCGCATGTCATTTGAGGCAGGGGACGAGTGTGCAGCGTAGATGCAATGAGAGAACCATTATCTCTTATGCCAATATAAGTTGGTCCTTAAAATTTATAGCGCATCGCTCAGAAGCACAGTTACAAAAGTAAGATCAGTGATGACGGATCTTCACTAATTTTTTTGCTGCCATTTTTGACGGCGGCGGTACTCCCGTTTATAAATAAATCTACAAGTGCCTACGACGCTGCCCGGCCGACAAAAGGACGCAGCGCATTCAGCGTTGACTACATTCCTTATGACTTTAGGAAGTGATAGAAACTTACCATCAATGGTATATCAAACTTGGCCAGTAGAGTGGCGAAAATCTGAAATTCTGTTCTGAAGTCTACCCTGTGTGAACTGTAGCATCTCTCGCGATGATATGGTATTCCAAGAAACGAAACTCAGGAGAAAGAATAAAATACAAAGTAAACCTGTTCAGAATAGAGTGACGTACTTCGTTCCGTAATGCAAAAATATACGTAGTGCTAGTGTACATCGTCTGGATTGGGAGCAACGAGCGATGTACAGAAAAGAGGCCCTCACCTCCCAAACTCAAGAGAAAGTCTCCAAAAAGCACCCAGCAGTATCTGGAACACGCTCAGTTAACTAAAAAGTTATGGACGGATCTATTCAAAATTTAGAGCTATTGTTAGGTATGTTAGGAGAAACAGCTTATTATCTTTGGTGAAGATCCTTTCAATGTTTGTTTATTCGTGTCGTGGCAACATAGCTCAAAAAGTGATGGAGTTTCTGCGCATTGTTATCTATGTTGCAAGGAGTAATTGCTTGCTCGTTTGTTTTTCTGTCTGTTTTATATTTGTCATAACATCACCCAAAAATTTACGAACAAACTTTCAAGATAAATACAGGAAGTGTTAGTGTTCTCAAGAGCCACAAATTACGAAATTTTGGTGATGATAAAATTAAATGCTGATTCAGGACGAATTTGAATATTTTTTGGTAATATTGCCTAGCTTGGCGAAGGTATGCGCTCTCAGAGTGAGCTTGTTGTACTAGTTATTATAAATTAATAAACACATGTTGGTATTCATATTATATTGTTACCTCCGCAAGGAGGTTATGTTTTTGTCGAATTTGGCTGTTTGTCTATCTGCCTGTCTGTCACCAAGCTAACTCAAGAAGTTATGGATGGATATTTACGAGAATTATAGGACTTGTAGGGTATTGTAGCAAGAACACATGATAAACTTTCTTTGAAGATCCGTTCACCATGTGGTTGTTTGTCTGCCTCTTTGTCTTCAGAGACGTACCTCATAAGGTCGTGAACCAATCTTAATGCAATTTGCAAGAATTGGGTTATGATTGGCGCAAATGACCAAGTTTTTGTATCGAACTGTTTGTCCGTTTGTTTGTTTCTCTCTGTGTTTGCTTTATGTTGGTCAGTAATGTTACTCAACAAGTTATTAACTGATCTTTATGAAATTGTTAGAAATTGTTTAACATGTTAAGAGACAAATATGTCCAAATTATGGTGATGATCGGTTGTCTAATATTTGTCAAGATGTTTGTCAGAACATAATTCAAAGAGTTCCCGACGGGACTTCAAGAAATTGCAAGAGCTGGTTACTGTCTAGAAGCGCAAATAACCAACATTTGATGATGATAAAGACGAAATTTCAGTTCAGGGCCAATTTGAATTTTTCGTTAACATTGCATTGCTTGAGGGAGGTATGCGCTCTCAGAGTGATCTAGGTTTTAATACAATTATTATTATTGAAGGAGTAACAGCAGGAGCATTTATTAAGCTGTACACAGTAGGAAAATAAGGTCGGTTTCATGCATGCCGTGGTCTTGAGCAGTTCCCGCCTTGCGGTCAGGCAATCAAGGCACAGGCCAAAAGTTTAAAAAAAGGGGCATAGCCCGGACGGTATGTGCTACATTCTGCCGCTATGTTTGGCGAGCATTTTCAATATTACATAAGTGTAAACAAGCTATGTTCATGGAGATACATCGCAATACCCTTCGTGAAGACCTTATTTAGGCTTCATCAATTATATTTGTGAATTTAGCACCAAACATTTCTGTTTGTGATTGTAAAGAAGTGATTAGTGACTTCTGAGTAATTCGTCCTGTAATTCGTGTAGTTCGTGCCACTATAGTACCTCCAAAATAATTTATTATTCCAGATTGTCGCATAGCTCTAACTTTGTGCAACGTGTAAAAAAAAAGTTTCTCTGCGGAATGCTTTCAACATAGCTTCGTTTATCTTTTTTTAAGGCCCAGTTCGCACATGCACCACACCACACCAAGCAACGCTCCACAACACGTGTTGAAAGGTCGTTCGCACATGTACCACACCAGACAACACGCTTGTGCTTTCTTCTTAAATCCAGCTTTATATCTGTATTTCTTTTCTTCAAACGCATCACACAAGAATCCAATGTCATTTGAATAAACTTTACTTTCGCCTTTTACTTACAAAAAGCACTGCTAATTACGTGCGCGGTACACCTAGATAAAATATTTTACTCCTGCACATCTTCATTTCGAAATATAACCAGTCTGGTCCACTCAGCTGCCTTCATTCAGCACTCAAAATCTCTTATTACCTCCGCCAATTGGAGGTTATGTTTTCGTCGTGTTTGTCTGTCTCTATGTCTGCCTGTTTGTCTGTTTCTCTGTCACCAAGGAAACTCCAAAAATTATGAACCGATATAGATGAAATTTACAGGGATTGTTAGGTATGTTAGGAGGAACAGATGATTACCTTTTGGTGAAGATATGTCCATCCGTTTGTTTGTTTGTCTGCCTCATTTTTCTCGACGCTCTAACTCAAAAAGTTATGGATGGATTTTGATGAAACTAACATGAGTTGTTAGGTATATAACAAAGAGTAAATGATCAAATTTTTGTAATGATTCACTTGTTCGTTCGTTCGTTTGTCACTGTTTGTAATTTTATGCTTGTTAGCACAATAACTCAAAAAATAATGAATGTATCTTTAAGAAATTTATAGGAATTGTTAGTATTGTTAAAAGACATAAATGATCAAATTTTGGTGTAGATTGGTTTGTTCGTTTGTATGTTTGACTCATGTTTTTCATAACGTTTGTTAACAGTATAACTCAAAAAGTTATGAACGGATCTTCAAGAAAATTGGACAAACTGTTAATAATATGAAAAGGCACAAATGATCAGATTTGGGAGTTTATATAAAGAAAATTATGGTTTCTGAGCCAATTTTAATTTTTTTGCTACCGTTGCTTCACTTGGCGGAGGTATGAGCTCTCAGAGTGCTCTAGTTAATATGATGTATTCAATAGCAACAACATAGATTGCTAATCAGCTTCATTAATGTATCAGAAAATATATCACTGAGCCAGATCTCTGTCTTGTTGCACCGTGTTGAGCTTTGTTGCAGCGTGTGTCGTGTCTTGTCTTCAAGCAAACGTGTTGAGTGGTGTTGCATCGTGTTCGATGGTGTGGGACATGTGCGAACGGCTCCCGTCACACGCGGTAGGAATAGCACAGCGCCGGGGCAGGAATACAAACGCTCGTGTTTTGTTGCGTGGTGTGCTGTGGTACATGTGAGAATGGGGCCTTAGTCTGCTAGAGGCTCCATCCGTCCGTCCATGCGTTTGCACGTTACGCTCATCAGGATTAGATACGTAAGATTCAACTTGCAAGAAGCTCTGATTTTTGCTGGAAGGAAGTTCAACTATAGCTGTCTTCTTTCGCTCTCTCTCTTGGAGATGTTTCAGTCTGTTTCGAAGCAATGGCTTAGATGCCAATTTTACTCGTATCATACATACCGTACCGATTTTCATATCTTGTAATATTCACGTTACGGGGTCACATAACGATTCAAATATGGGATAATTCGTAGCTTGGATACAGTGCAACGCGAGCTGTTCTGAACTGTTTCATACTGAAGCATTTTTGAAGTGAAAGCGCAATGTTTATGGAAATCACGTAGTATGTCAGAAAAAGGGCTCTCTTCCACATGAATCAATTCTTGAAAAAATGTGATGAGTCTGTTGTTTCTTGCCCGGAAGCTATCGCACATAAAGCAGCCACGGGTCTCACCATAGAATTGAAATCATCAAATACATAATTTAGATGAAAAATGGAAATGGTAAAAATGTGAAAGTATAAATAATGTTATCTTCGCACGGTAAAAAAAAAATAAAAATTAGCGAAGGCGTGTAAATATAGAACAAGTACCTCGGAAGAGTGACATTGCTATATTTGTTTTTATGCAGTCCTCAGTCACATCTCTGTCATGATATACAAGGGCAATTTTTTTTTTGCCAGATCCACCGGTGATGTAGTGTCTAGATAGCTTGTATAGGGTGACTTAGGATGGACTTGCTACGACTTGGCATACACGGGCTACGTTAAGCCCGATGCGTACTAGTCAGAACAAAGAAGCGCTTCACGTTCTTAGAACAGATGTTTCTGTGCGCGTGATAACGGTTAAATCTATCAAAACACATAAGTTTCAAATATGTACTGTTGCGAATTGAAGCTCAATAAATGTTTCAAAAGATAGTCTAACTGAGCAAGTGGCCTTCGCTGTAGCCGGATAGCTAACACGGCACGCACTTTGGGCAGTTTTTGAATCTAACACTATGAATGACCGTCGTGTGTTTATATATTTATTTATATGTTCGGTTTCACGCTCTTAAGAATAGATAGGAAAAATTCAAATTTCGTAATCAAGTTTCTTTTCCATGGAGATTGATGAGGTTGCAGAAGGCCAAAGTGAAATACTTATATACCTATCCCTTTATTGTGTGATGCATTTCTTGCCACGTTAGAAATTCTGGCGATCCTGTTCCCTTCTGATGGAATTCAGTAGGCAACTAGTGCACACTGAGAGCGCATACCTCCGCCGAGTGAGGCAACGGCAGCAAAAAATTCAAATTTGCACTGAAACCATGATTTTCTTTGCATAAACTCCAAAAGCTGATAATTTGTGCCTTTTGTTAGTAATAACAGCTTGTGCAATTTTCTTGCAGATCCGTTCATAACCTTGTGCGTTATGCTGTTAACAAAAGTTATGACAAACATGAGTCAAACATACAAACGAGCTAACCGGTCTGCAATAAAATTTAATCATTCATGTCGTTTAACATTACTAACCACCCCTATAAATTTCATAAAGATCAATTCATTATTTTTTGAGTTATTGTGCTAACAAGCATTAAATTAAAAACAGTGATAAACGAGCGAACGAACGAACGAACAAACGGATCATCACAAAAATTTGGTCACTTACTCTTTGTGATATAACTAACAACTCGTATGAATTTCATATAAATGCGTTCATAACTTTTTGAGTTATGGCATTGAGAAGAATGAGGCAGACAAACGGATTGACAGATCTTCATGAAAAGTTAATCATTTGTTCCTCCTAACATACCTAACAATCCCTGCAATTTTCATCAAAATTCATCCATAACCTTTTGAGATATTTTGGTGACAGACAGACAAACAAAAAGACAGACAGGCAAACCCGACGAAAACATGACCTCCTTGGCGGAGGTAATAATTAGACGATATTGCAGGAGAAGGCTAAATTTTGGAACACGGTACTTATCGTTATTTACATTAAATGCAATTCCTGCTCTTCCAGCTTCTCTTGCCGTTCCCGTGGAGTCTGATATTAATTACTTTTTCTCTACATCGAAATTAGATTTTTTTTTTGGTTTACGATGTGCACATTTAGTAGAAAATTAGCGAAGCGTAGAGGAACCGCTTTTATCCGGTGTAGTAGACGCAGCTTTCTTTATTCCAACATCTTGTGAGCGGAAATTTTGTTCCGCTGCAACTATCTCACTGCGTAATGGGATATGGAGAAACACTCCCAGGTTTCAGCTCTCGTGTGCAGCGCGGAGTTGAGGTTAGTTGCAGTTCGCAAGGATTGAGGGATAGGCCCTATTTAATTATGGGCTAGGTTAGGTTGAGGAGCTGCATTAAGTTGAACTAAAGTGTACTATAATAGTATAAAGTAGGATTGCTCCATTTTAAAAAGTGAGAACATCAACTAATCGTGGAATTTCTACGGGCCCCGCTATTTATTATTTTTTAAACATAATATTTTTTTTAAAGTGGTGATTAGACCTTTGCTAATTTTCACGCTAGCAGCTGTTTTAGACACTTTTTTCATCCTAAAAATCATGTTATTTCGTAAAATCACTGTAAATTTTGAGATAATGGCAATATATTGCCTCTAGTAAGGAGGTTATGTTTTGTAAGGATTTGTAGAACTGTTTGTCGGCCTGTTAGCAACATAACTCACAAAGTTTTGGACGGATCTCACTCAGATCAACGGGAACTGTAACGAACGCTACGAGGAACAAATGATCAAATTTTTGTGATAACACGGCTGTCCACTTGTCTCTTTGTCTATCGTCCAGATTTCAGCGAAACGCAAAAGGTTATTGGCAGATTCTACGAAATTTACAGTAAATGCTACAAGGGATGTCGATGGGAATAGATGATTAAATTTTTTTGAATACTTGCAAGTTCGTTTTGACTTGGTCAACAGTAACTCATCCTATAAATATCAGCTGCGTAGTATTAATGCTCACAGACTCGACTTCAGTCGAAAAATTTGCCACAGCGATAAGCCATGTCTAGAAAGGAAAGAATCTATTTAGAGAAACACAATTTTGCAATGAAGACCTCGTATTATTCGCTTGATGGTCTTACCAGTTCTACCGTGGCTCCCCCATCTCCCCATTAACTTCGTGGGCCATCGTGAACTGTGAGCAAAGAAAGTTTTGATGTAGGCAGGAAGTAAAAATCGGATTCCATACCTGAACATTGATTGAATTTCAGCGTTGGCATTGCGAGAAGTATATTGAATTTTGAGGATTCCTTACTGTAATCAGGTTTAACTTTTATGTAAAAGTTTTCACCAGCGATAGACAGGACGGCAGAGTTTCTAACCTGGCCTCATATTCGCCGTTTTCTTCCTGAGTGACGGAAAATGAACAGATTAATCCGCTGATAAAAACTTCAAATAATGAATAAATAAATGCACAATTATCTTCAGGATAGAATTCAATTACACCGTGTCTGCGCACTGGGGGAAAATATCTTGAGTCAGAAAGCAAAGTTTTTACCTTTGAGAAGCAAAAGGTTAAAATTAGCTCTTATTCTCGAGCCTGGGTCATGGATACACTAATTTCTTCCTAAGCAATACTGAAAACGTAACCTGTAGATGAACGAACGAATGAATCACTTCAGAATTATAGCTATGCATCACTCCGAGAGCGCAGACTTTCCCCAACAATGCAAAGCTACTGACATTTTCAAATTGTTCAGAATTCAGAATTCCTTCCCGGTCATCAATAAAATTATTCATCTGTCCCTAATAACAACCTCAACAGTTTCTTTAGATTTCACAATTATTGCTGCAGATTTGCAGAACTTAGAGGCGTTAAGTAACTATGATTATCCAGAAAGGAAGCTCACACCCTTCTTGTTTCTTCGACTGGGATAAATACAATGGGTGCTTATGAGATTCGAATCAAGGACTGAAGTGCTGCATTGCACAGCCGTAAGGCCAACGCTGAGAGAGCTAAAGCGAAAGCTTGCAGAGCCCGGCTAGACGACACCGAGGAATTACGGTACCTCGCGGGCGCGCACTATGCCGCAGCCAGAGGTTCCAGTCACATTAGTCACGAATTTCCATTGTTACGCAATGTTGCCGTAGCGATAACCGAATATATATTTTGATCTATTATACATATAGGGAAATAGACACACATTACGTCGAGTTTGTGCGTTTGTCTGCCTGCGTGTTTATCTTTTGTCTCTTTTCCTGTCACCAATATTACTCAAAACTGAGTTCAACAAAATTTATGGGAATTGCTGGGTAATTCAAGAGGAACAGATGATTTATATGATATTTGCATGAGCCGTTAGGTATATTACGTAGAGTAAATGCCCATATTTCTGTGACGATCTGTGCATTCATTTTTTGTTAGTCTCTGTGGTTGATATTAAGCTTGTTTTCAAATACCTCAAAAAGTAATGAACGGATCTTAATGAAACTTACAAGAATTGTTAGAAATGTTGAGAGACATGAATGATAAAAATTTGGTGATGATCGGTTAGTCTGTTTGTGTGATCGACTAAAGTTTGTCAGAATATTTGTTAGGAGCATAACTAAAAAAATTATGAACGGATCTTCAACAAAATCACAGAAGCTGTGATTACCGCCAGAAGGCACAAATGATTTGATTTTAGAGTTGATAGGAGGTAAATCATATCTTCAAAACCAATTGAATTTTTCTCTACTTTTGCGGAGGTATGCGCTTTCAGAGTGGTCTAATTTAGTTATCTTTTCATAAATTTTTCAGGACTGCAACTGCCCAGAGGCTCTTCCTGTTCTCAAGCTCACAATCGGCCTCCAATAGCCTCCTTCGACAGCCCGGCAGTCGACACTCCTACCGTTCTGACTACAGTCATCTGTTTCACAGCTAGTCTTCATTCCTGCCACTAGAACTGAAGCACTATACTCGTAGTAGGGCGGAAGAAATACATTTCATGAAAGAAGCTGTAAGAATTGTTTTACTTCGAAGCTTTCGGGTTTTTGTACACGTAAGGCTTGTTCTCAAGTATTCGTGGCTTCAAATGTGTCCCGTAATTTAAAGAACTGTGGCTTGAACCAAACACTAAGACGAAGAAGCATGGAAGAGTTCTAAAGTCTCCATTGATTTTAAAGCCTGGATCGGACGAACACATGCCACTTCGTAGCTATAGCTGGATAAACTTGCAAGCCAAGTCATAAGAGTGAACATTGATTATAAAAAGGGAACACGCAGCACCGCGCCAGACATGTATAGCTCAGTTTGGAAGTGGGCTGTTATCGAAAGTTAACTATTAACACTTAGCTAAAGTGTGGCACATCATGCACCGACTTGGTCATGGCTACTTTCACTCCACGTTTTCAGCTTTGGCTTCAGTGTCTCTGCTACAGACCAGTTAACGCGAGGTAGGACGACAGCTGCGTTTCGAAAGATGAAGGTAATGCAGAACAATCGGTGGACATACGAGAACAGTGTAGGATTAAGAGCTGGTATGCTTTGTTTAGTGAAAATTTATGAAATAAGATATTGCAGTGACGAAGTGTTAAGCAATACGTGTGCACTGCACACGAAAGTTATACAAATTCCTGTGAACTACTCGAGTGTATTTGGGACGTTTAAATAGGTACGCCTGCATAATATTCCTAGTGGGCCGTGCTTTCCTCGTGTGTAAACTTCTAAGTTAATAGACAGTTTAGAGTTAGAGCTGCTACCGGCACATGCATGACATGTATGACTGTACGTTAAATTGTTAAAGGTAGTAACGGCGCAAACTTTTCTCTAACGCCTCCAGTGGCACCGTACGATTTAACGGTTATGGCATTGTTTTAGGGACAAATCTACCGTTTATCGCTTATGGAATAGATGAGTAACACGTGACTTTGTCCATTGTTTGTCCTTTGCATCCTGGCGCTTGGCGGTTGCGCCTGGGTATTTATTATTATGTTCTTGCTGGCCGCAGGTCACCCAAGTCAGGGGCCGCGGACAGAGCGGTGGACACAAATTGTTCGACGGTGTTACGCAAGACCACATTTCAGAGCTCTAAAATAACTTGTTAAAAATACCGAATAGCAGAATCAATAGACTAATGAATGCACGCATACGTATATGATATTATGACTTACCAAGTGCTAACTGCACTTGCATATTATACCTTAGGTTTAATCACTGAAGCAGTTCCTCTCCTCGTGACAGCCACATCGGTTATATCAACACAGAGATTATGAACTTCTATTGTTTCTGTTGTAGCTTGAAAATTACGTTTCATAGTCCTGCACAAAATACCGGTCTTCTTGCTGCTGCACAACTTTTGGTGTCGCTTAGTGAAGCGAAGCAGAGAGCATAATCAGTTTATCGATCCTTGGGTACCTATTTCTGGAAATTCGGAAGTCCTTTCTTCACTTCGAGGCAAGAGCTTCCGAAGACCCCGGTGCACTTTCATGCATAAAAATACATTCCTCTCTCAAATCTGCGCCCAGAGAATAGAGCTGACGGGCTACAAAGTGTTTGGCAGTAGACTTTCAAACATCGCGATCGCTATCTTCTCTGCTGAGCGCCGAGCTTCACAAGATTCCCCATATAGTTTGTCACAAAATTAGGGCGCAGCAGAGATGGCAGGTCCTCCCATCGTTGAGGTGTCAATAAAAAGAAAGCAAATATTGGGGCTGCCATTTACGCCTTACGCTGGAGATGCGGGAAGACCTACCCTCTCCCTAACGTGTGTGATGAAATACTTCGTGGTTTTGACCAGATATCATTCCATTGGGAAAGCTAAAACATTACCTACCTTCTACTCGAGCAGTGATAACTCTAGCCATGCCATTGTTGCTGTTTCATCAATGTATTGCCTTTGCGCTATTTATGTGGGCATTTAATGTTCTATAATCAAGAAGCAGATTTCCAGAAACTCGTTCCCTTACGCGATCAAATGGGTAGGACCTTCAACCAATTGCTCACAACCAGAGGCACTCGCGAAGTCGAAGACGGTATGACCATGGCAATCAGTCCTCCCAGAGCCTAACCATTCCAAATGGTGACAATTAAAGTCACCAATAAAGGCAAAGGCAGAGCGCCTATCCGATGACTGAATTCTAGCCATTGCAGTCAAAGACCCTATCATCAGCAGACGGACTGCGATACACTGAGAACAAATAAAAGTTCCTGAATGAGTCACAGACTTGCAGCACCACCATCTCGCAGCATGGACACTCATATTCACTCTGCCTGGACACAACAAGACCCTTTCGAACGTAAGCAGTCAAACCCCTAAATCCAGGACAAGAGTCTCGCAACCGCAGCACTGGCTTTTCATTAGTGCACAAGATCCGGCAGGAGCGAGACCCAAAACTACGAGAACCGGGGTTCCCTTCCACGTCCGGATATCTAGTTATCAGGCACGCAAAGAACAATAAATAAACATACAACATAAGCAAAGAATATCATCAAAAAAATTACAAAAAAGCAAATCGACAGTCGTGATAGCAACGAAAGCGGCTAGCTATCCACGCGCCTCAGACCCTGCCATCACCAGTACGGGCTTTGGCCGAAAAGAGGAAGAAGAGAAAGGAAAGGAAAAGAACATCAGGTGGTACTACCAGTGGGAAGGAAGATAGGAGCAGACTCCGGAAGACTGAGTACCCAGCTATGGCACCAGCCTGTTCATCTCCTCTCGGGGATGCCGTTGGACCAAAAAGGTCTCATCCGCCTTTAGAGTGGTATTTCCTCCAACTCAGGGGCTACCCAGAGCCACAAACCCAAAGCCAGATCATATAAACAAAGCGGCGTCCGGTGGCCGGACAATGGGGGCGGCCTGATAACGCGCTTACAAGCATAAAATTAGACACAATCACAAACGAAGAAACGAACGAACTAACTAATAGATCAGCTCAAAAATTTGGTCATTCACTCTTCGAAATATACCTAACAACTCATGTAAAATACATAAAAATCCGTTCATAGCTTTTGAGTTACGGTATTAAGAAATATGACGCAAGTAGTATATTGAGCCACCAGATAGCACTTTTTGAGGGCACTAGGTTCCCCTCGCGCGGCCGGGGCACCATACCACACCCGCGCGCTTCCCCCACCCTAGTTTACATACGTTTGGTTAGGCTAGATTAGCGTAGGCTGCTCTCAATTTTGCTTAGTTCTGTTCTTCCCTGTATTTCCTGACTTGCTGGACAAGAGCCCATTGACAGTGTTTCGTCGTGTTTGTCTGTTATTCTGTTTTACTGTTTATCAGATAACTCAAAAAGTTATGGACGGTTTTTAGCGAAATTTACAGGGATTAGGTATGTTAGGAGGAACAGATCATTAACTTTTTACGAATATCCGTCCATCTGTTTGTTTGGCTGCGTCAGTAGTATATAGAGTATATAGCACTTTTTGAGGGTAGGTTCCTCTAGCGACGCCGGGTCACCGTGCCGCACCCACGCGCTTCTTCCCATGCCACATGCCACAAGTCATTGCCTCTATTATGTAACAGTTAGCTATGTAACTTGATACATTTCTTTCAAATTTCATTCCATCTTTCTTCACATCTGTTGTATTGCTACGTTCTTTTAGTACATAATTATAGACTATCATTGGAAAGCGTCTAGCTGCTACATCCTCTCTCGTGTGTTGATATAAATTGCACAATCGGTTAGATGTGTTAAATTCATCGGTCTGTCATATAGGTTACGGAAACATGTATTTAACATCAGTTTTATTATTCCAAATATGGGTTAGCTGCATCATATTTTCTGTTATATCCTATGTACCTTACTGTAAGTAATTTCATGTCATTTGACACACAGCATGGTTACAATACCATATATATTGCGAAACTATAAACTGAAGAATGTCTTACATACAACAAAGCTATGTTCACCAAATTTCATACTATACGTTAAATCTCTTACAACTCTATATAGTATGTGTACACTTGTTTCCTTACATTTGCATCACTTACGTTTATATAGTTAAGAGTCAATAAGAAACAGATTTATTAGAATAGCAACGTTATGACAAAGTATGGAGAAAATCTGAGACCACTTTGTGACTGCATGAAAAGTAAAGAAATTGCCATGCGCGAACCAGATTGAGAAATCTTGCTTCGCCAGAGCAAAGAACTGTTTCTTACGGGGCAAATGGAGACTCGAAATTATGCTCGACGCGATCATTTGCGCATAGGCTGAGTGAAAAACGCATGGTTTCTGATTAAAATAATAACTTCCTAATTTTTTTTATAGCGACAAATAAAAGAAAACTGCTGAATTTTAGCCAAAACTTGTAAAGTTTTAAGTGTTGTTTTGCTACTAATAGAATCTATTTTGCTATGATACCTGCAATACCGACTTTTTCCAAGTGCTATTTTGACCACTTTTTTCGGACTAGAATTCCGGGCTCTAGTTATAAGGGACTTACTGATGAAAGTAGTTTTTATCAAGTGTGTTTATCTGTAATTTTACTTTATTAATAGGCAAACTGTCAGGTTTTGATCATGTTTGACTTAGAGAGCTCAGTACCTACCCAGGAGGTTTAATAGACCGGAGATCAGAAGCTGGAATTTTTTCCGAGGCTTAAGCCTGGCTATGGACGAATGACTGGGAGCATGTGGCTGGTAGGAAGGATGCAGCCATCGAAAAAAAAAAACAGCAAAAAATCCGTGGCCAGCACGGTGCAATGTGGCCGTGGTTCCTCCACTTCCTTATTCAGTGCACTGCACGCGGTTTTCTCCTGATGGTGTGCTATGCTGCAGCGTTTCCTAATAATTAAATAATTTTATGTTTAATGGTACCAATACTTACTACTTTGTGCAAGTTCTATAGTCATTTATTGCATAATTACTACTTTTTGGATTTTTTTTCTGGTCAAAATACCGATTATAGTAGACTAGCATGTTTTGGAATAAATGTAAATTTTTATTTGCATTTATAGTTGTAATAGCAATAATCGAATAAATTCTAGAAATCCGGGCTCTACTTATAACTCTTTTCTAAGATGCTCTCATTTTGTGCAATTCTTGTTTTTATAATGTTTGAACAGGAAAGCGTTTTTGTAGTTTGTAAATAAGCGTATTATCTCCTGTTGTTGTACTTTTTATATACTTCAAAACCATTGCCGTTGATTGTTCTGAATCTATCAAAGACGGGCTTCTCTAGTGTCCCATTCAAAACTACTGTTTTTTTAGGTATTTTAATAATTAAATCCTAAATTCTGTCAGTTATCAAACTGTAGAAAAAAAAATTGTAGCGTGAAAGAAGTGTACATCAATCCCAAAAATTAATTCTTGGGGATCCATTTCGAGGGTTAATCCAAAATCCGGCCCAGATAATCGGATTGCTCACAAAATCGAATCATTTGTTCCGTGTAAGGTCACAACATTTCTCGCTCGAAACTCTAAAGAAAATTTGTCCTGCAGTTGTGCGTCAAGTTTCTAACTACAGCAGACACAAATCCAGCTGATCACATAACCTCTTGTGGGAGGTAGCAATAATTTCACATTAACTGTTTAAAAAATGTAAAATCTAACTACTTTAGTCAGTAATAACAAGAACAACACATCACGTCAAGGTTTCTACATGTTTATTCCAACAGTTATACTGTGAACAAAGTGACACGTTTACTCAACCAGCTATAGCACGTTATCATTTGGTGCTATTGAAAGAAAATGTACCTATTTAAGGTGAAACTACAGCAAAAAGTTCGACGCCAACAATTACCCAGCTCCGAAAATTAAGCCCAATGTGTAGACTTAATTTTCGGTGTTTTACTGTACTAACGCAATGCTTCAGAATGCGCAACTTGAAAAAAAAAACACACACACACTCAACGTATATGTCACTTACACCCATAGGAAAGAAGAAGAAGAAAAAAAAAACACACACAGATCGTTACCTTCTTATCACGACTGGAGAGTTTCCAAGCATCTTCATGTACACAATTTGCGACTGCAGCGAGAAATTTAAAAGAAACGACGCCAGCAGATATTCCATTTACTTAAATAGGAAAACTAACTCTCGGTTTGCTATAAAATCTGCTGCTAGGACGTGGGACCTTTCATAGCCTCAGGGATAACCAATAGCCGTGTGAATAGTTCATTGTAAAAGGAAAATACTGGAACCTTGCCCTAATTAGTGAATTTCTACCTTCCCGTTACACATCTCAATTTATTTTGCGTTATAGATTTTTACCTTGGGTAGCAGTGTTTGAAATTAGTGCAAATGATTGTTTTTGTTCTTTCTTTTCACTTGAGGAGAGTCATTTGGGAGCTCAAAACGTTCAACCTCACTCATATCACTTCGTTTCCATGCATCAAACATGGTTGTGTTATGAATTTTGAACCTTGTTTTTTGTTAGAAACATTTTTCTGTGACAAAAATAGCATGGCAAACAGACAAGAGTGTTCGTTAACAATGCTTCAGTAGTCCATTCTACAAAATTCAATAAGTTCTGTTCCCCAGTTTCCTCATTTTTGTTGCCGTTGGAAGTCCTATAGCAATGTTCCCCATAGACATGGTACCTGCAAGCATTCGTTCGATAAGCAAGCAGTCCATTGGTGTCAAGTCCGATAAGAGGAATGTTCGACAGAGACACTGTCCGTAGGCGAAATATCCGCATGCCAAAAGCCTCTACATTAACTGTCCGGCCAAATTACATGTATTTGATATTTAGCTGGAAGTCTACGGACCATATACGCTTAGTAAGAGGCCTATTCCTTGCGTGGAACTGTGGCCCCTAGGGACATAAAATGGCGGGTGTACGTGGCAGCCACGTGACAAACGCCACGCGGTAGCCATAGGGAGTGCACAATAGGGTGCAGCGAAAAAAAAAACTTTCGAAATACTTTTTCCAATGGTGTGATTTTGTTGCCATGTTGTATAGGATTGACTATGTTAAAAGGGTTTTCCAAAAATCTAGCATCTTGAGGTGCCGCATGACTGTTGAAAATTCTGAATTTTATACATTTTAATAATATTTTGGAATTGAATAAAGTGCTGGATGGTCAAAACATTCATTTAAACATTTTTTAAAGTTGATTACACAATTATACACAACTACACTAAACTAAAGAACGTACTATAAGCTGCATAACAGTAATTAAAAATCTATGAAATTTGCTAAAAAACATATAATGTTATTAGCATGATACCACCTGAAGATGCTTGAATAGACATTGCAGAGTTGAGTATGTTATTAGTATTATGAATTATTACTATAATTTTGGTATTGGATGTACGCAGCTTCATAGTTTTTAATTATGATATATTGATAATTGCATTTTAGAAATTTTACAAAATTTAATATTCATGGGGCAACTCAAAATATTCATCTACACTTCCATAATTTCAACATGATTGTTTTGAGGCACTTTGGCAACATAATATCTCCATTGGAAGTCACATTTAAAAAAAGTTGCAAAACTCCCCTTTTTCGCTCCACCCTAGTGCACAAGTAGTGATGTGGTTACCACCTTCATCTAATATGCAGAGATGAAAAGTCACGAAGAGCATAAGTGCTGAATTGCTAACTTTCTGGGTATACATATACGTGCTGCAGCTTGCCCCCCTGTGGCAGTTGCTGCTAACATCTTAAAGTCACGTTTTTTCCAATAAACCACTTAGGATCCTCCTCAACTCTTCAAGATCGGCGTCCGGGCGAAGATTTGAAGTAACTCTAATGTCAGAAATCATTATCGTCGATCGTGGATGTTATGTGGTTTCTCTAAAATTGAGCCCCCTATGCTCTCACAATCCAATTGTTTCTTTTCTTGTCACTACTACACTTACACTACAGCTGGCTCACTTAGCACAAAACAAATACCTAGTCTATTATTACACGCTAACAGAGTTCGGAATACTGTAAGACGCTTTTGCCGAACCAGAAATGGCATGCTTTGTTTCCTACAAGCCTTGAAAATTTGACTGCAGTAATCCGTTCGAAAAATTTTACAGAATCGGAACTCGTCAGTTTTTCTTCTTCAACATTCCCAAAGTCTCATCTACCATATAGACCATATCTACCAGGGCCACTGCTGTCTGCACGTGCCATACAGAATGCCCCGACGTGGCCTGACACCACTGCTGCCCGGGGTGTACATTCTTTCCTGTAGAAAATTTTTTGTCAAAAAAATTATGCCCAGAAACCTTACCGAAAAGGTTGTTCACCACAGCTATAAGCCTCGATCCTATTTTTTTGACATGCGACTTTCGAAAAAAAGAGCTTGGAAATAGCTGCTCCTGCCAAATACCAGCGTAAAATAGTTTACCAATATACGAGAGAAAACGTCTGGAAAGCTTTTCGTTGTCTCGCGAGCTTAATTCAATATTTGCAGTAACTTTTTTCAAAGTGGGCAGAAAGTCCATTGTGAAAAACTGACGGTCAGACTCCGGAAAAAAATCGTTCGCCATGTTCATGAGTTTATAAGAGGTGCTGTTCACTGCTTCAGGTTGGATTATGGACATTATTGTTGCTGAAAAGCCAGCTATTGAGAGAACATAGGGAGGCAGGCCCAGGCTTCGAATTTTAGTTTTCCATTCAGCATACGAAAATTTCAAATACGCATTGAATTTAGCATTAAAAATTTTAGCATTATCAAGATTTCGAGGTGTGAAGCTCATATCCCTCACGACTGATGAGGATGTAGGCAAGTGCTGCACAACCACCTGATGACAAGCGAAAAAGAAAGCTGCTATGGTAGAAATATCCACATATCCCGCAGAAGAGGCAGCAGACCCATGGTAGTAGCTTGATGCAAAGGCGAGCTCGGCTAATAGGGAAGCAATTGTTTTTAGGTCACCATTAGACATATTGAATGGCGCACCATTTCGTTTACGGTCGCACACTTCCACAAAACTTCGATAGAATGCTATTGATGAAGCGAAATTGCAGGGCTGGATGATAGCCATTCCAAACACAGGTGTGGTGGTGATATTACTTTCGCGAAATGGGTTTGCAGTTCCCCATTTTTCCACCCCTGGAGAATTTTGCGCTCTCCAAAGGTCTATCATGCCTTGCCATGCGTTATCGTGAACTGCCTGCATTTTAGGGTGAAATTCATTCATGCATCTTCTTAATTTCCAATAGAACTTCCTGTCGAAAATACGCTCTCCAGTCATCAGCCACTGCATACTGTCGAACATGGTGAGCATTGGCGTTTGCTGCGAGCTGGATATGGTCTTAGAATGGCAGCCTTTTGACCAAACGAAGCTTATTACAAGCAACGCAAGTATATTCTTAACAAAAGATGTCATTATGATATGAAATTGATCAAATTTAGTAAATACTATTACTTAAAAATAACTTTTGATTATAAGACGCTATGAAACTCGTAACTTACCAAACCTAACTTATCACTACTGGCAGCGAGCAGGACTGGAGTCCTGTTCAACTAAAAAACGTAGAACTTAGATTTGCTAAAATCGAGGCATGTGTGAAGAAGTAAGCTTGCAAGTAAAATATGATCACTGGACTACCAAAACGTTCCTGATGTTACAGACTACAGAATTATAAAAACTTCACCACTGGGTGCTGGTTGCACATCTGAAATTGAAATTTAGCTATCATATGTGATGTTTTTGGGGGTTATTCATACATGACATTCTCGTAGATATAGCATTATATGAAACGTCTACCTATGATCACAGTTGGAATTCTACAACAATGACACAACTAAAATAAAAGAAACAGGACGTGATTACTTGAAAATGGGATGTGAGAGAAAAAAAGGGCTTCCTTTGAAATCACGAGGTAGAACTTACAAGGATGCAGTAGGAACAATTCATGTCTCGAAATGCCTGTTTACAGCGGTACTCAAATCTGCTTCACAGCTTGAGCAGCAGTCTGATTCAATGTCAAGCAGTGGTGCTTCAGACCCCAGGTCACTTGATTGCTCCATGATATCTGTGACTTCATTATGATGTTGCACAGCGGTCATCTGGTTGCAGCAATGAGCGAGAAGCTTGCCACGGAGTGTAACAGTGTTCTGAAATGAAGGAAAAATTAGAGTGCATGTCAACAGTGCTTCTACCTGCGCCGCATAACAAGAAAAAAAACGCATTTTATCCTTGTTTTGCAAGCCATGTCTTGATACAATAGCCTGATATAAAAGGCGACAGAAGTGGATAAAATGCATGGGTGCCCCCATTTTTCTGCATATTGGCCCAAAGTGATATCGATATCATATTTACCTGCACAAAGAAGGTTAAGTTTTTGTCGAGACAGTCGGTCTGTGTTTTTGTCTGTTTGACTTTCACCAAGATTACTCAAAAAGTGATCCGTGGATCATCACGGAATTTACAGGGATTGTTAGGCATGGTACGAGAAACAGATGATAAAATTTGATGAAGATCCGTTCAACAGTTTCATTGTTTGCTTTTCTGCCTCTTTTATCTTGGTGCCCCAAGTCAAAAAGTTACGGATGGATTTTCGTGAAATTTACACGAGTTGTTGGGTACGTCACGAACAGCAAACTACCTGATTTTGCAATGATCTGTTTGTCCGTTTTCAGTTTGTTTGTCTTTATATCCGTTACGTCCGTCAGGGCTGACAGCACGACGAACTTAACAAGAATTTCAGAGAATAACAAAGATATTTACGTTGACCAGAAGAAAAAAGAAAATGAAAATGGGAAGCGGAGCCGTATTTGGTTATTAGGTGCAAAGATAAATATTAATGTGGAGTGCTCCATTTAGGAAACCGTAAGGTACTGAGTTGCTTGAAGCAAACCTAAGTATTAGGTTAGAAACTAAGTTTTTGCCAGTTTTAACATTCCAAAATATTAAAAAAAAAACGGCTAGAGCTTAGTTTCCAACCCAAAACTAAGAGCCGACCGCTTCGAAAACCGCAAGGTAATTAATCGTAGTTTATAAATTCTGCAAAATACTTTGCAGGTTTATTCAGTCATCAGTTGGTCACTTTTATCGATTAATGCTATTGAAAGCTTTAATCAATTAGCATCTACAAGTCAATGAAAATTGTAATATATTTGTCTATCTGATATTGAGATATTTATTCACTATTGGAACTTTTAGGGTTTGTAAATGAAGGACGAGCTCTTAGTGAGAAACCACTCTTAACCAGTTATCTCCATTAAGTTTAAAATACAGGGTGTGGAGCACGATTGACGCACTGCATGCCCGTCGCTGTCGCCACAAATATACGGTCGGTGACTTACGGCCGTATCGGCAGTGCGCAGCGCAGGCAACGTCAGAGACGTAGAGGCAGGCAACGCTACGGCACAAACCATCGCAGGCCTGCAACCGGCGGAGGTAGGCTTCGTAGACCAAAGACCAAGAAGCATCCCAGACCAAGGACGAAACGAAGGCAGCCCTAAGGGCTCACTCCTCGCAGACAAGCAGGGCTCACACTGCTGCCAACACGTGTTGACAGCAGTGTTGGCAACACTGTTGCCCACCTGTTCTTGAAAACAGGCTTGGGTGTTCGCGAGTCTGTTACCATCATGGGATGCAATCGTTGAAACACGCACAGTCGAAACGAATGGACGTGAAAAATTTTCTCCTTTTGTGTGCTGCTTCAAATGCGGTTGCCCGTCGAAGCGACGTCAAAGACCACGCTGCTGGGTGCGCCCCTTATCTCTTACGGAGAGAGGGGAATTTAGCAATCTTGTTGAAGATGTCCTTAATGAAGACCCCGAATTATTCAAAACATACATGAGGATGCAACCTGAATTTTTGAGAACCACTCGTATACCAGCTCAGCGGTCCATTCATTTCCCAGATTTTTTGCAATTTGCCGGTAAATTACCGGTCTCATTTTGAAACATTTATAGTTTTGCATGACGGGGCATATAGAGCAGGGTGGTTTTCAATCTCCACACACAATTGTTCATACATATTCCATTCGGTAACAGACGCCATTGTTTATCACAGGGCAATGAACAATTTAATCAATTTCCTGTAAAATGTGACAAAATAGAGTAATTATTAATATAGTAGAAGACTCAAAATTGTTTGTTAAATACACAAATTATTCTAAGTATATGTAAAAACAAATCAACGATGCTGGGCAATTAAAATATAAAGCACCTTCTTCCGGTGTAAAGTTGCGAATTGATCTGAAGCAATTTTCTCTCGAACACCCGAACCATTCTTCCAGCAGACAGTGTGAGTGTAGTCCGACTGGCAGTGTTCAGAACACGTGTTGCCAACAGTATTACCAACACCTCCTTCACGGATGCCGACAGCAACGGTGTTTTCGACTGTCTCGCCAGCAGGTGTTGGCAACACTGTTGCGAACACGTGTTGGCAGCAGTGTGAGCCCTGCTACAGCCGAACAATCGTCCCAGGCCGCAAGGAGTTAACTGCTCGACCGCTCATCTGCGGCTTTGGCCGACACAGCAAACAAGGCTGCACGGATGGCACCACAGCGAAGCAGCGGGCATGAACTGAAAGAACTGACAGCGCTGCCAAAAATGTAGAAAACGTTTTCGGTACAGCGAGGAAGCCCAGTCCGCCGCCAGAAATGGTCGTGATTTACAGTGACGGATTTTCACACAAAAAATTGCTAAGTAGATAGTGCAAAAAATTCATCGATTTTTCATCACTAAATTGGCCCATTCGCTGCACATGCCGCCAACTCAAACTCAGTGCGCAAACCCCACCTCATGCAAATTTGCGTCGTGAGTGGGAACGCTCAAACCCTAACGCAAGCCAAATTTCTACGCATGAGTTGGAGGTAATCAGCTTTTTCCTGACATCTTGTGGGCGGAGCTCGTGCTGCAGACTGACGGTGTCTTGCGCAATTCGCCAGGATTGCCAGATCGGTCTCACAAAAAGTAGCCTAAAAACCCCCGAAAAATAGTGGACTGCTTGCAAAAGTAGCCCAATTCTAAACTTCCGCAGGAATATCAGAAATTTTACGAGCAGTGTCACATATACTAATAGTTAATCACCTTTAGAAAATAAGGCGAAAACAGTACTCTGCCCGCATCTCAATGGTAAAATAACTTAATAAGTACTCCTGAGCCGTGCGGGAATGGGTGGTGCATAACACCACTCACAAGTCCCAGCCCCAACCTGGTCTGTGCTTGAGTTGGAGTTGGCGGCCTGTGTAGTGAATGGGGCCCTTTACACTAGCCCGGTAACTTGCCTTACCACTTTGTTGGCAGCGAGTTATTATCCTTCTTTGAATAATATTAATGCCTATACCAGTTTCTGTAGATATATCACAGTTAGATTTCCCCACTTTGGTGAGATCCGATAATGCGTCCCTTATTGAATGATACACATGTGTTCATATTCTAACAATCAAACCTTATTTATGGAAACGAATTATATTAGATGAATTTTTTGGCATTGTGCAGGCGCATTTAAATATTTCAAAGAATATTACGAACCGAAAAATAATGATTTAGAGGAAAATAACATATATGAAAAATATTGACGAGTGACTTTTTTTGAGGCAGGAGTGCTCGAGTGCAGCCAAATTTCAAATGCGGAGCTCTACGTACAACACTCGACGATGCAATTCAGGAAAAAATAACACGGCAGAATACTAGCCGTCTTCAATATGGCGACGTGCGTCCTCACATCACCAATATGACCATAGCTGCTGGTCGGTAATATGAGTACGGATGGTGTCGTATTGCTGAATGATTGAGACGGGTCAGTTCCTAAGATTCTCATTTGTAGCTTCGTAATGAATTCAACCTTACCGTGCCTAACATACACACAACATACTCTTTCGAGAATGGAGAACTTGTTTTGCTAGAAAATGAGCCTGTCTTTCGGAACTGAGACATTTCTCATGCTGCTTCATATTTACGCAAGGAAACAATATTTCATCCCAGTGACAATGTGGCAAAACACTGCTCGTAACCAGGTGCTAAGTGATGTCGAGCGCACAAACTGGAAGAAATCGTAGAGGGCTGATTTCTGTTATTTTCGACAAGCGCTTGTAGCACCCATGCACCAATCTGTCGAACCATGCCCACAGAATACAGGCCACTACAGCGCCCCGGGGTTCATAGCAGTTTTATTGCTTGCCACTCATCTGTTCTGCCAATGCTTTTGTTGTCTGCTACTGTTTTCAAAAAGAAGCTGGTTTAATTGCGCCTCATCAAATTCAATTGGTCGACTGGAATGCAACACTACCTAAGCCAAATATTTTTCTTTTCAAAGGGCAAAATGCAACTGCGAGTTGTACTTTGAGCCACTGCTCATTCTCCATTCATGTCACAAATGGCACAAGTAGCTTCTGCGGCTTCAATACCTCGATCATTGCAAAGAGCGAATGATGTCGAAATCGCTCAGGAGTTGTTCACCAGGCATTCCAAGTTAATGATTCGAAAGTGAATAAAAAATAGCAAAATAAAGAAAAAAAACTTTGGTGTTTAAGGTAAAAAAAATCACTGAAGTGCATCTTTTGATTACGAAACTTCCATGCAGTTAAGCACATCTAGAACAGTCCGTAATCACCTTGGGTGTCTCAAAAGAATAGGAGACAAGTAGAAAAAAAGAAAAGATGGCTTCCAACGGTATTGGCATGACACAGAGATGCACCTTACTCTTAATGGTATGACGAAAAAAAGCCTATTGCTCAATTGAAAGCAAAGTTCTTGTAGGATATGCGGTAGGAAGTTTTGAAATTAAGGAGCACAGATTTCCCAGTTCAGTCTCTTTTAATTCTTCAAACTTATTGTTTGTTCCATTTTCAGCATATACAGAGGCGAACGTCAAACTAACCACACTGTCAAGAATGATCAAAATGATTACAATGGGCAAAATGACCACAATGGCTGCATCCTGATGATATTGGCTAACATTGTGACAATGTCCAAAATTGACTAAATGACCAACCTGGCTGAGAAGGCTAATGTCCTGTATCACAGATGTACGGTTGCAATTAGACATTGGGTAACAACCCTACCAAAACTCAGGGCCGCCCAAAAGCTAAAACCGTATTTCAGCTTCGGAGCGACATCGCGGCCGCTTCAAAATTGTTTGAGTGATGTATAACAGGACACGGAGAGAGTCACGAGAGGACACTGCTAAAATAAAACTTAGCCGTGACCGCATTTCGGCGTATGACGTCACATCGTCTAGTAGTTGTGGGTGAGACCTCAAGTATTCGTTGGTTTGGCGCTTACTCCTAACCAAAAATACAAGGAGTGTTATATTCTTGAAGCGAGAGAATCTATAAGCCTGTACATAACTGTAAACTTTCTGCACTTGAATATAGCTATGTTACCATGTTGTGGGAGCGGGTGCAGCTTAAATAGCTAATGAGTCAGACCCGAGAGGTTGAACGAATGAAGTTGAAAAATACGGTGACGTGCTGAAAAATGTTTGCTGAAGAGCCCTGTGAACTGAACATGAAGTGTAAATCATGCTTGACTTCAACGGAGAAGTTAAATCAGAGAGCCTTACCAGCCCAGATCTTGCCTCTGGTGCTGTGCAAGCTTTCACCAGTTTCTCTGCAACTGTCTGTCCATTCTTATGTTTATTGTTCAATTAGTATCTGTTCTCTTCATTACCCCAGCCAAGGAGGTTATATTTTCGTCGTGTTTGTCTGTCTGTCACAAAGATAACTCAAAAAGTTCTGAACCGATTTGGACGAAATCTACAGGGATTGTTAGGTATGTTAGGAGGAACAGATTACTAACTTTTGGCGGAGATATGTTTATCCGTTTGTTTGTTTGTCTGCCTCATATTTCTCAAGGCCATAACTCAAAAAATTATGGATGAATTTCTATGAAATTAACATGGGTTGTTGGGTATATAACAAAATGTGGATGACTAAATTTTGGTAACGATCCGTTAGTTTATTCGTTCGTTTGTCACTGTATTTAATTTTTTGCTTGTTAGCACAATAACTCAAAAAATATTGAATGAGTCTTTATGAAATTTATAGGGGTTGTTAGTAATGTTAAAAGACATAAGTGATTGGATTTTGGTGCAGATCGGTTTGTTCGTTTGACTCATGTTGTCATAACGTTTGTTAGCAGTATAACTCAAAAAGTTATGAACGGATCTTAAAGAAAATTGCACAAGCTGTTATTACTATCAAACGACACAAATGATTAGATTTTGGAGTTTATAGAAAGAAAATTTTGGTTTCAGAGCCAATTTGAATTTTTTTGCTACCGTTGCCTCGCTTGGAGGAGGCATGCGCTCTCAGAGTGCTCTAGTTTATTTATGTGTTTACGGGCTCAAAGCTTGCAACTGACGACTTGTTTTGGCGATATGCATAAAAATATTCTACAGGCTGTTCAGGTGTACCGTTCGACGATGTGTCGTCATTGATGACGTCACTTTTCGATGCTAGTCTCTCGTGAGTCATCCAGTTACGACCTTTGCTTCCTGATGTATAATACTGGAAGTGAACACAGCCGTACCATGATGCCTTTATACAGAGACAGCAGATATCGAAAGCTACTGGCTGGGTATTGTTTCGCAGGTACCATTCCAATGCATATTAGTGCATTGACCGAAAGTGAGAAAATTTCTTCGTGTTTTATGTCTCCATATGTATTTCTAAAAATAAGCCAGGTTGAGGGTCTGGATAACCAGCATAGCACTGATACAAATCCCTGATGAAAAGTTTGAGACGACTTGATAATGTAAAAAATTACACGTTTTAGTGATAAATAAATAAATTCTGTCGACTAATGATCAATAATTCCTAAAGGTAAAAGTTTGGAAAGACCAAAAGTACCTGTTATAACAATTTATTAGGCAATGTCTTTCGGTGGATTAAAATTACAAGAGCAGCGTAATAAATGCTCAGCTCTAGGGTAATTTCCGGCGTTTCGGACCAGTTACAAGCTTGCACTGACGGTGTGAAGGCTTCACTATGCCCAAAGCAAGCAACAGGGTCGAATTGTTGAACTGCAAAAGCAAGGTTGTCACGGTGTGCAATCTCAGCTGAGATTCACATCAGTAAAACTGTGATTTGCAGCTTCCTGAAGGACCCTGAGAGTTATAGAACAGCAATATCTAGTGGTAGACCGACAAAAAGTTCCTCTGTATTGAGTAGGAGAATGAAACAGGTTACATATTTCTCAAGACAGAGGATGGTCTTTCAGACAAATCACGGCATTCACAGATACTGATTGCAGTTCAATAACCATCAGCCGATACTCACAACAAAATTAAGGCATGAAGAAAAAAAAGCGTCTGAAAATCCTAGGTTGTTTACGCTTCACAAAGTGGTCCGTTTACAGTTTGCTCAACAGCACCAAACATGAGACATCGAAAAGTGGAATAAAGTTTTGTTTTCTGACTAAAAAATTTCAATCTGAATGGCTCTGATGGCTTCCAACGGTACTGGCATGACAAAGAGATGCCTTCTAAAATGTTTTCCGAGCGCACAGTGGTGAAGGCTCCGTTATGGTGGGGGTGCCTTTTCCTACAGGGGAGCAATGAAGTTTCAGGAGGTGCAGGGTCGTTAAACAGCTGCTAGTTATGTCGGCATGTTACAAAGAGTTTTTTTTTGCTGAAGGAGGACCCTCGTTTGTGTGGTTCTGAATGGTTTTTCCAGCAGGATAATGCAACAGTACCCACTGCCCCAAGACTATGACCTTCATTCAAGAAAATGATGTCCCTGTTTTACGTCATCCACCATGTTTGCCAGACTTAAACAGTTAAAACCGATATAAAATCATTGCCATGGATGGCGAGAGATGTTTACGGAAATGGTAAACAATTTGTGACAGTAAACGAACTTCCTGATACCATCTCTAGGAGCTGGGACAACATTCGTCCAACCCTCGTGAAAACCCTCCTTTCTAGTATGCCACAAAGAATTTTTGAGGTTATCAACAAGAATGGAGGCAGTACTCATAACTAGGTTCGGACTTTGCTCACCTTAACGTCAATGTCGAAAGGTTACCTAGGATATCTATTTGTGTTCTTATAAGTTCGATCAACTGAAAACTTATTATTTGACAAAAATGTACATTTCCTAACAAATTGTTACAGCAGGTATTTTTCATCTTTCTCACCTTTTACCTCTATGAATTGCTGACTCCTAGTAAAAGGAGTTTATTATTTAGATATTTATCACTAAAACGTTGTTATTTCTCTATATTATGAAGTCATCTTAAACTTTTGATCAGCAATTTACATCAGTGATATACTGGTTGGCTAAAGCCTTCAACCTGGCCTATTTTCAGAAAAAAATATATGGAGCAACAAATCACGAACGAAGAAATTTCCCCGCTCTCGGTCAATGCATTAAAATGCATTGAAATGGTACCTGCGATATAATACCCATCCAGTCTTAAAGTTTTGTCCAGGATTTTACGTTAAAGGGGCAATATCAGTTTAGACGATGGCAAAAGTACACAGCAACCTTATATGAATGCTCTTATTGCGTTTCTAACAAGGAAATCCAAGCACAAGATTTCTGATGCTTCCCTCAGCGCTCTCATCCGTCCTGATCCTTGATTTCTTTCCATAGCTAATTTATTGCATTGCTTACTCGTCCACCTTCCCTTCATTCGTCGGCGAAACGGCTTTTCCCTTATCAAAAACAAAAAGAAAACAAGAGCACTCTGAGAGCGCATACCTCCGCCAAGTGAGGCAACGGTAGCAAAAAATTCAAATTGGCTCTGAAACTATGATTTTCTTTGTATCAACTCCAAAATCTAACAATTTGGGCCGGTTGATAGTAATAACAGCTTGTGCAATTTTCTCGAAGATCCGTTCATAATTTTTTGAGTTATGCTGCTAACAACCGTTAAGACAAACATGAGTCAAATATACAAACGAATAAATCGACCTGCGTCAAAATTTAATCATTTATGTCTTTTAACGTTACTAACAAAGCCTGTATATTTCACAAAGATCCATTCATTATTTTTTGAGCTACTGTGCTAACAAGCATAAATTTAAAAGCAGTAACAAACAAGCGATAAAACAAACGGATCATCACAAAAATTCACAAAAATTTTGGCCTTTACTCTTTGTGATATACCTAAAAGCTCATATGAATTTCAAGAAAATCCCCCATGACTTTGTGAGTCATCAAGAAAAATGATGTAGACAAACAAACAAACAAACAAGCAAACAAACAAATGGACTTACGGATCTTCCCCAAAAGTTAATGATCTGTTTCTCCTAACATACCTAACAATCTCTGTAATTTTCTTCAAAATCCGTCTATAACTTTTTGAGTTATTTGGTGACAGACAGACTGGGAGACAAATAGACAGACAGACAAACCTGTCGAAAACATAACCTCCTTGGCGGAGGTAAACATTTGACCTATATATGATGTCGTGTAAGTACGACGGCGAGTCAAACTCAACAATCTGATGATGCTTGACTGCCTGCAAGAAGGAAGTGATTTTTTTCCATGTCAGAGCCAGATAATGAGGGTTTTGCTGCTCAGCAGGTGTGAAGCCGAGACCGCTCATCTCTAAGTTTCGGTAAGCTTACAACAGTACTAACGAAAGTGTGGCAGCCGAGAAATATCCTCAGGAATTCTTCGCAGTCATCTTTGACGGCTGGGTACCGTACTCAATCGTTGGTTTTCATCATCGCATATTATCGTAATCGTACTGAATAACAATTATAGTAACTAGAGCACTCTGAGAGCGCATACCTACGCCAAGTAAGGCAACGGCAACGAAAAAGTCAAATTGGCTCTGAAACCATGATTTCTTTTATATCAACTCCAAAATCTAATCATTTCTTTCTTTTAATAGTATTTACAGTTTCTGCAATTTTTTTTAGATCCTTTCATAACTGCTTTAGTTATGCCCCTAACTAACAGTATGACAAACACAAGTCAAAAATGCAAACGAACCAGTCGACCTGCACCAAACAAAATTTAGTCACTTATATCTTTTAGCATTACTAACAATTTCTGCGGATTTCATAAAGATCCATTCCAAACTTTTTGAGTTAGTGTGTAACAAACATTATGACAAACATAACTCCAACATAGAAACGAATCAAACGATCTCCTCCAAAATTCAACCATTTTTGTCTATTTATATGATTAACAACTCCTGTTAATTTCATAAAGATCCATTCTAAACTTTTTGAGTTATTGCGTAACAAACATTATGACAAACACAACTCAAACATAGAAACAAATCCACCGATCTGCACCCAAATTTAACCATTTTTGCTTTTTAACATTTCTAACAAATTCTGTAAGTTTCATAAAGATTTACTAAAAACTTTTTTCGTTATTTCGCTAACAAACATAAAATCAAACACAGCAACAACCGTACGAACGAACCAACAGATCATCACAAAAACTTGGTCATTTACTTCTTGTGATATACCTAACAACTCTTGTAAATTTCATAAAAATCCATCCATAGCATTTTGAGTCATGGCATTGAGAAAAATGAGGCAGACAAACAAACAAACAAACCGATAGACGGATCTACACGAAAAGCCAATTATCTATTTTTCCTAACATACCTAACAATCTTTGTAAATTTCGTGAAAATCCGTTTATAGCTTTTTGAGTTATCTTGGTGACAGACAGATAGAAAGGCAGACCAGACGAAAACATGACCTCTTTGGCGGAGGTAATAATGCGCGATTTTTTGGTTGGTGTCTCCTCGCTGATAGGTACAAGACCAATGGTATCATTCCTTTGATGAACGTAAATATAGAACATCAACAACACCTGGAGTAAATTTTAGCAGCTGCAAATACAGGTATTGAATTTCATTTCCCTCCCACACTAAAACTTTATTTAGTGTATCTTATGATTCATCAGTTGACTTAGAGAACAAAATTAATATGGAAAGAAAAAGACAATGTTCAGAAGAGAAACAGTAAGAATAGCAAAAAATATAGGATTCGTTAAAGTAACTATTTCTGGCATCATTTGTTTCGGCACGGGCCATTGGCTGATAGGAATTTAGACGTCTACAAAGGATCACAGTAACGATGGTGTTGTCCTATGGAACAGTCTGCATACCCACCCCAGAATGGCTGACTTACAAAAATTTTGAATCATAGTTTTGTTTCCAAAATGCCAAGACGATGTTGGACTTGGCAAATGCACTATGTAGTGTCCAGTTGTGAGTTGCTCTGGCAGTGTAGGGGCCTAGCAAAAACTGGTGCACAGTTAGGCAAGACATTTACAAGTTGAACCAGTTTGTTCCCGCGCAAACGTGCGTCTGTGCTTCCACTGCCTCGAAGGCATAGCGAATCAGTGCACCTTGCTATTCTGATTTTGTTGTCATTCTCGCAAAACACAGAAGTAATAAATCCAGTGTAAACATGACAGAGAAGCGAAATGAGAGCGGGTCCACAGCACAAGCGAGTGTAGTTTCGAAATGAAGAGTGACGGCAGAAGTGTAGCCTTCCAGGGCAGCAAAAGAGACCTCCAGAAGATAGAAAATTTATGCACAGAAGATGTTGGTGATAGCAAATTACTTTTAAGAAGATTGTAGCACGAAATTAGGAAAATATGGCCCCTGGAGCAATGGGTAAATCCCATCTCGGGTGGGGGGGTCTGGGGGGAGGGGGGGTACGAAAGATTTTTAAATAAACGAGTCTACCTAGCAGTCAAAATATAACGGATAGGAAAACTGAATCGGCACTATAGTCGGCGCTTCACTGTTCATGCCCGTAGCCGTGATTTTATAACAGTGATAGCCAATATGGATGTCATGAATGGACTCCCGGTACAATTAAATTATCCATTTATTTCAAGATTTGCACAGCGCTTTAATATTGGCTCCAGAAGTATGAAATCTCTAGGTTCTGCCACGACGTCATATTCGGTATTCCTTCGACTAGAGTGGTCTCTTTTAGCAAGTAGGTATTAAGCATTGTATTTTTTAGCCATCTCGGCAGACACTTTCAAGTTTCCTTAAATACTTGTAGTTAGGCCAGCTATCTGTTAACACGCATTAGCTACCAGTTGCAAACGAAAGCTAAATAGCTTCCCAGGAAAACTAATTTTCGAAAAGGCGGCCTAAATTTACTTCAAAAAGGCGGATCCTCGAATGCAGGGGAGCTAACGTCTTGAGGGCTGGAACAGTCCTTCTGAGGAAGAACTTCCATAAGGCATGTCAGACACTGGGGTGCAGCCGAAATGTCCTGGATCTTTAGGTTGTCTGAAACTGTGTTTTGGAGTCTTGGAGAGGAGGGCGTAGCGTTAACTGCGGCCTACCTGCGGTTGTGTACGTGCAGTAAGTCGGCCGCTGTTTCGTTGCCTTGGTGGAGACTTCTTCTGTCTCCTTGCATTTGTGTCTTGTAATATGTACTACGCAATATAATGGAGACTTGACGTTTCGTTTGAATTCAGTTCTTCAAGCTTTTGGACAAACTGCTGTATAACTGGCTACAGTCGATGAACATATAACAGAATACAAACAAGTTTCACGACATAGATACATTTGGAAGAGATATCATTCGCCCAAATTACAATTACTCCGAATTTCAAGAAGAAAAAGAACTGTTACTGTTCTTGAAATTTTCTTTGTGTAAAGCGAAAATATAAGTCTGCTCGGTGTTATTTGAACAACATCTTCCTTTGTTACTTCCAGTGTCAAATTGTGAAATCGAACACTGAAGAAACGCATTGTTCTACGAGAATTTAATGGTTACACATAGTCGATTAAATTTTTCCTGGTTATCTGAATTTTATTAAGGCTCAGAATACAGAAGCTCCAATAAAACTAATTTTCGCGCGAAGTTTCGATGCATTCACTTATCATTGCCAGGGAAAGTTATCTGATAATGCAAAACTATTTTCATACCAGAAAATTGAAGAAAATAAACACAGCACAGGACATACGAATGAAACAGAAGTTCCTATATCGAGATCAAATGAAAATAAAAAGAAATATACGATAGTCGACAAATTTGATAAAAATCTTGACGTTTCGGGAAAGATCAGATTCCCATCACCAGAAATTCGAATAAAATGCTAGGATGCAAAGGAATGATTAAAACGAAAGTTTACTACGTATGAATTAAGGACAGTGTTTGCCTGGAGAGAACCAAAGGCAAATGACAGCAGCGCGCAACAGGGGTCCCTATATAATTGACGGATGGCATGGGAAGCGGAGGGAAGCGGGCAAGCACAGTCGGAGGCAAAAGTGTCAATCATGGATTGTGACAAGAGGCACGGCTGAAGACATTATGTTGAGGCTAGAAGTACCGAGGAACTGGTAGAGGTTCACTGGGAATAGGGGACGGAAGATCTATGGATATCGACTCTAATAACCTCAAGGCAGTGTGATCGCATTGTGAACACTGTGAGAATCTTCTGAGAGTATTGGGCGGACTGTATCCAGAAAATGATCAAATATTTTTTCATTAGTTACTTGAAAAATCACCGTCACTACCACGCCCAATTCAGACTGTTACGAAAAATGAGCGCTCACTTTTCAATTCATCTAAGCAGCACACTCCTCACTTCCTTCACATAACATGCGAGAAAATTGTTTATAGTATTAAACAGTGAAGCACCCCTGAATTTAATTTAATTACCGCTTCACTCTGTCGAAACCTTTGCGCCCAAGCGATAACTGCTTCATCAGAAGAAGAAAGTACACAAGCAAAAAATAATAATAATAACTGCGATATTGCGCCTAGAAAAGCGTTTCCCCTGTATTTCGCTGCTCTTCCACTCACTTTATACTTCGTAAACTGAGAGCAAATTTAGTTGCAGTGTATGGAAAAATTCTTGAAAATTGGACTCCGCGACAGCGCTGAGAGAAGCTGTAAATATATTCACCGTTTGGATTTCAACGTACAAGAAGTGAATTCATTAAAGAAGAGACATTGCAACTGTACCCATCTTCTGCAACTTGGTCTAATTTTTGTTCATCGATCTTCATAACAAAATTTGCAACCAGGCCTATTTTTTGCATTCTGTTTTGTTAGGAGCGTGACACGAAATACGCAAATATGTATGCATATGAACACTGGACGGTGTTCATTATATTGTTTTGATAATGCCTGAATGCTTAGCCTGATATTATTGCCGTCTTTAATTTTCCTGGAATTTACTTGCGCGTTCATCCATTGCATACCGCATTACATTATTTACGACTAACTTAGGAAACTACATCATGTATTTTTTGTGGGTATTTATCATTGTTGTTCAAAAATTTCTACAACTTGATGGCTTAATGCAACTCGAATATTACGTCGATTTAGTACAGAAATCGTTTTTTTTTTCTAAGGCACATTTGATGCACAGTGTCAAGAAGAAACATTGTTAACTCCAAGAGATATTATGGCTCTACAAAGACTTTGCACACATTCCAACGGCTTTTAATGAAAATTAACACTCTACAAATAATGATCTAACATATTGAAGAAGAAATTCTGTTAAATCCGCCATGCTGGTTTGTAATGTAGAAACGCTATCTTGATGATGTCCTGGCCATCCTATCTTACAAGCAAGTTATTTTTTTTTTAATTACGTCACTGAAATCAACCAATGTATTCAATTTAAAATAAAATTAGAGATAGACCGTCAGTAACTTTTCCTCGCTCAAAAGTAGTGCTCCTATTTATTTCACTTTGTCTGAAGGGAACCGACGGGCTTGGAAATGGCGTTGTTATCATGACTGAAGTTATGCACTTATGCCCTGAAAACCTGACCTCTCTGTTGTTGATATTGACGGTGTGACACTCTAATAAAACAATCCTTGTCATGAGCGTGCGACAGATGCAGAGATCCGTCACTGAATTCCTCCATGTAGAAAAAACTGGTTCATTAAACATTTACCGGCCTCTGATGAACGTTTAGGAAGCCGATGCAGTTGATATCAGCGTAGTTAGCAGACCGGCTCGTCGATTTTAGAGTGGCGACAAAGATGTAAGTGACGAAGTGCGATCTGGACACTCATGTACAACCGTGGGCCACTGCTTCGGAGGAAAAAAATGCGCCTCGATCAACTCATCTGCACCGATCGGCGGATAACGGTGAATGAAATGCGTGTAGAGTTGGATGTGGGAGTCAACTCTAACCGTTACGTTGAAGCGTTGACCAAGTTGAAGGCCTGGATTGTCCGTGTATGACCAGAGAAAAGGGAAGCACTGAGTTTACAACACGGCAGTGCTAGGCCACTGACATGTTTGATGACCACGGAATCTGTGACAGGTTCATCTGTGTCACCCACAGCATTGTCCCAACCTGGCACCGTAAAACTTCCGCCGGTTGAGCCCTCTGAAGAACTCATTAGGTGGGCAGAATTTCACTGACCATTGCCCCGCAATCGTAGCAGTGTAAACATTTACCGCCTCAACAGGCGCTGACTTTTACGACCGAGGCATCTAGGCTCTTGTTCATCGCTGACATCGTTCCAACGAACGACAAAAGATCGTTCGTTGGAAATGGGCCACTTCTGTCTTCATAGCTCTTTAACTTTTTGAGTTAAAAAATAGGAAGTATTACTCTTAGAACGACCTTCGTATCTAAAGTCTTAAAGTTACCACCCTTCGAGTACCAAACGAGCTGTCGTCCAACCATTTATGGACCAAGGTGGTGAATATTGATATACTGTACACCAGGAAAGACAACAGCACAGTAACAGGAGAGAAAAATCTGGTCACGAAGCTGATAGAATGTGTATTTTATCCAGTCAATAATAATAATAATAAAAATAATAAAAATTGAGATCTACTCGAGATTATTAGTAATGAACAAAATACATATCTGCACTCTGCAACAAAGGTGCCGCAGAAAAAAACTAACAGTTGATTAAAACGGCCTAAAATTCCAGTTACCAGTAGCAAAACTTTAAGAGCATCAGCAAATATAAATACCCAAAAAAAAAAAGAAACAATGGTGTAAACAATATAATGCGTTATTCCTTGAAGAAAAAAAAAAAAAAAACACGCGAGTAATATTGAAAAAGAGTCAAAGAACAGGCGGAAATATTAGTAAAACATTCATTTACCATTAGTTAACAACTTTATACATTTTTTGATAATGAAATGGCAATCTAGACCAGGAATTAAATTCAGAGTTGAGACGACTTCTTGAAGCATTTCACTCACACTGTAATCAAATTCATTCAATAGACATGTTTAATTTTTGAGGCTTACTGCTGCATTCTAGAATCACACATAGATGTGAGTTTTTCTATTTTTGTGCTCTTTATTTAATATTTGCCAATATATTTTCAGTTTTGAATAAGTGGTAGCTGGGATATAGTACCGGTATATTAACCAAGTGTTGCTGAATGAATTTTGAAATTTCGTTCCCCTAAAACACGGGTTATGCTCATAGTCCAAAAGTTAGGTTAAATAACAACAACAGACGGCTTTCAAAACCTTCTTCAGAATTTATGCATATACATTTTTTCGTACTGAGCTCTTAATAAAATAAATATGAGAAGAATATGCCAGAGTATAGATTTTGTCATTTTTTCGCGTTCTGAAGTAAATCCATAGGCAAAAGTTAAAGCAGGCTGTAGAAGATAGCAAGTTGTGTATTTTTATCCTGAAATATGAATTGATTTCCTGCTCTGACAATGTTGAATCCAAACTCTGGCGATAATAACAACTTTGGATGTTTGTCAAGACTGGTTCTCTTGGTATCTACAGAAATGAACCCATGCTGTCAGGATTTCCAATTATGCAGACCAATGCCTAATAAACTCATTTGGCTTTAGTTAAGGGTCCGCACTTGTCCCAATACTCTTTTCCATATTTGTCAATGACATATTGTCTCTTTAAGGCGAACAGGTCTTACATGAAATAGAGCCGGAAATATTCATCACGAGCTCAAAAAGTGCATCTGATCGATGAATTAAACTTATTATTCCTCGCTAGGGACGCTATCAGCCCCTGGAGTGCGGGCAGATCAAAATCTTAGTTTCAGGAATTGTGCAGAACCGTTAGCGGTATCTTTTTCTTCCCTGCAGGGAATAAAACACTTATTAGATGGAAGTCACTAATTCTCTCTCAATACAACTGTTGCACTCTAAAGTGGGGCAAAATTTCTCGAGAAAAAAATTGCAGATCTCTAGAAATTCCTTGACTTAGCTGCAAAACAATTCTTACCGGCAGATTTCGTAAACGTGACCGTGTAAGTCTTCTTCTCGGAAAACAAGAGGGACCACGACTAGAAGCTAAAATAAAACGTGATGAAGTCATCCATGCACATATTTCATTCTTTGCGTGGCGAGCGCCTTTTGCTGACACAGTTAAATTTCCGAGATACGGTATGAGCTCACACCGGAGGTCTCGGAATAGCAATTCACGGACTCCTATAGACGCCTCCAACTTTGCAAAAAGCGCTTTCTTAATTCGGAGCCATCTAATGGAATGAACTCCAGAATGAGCTAGAACCATCTCTTCAAGTCTCGCCCAAAATATAGGTCTCTTTAAAACAGGTTGCTTACAACACTTTCATAACCAATCAAACTAAATGATGCCAACAAGTATATAACTTCTGCACAGCTGTGTGGGTGGCAGTATACACTTTGCATAGTCCATTTTTCTAATGGAACTTGCATTTAAATGACACATTTCTGCCATATGCTGGAGGCTTTGTGGCCACTTATGTTGTACTATGAGATGGAACGTCTTTAAGAGGCGCAGGAGCTTTTCGTGTTGCGCAACACTGCCTAACAGGCATAGTGCCAGTCCCTTCAATAAGAAATCAATGCAGGATCTAGTATGAAATACTAAGTGGGGTAAACTTAAATTTGAAATTACAGGCTTGTGTATCAAGGACATCCGAACAATGGTAGTCTGGACTCTAGATGATGGAGCAAACATAGCAAACTAGTTAGGAGCTCAAATGCCATTGCAATCATTATCTATACGCCGTGTACGGTGTGGCTGAGTGGTTTTTTCGGTAAGTTGCTGTTGTTCGTGAATTGCCTGCAGCTTCACAGCTGCGGCTACGTGAGGCTGGCTTTTTATGAAGAAATACGTTCAGTCGTGCCGTGTACGTTTAAGGCAGCTTCATAACTGCTTTCTGATTGTCAATTTTAAAATCTTCGTACCATATTGCAATGCATTACTGCAATAGATTTCCAGTCTCATGGACATAAATTCTTGAGACATGCCACAAGAAATTCGTGAGTTGCTTATAAAGGTAAAAGTTAAGTCAACTTTGACAATACCCTTCAGTGGAAAACCAACAGGCACTGAGTCGAGCTGCTGATATAGGCCAACAGGCCCCAAAGCAGTAAGTACAGCTGCAGCCGACAGCGGGTCGGTAAGAACAATGGCGCATTTAACGGAGGGCTCAACGACCCGTGCCCCTACCTTAAATTAAGTACCCTCACAGAAGCTATGCACACCAAGCAAATTTGCTGATTCCGCTCTCCGAGCACTATGCACAAAGATTGCTCACCCGGCTCGGGGATCGTTCCCGAGACCTTCAGCACAAACGTGCAGCACGCAAGGTCCGCTGCTACCTAGATTGTATTGAGCGGTTGGTGGGTGTTCCCAGATAAACAGGAGCTAGTAATGTATATGCTTTGCATGAAGTAGAATGTCTAAGTGTCCTTGTCGGTTGATATGACTATAGCCTGCAGCTAAGAATGAGAAAAAAACTTTCTCTGATAAATTTATCCGTATGTCTCATAGGGACATCACTGATTGAAATGTTGTACCTAGACGATAGGTATGCTATGAGAAAAAGGCTTGACTCGTTGCAACTAAGGGTTTGTACGAGCCTGTAGCAGCACTGATATATGATTCTGCATCAGGGCTACAATTTACATGCTCGAATGACCTCTAGATCCTTTATTTCTTACCTGCTACTGTTTTACACTCTTCGTTGCTGCAAACAGGCGTGGGCAATATTTGTTACTGATTTTGCCTTCTATTTATGCTATTATTATCATTATCGTCGCCAAGGAGGTTATGCAGTCATCGACTTTGTCTGTTTCTTTGTCTATCTCCAAGATAACTCTAAAAGTTACGGAAGGGTCTTTACGAAAATTACTATGATTGTTAGGCATTTTAAGAATAAACAGATGATTAACTTATGGTGAAGGTCCGTTCAACCGTTTGTTTGTTTGTTTGTCTGTCTCATTCTTCTTAGTACCATGACTGAAAAAGTTCTGGATGGGTTGTTGTGAAAGTTACATGAGTTATTAGGTATGTCACAAAGAGTAGATGACGAAATTTTTGCAATGATCTGTTTGTACATTCACTTGTTTGCCTCTGTATTTGATTCATTGTTTGTTAGCAAAGTAACTCACAAAATTATAAACGGATCTTCATGAAAATTGCGGGAACTGTTAGAGATGTTAAAAGCTATAAATAATGACATTTTGGTGAGGACTGATTTATACGTTTATGTATTTGACTAACGTCTGTCGGAATGTTTGTCAGCACTCTCATTTAATTAGTTAAGAACAAATCTTCAGTGAAACTACAGAAGCTGTTATTACAGCCCGAAGGCACAAATGGCCAGATTTTGATGCTTATAAAAGAAAATGAAAGTTTCAGAACCAATTGAAATTTTTTGTTAACGTTGCTTAGCTTGCAGGAGGTAGGCGCTCTCACAGTACTCTACTTTCCTATATTATTTTATTGGCACTGACAATACCATGATACGCTACTGAGGCAGCTAAATAAACTATCTTAGGAGCTGCCTTCAGGTGTGGTCGGTTTATATTTAATATTTTCTTTCTTGTTTTCCCAATGCGTTAACTAATTAAACAGAAGGCGTACGTGTGAAGCTACTGCTCTATAGAGAATTCTATAGAATGTAAGTAGTGCAGTATGGTGCTCAGTGCTGCTTCGTTTAGTCCAGTGGTTCTTTTTCTTTTTACTCCTACGCCCCCTTAGGGATACATATTTTTTCCTTCGAGCCCCCCTTAGTATTTTTAAATAAATGTGGCACCAAAACACAAACAGACTTACCAAATAAATACAAACTAAAGCACCTTTGAGGGCGCATACTTCAGCCAAGCAAAACAACGGTAACAAAAAATTCAATTTGGCTCTAAAACCATGATTTCTTTGTTACAAAACCAAAATCTAATCATATTTGGTTTTTGATAGTACAGTGGCCGCAAAAAAAAAGTGTATCCCTGTGTTGAAAAAATAGAGTTTACTCCTGTGCCGCAGAAGCAAAGTTTTCGCATAATTCCCCAGTAACTTTATTTTCGCATTTCCCACCATATGCGAGGAGGATGGTATGACATGTGTTGCTTCACCACCGGGCCAAGCACAAATCCCAGATACCGGCATCAGACCTCAAGCAGAGTACCGTACACGTACGTTACGCTATCCACGGGCTTCTACTTTGCTACTTTTTGACTTATTTAGCAACATAGCAAAAGCCACCACGGCAATACAATGGGTCGGAAGAAGCTTACCTCTAAAGAAAAGACTCGGCTCTCGCTCTAATCAAGCAGGGAGTTCCGGTGAGCTGCGTAGCTGTCGGACTGAATGTCAGCCGAAAGTCCCTCTTCAAGTAAAAAAAAAAAAAAAAAAAAACACCTGCTGCACTACCTGCCGGGACCATACCGCCACGTAAAGTAGGATTTAGGTGCAAGAGAAAGAACAGCAAGCTACGCCATTTTCACCAACACCTTTTCAGTCCTTGCTGTTGTCTTTGCCTTGCACCCTCATCCCACTTTGGGTGGCGGTATGGTCCCGACAGAGAGTGTGGCAGCTGATTTTTTACGCTTGAAGAGGGACACTCGGCTCGCATTTTGTTAGACAGCTACGCGGTTTATCGGCACTCCCTGCTCGATTAGGGTGAAGACCCTAGTCTTTTCTCCAGGGGTAAGCCTCATCCGACCTATTGTGTTTTAGGCTTCCCGGTCTTGCAAGGTGCTTCATTTGGGTTGTATTACCTGTCCGTGGGAGCTAAAGCGTGAAGCTTAATAATAATAGTAATTAGTATAATACCAAAATAAGTGAAAATGTAGGAAAGTAAAGGCCCAGGGACCAGTGTAACGAACGAGTACTCTGCTGAAGCTCCGATGGATCGCGGACAGACTGTGTAGCGGGGATTTGTGAGTGGCGCGGGGGTGGAACAACAGACTTCATACCACCCTTCTCTCTCCTCTCATACGGCGAGGGCTGCAAAAACAAAATTATTGGCAAATTATACTATAACTTTATTTTTACGACACGGCGGTAAACTTTGTTTTATGGTAACTTAATGAACATTTCTGCAATTTACTTGAAGATCCGCTCAGAACTTTTTGAATTATGCTGCTAAAAAACATTGCGACAAACACACAGATGGACCAACCAACCTGCAACAAAATTTGATTATGTCTTCTAGCATTACTAACAACATCTTTAAATTTCATAACGGTCCATTCGGAGCGTTTTGAGTTATTGTGCTAATTAGCGAAAAATCAAACACAACGACAAACAAACGAAGGAACAAATAGATCACCACAAAAATTTTGTCATTTACTCTTCGTAGTAAACCTAACTCATGTAAATTTCATGAAAATCCGTCATAATATTTTTGTTATGGCACAAAGAAAAATGAGCATACGAAGAGATGAACAAATTTTCACCAAAAGTTAGCCTCTTGTTACTGTTAACATGCATAACAATCCCTGTAAGTTTTGTAAATACCCGTTCATTACTTTTTTGAGGTATCTGGATGACAGACACACAGTAAAACACGACGAAAACATAACCTCATTGCCAAAGGTAATTAATGTAAATCAAGTTTTACGGCGGAGGCTTGCACCCCCTCCAGTCCGCTCACGCCCCCTCCTCAGGGTGGTGCACCCACCAGGTTAAGAACCACTGGTTTAATCTCTAACCTGAAAGTGAAAATACGGTAACTAATTTACAGTTAGCCTATGTAAAGATCTAAGGTTGTTATAAGTTTTTTTTTACAGAATGTAGGTTGTGTAGTATGATACTTACATAACCGAGCTATGTATGTTTAATAAGGTGTACAATAATGAGAGGGATTGGTTGTATTCTTCTCTCCCTGCCCTCAAGGTTTTTGGGAGAAAGAATCATGCAGCGTGCGGAGCGCGGCCGTTCACTTTGGAGGCTGTCGTACGTCGAACTAATCAGTTCTGTCGGTGCTTCGTGCTCTGGTCGGCTAAGGTTTGGAATTTGTTGCCTGCATCGGCATTTGGTCGTATTGGCCGGCAGGCGTTTAATTCAGCTGTTAATGGTCTTTTGCCGGTGTTGCAAGATGCTTCATTTGGGTTGTATTACCTGTCCGTGGGAGATCTAGCATGAAGTTTTAATAATAATAATTATATAGAAGTGTCATCGCAAAATCCTTGGGTAATTTATAACTGAGCGGGTACTCTGATCAAGCACGAATTAACGCAATATAGTAAGTGCCGTTGTGTGTTATAAGTTTATTTATTTAAGTATCTGTATGTTGTAAAGTTTGCAGTTATGCATCTTTTTAATGGAGATCAATGACCGAAAAATAGACCAGGTTGCAGAAGATTTGCCACAGTGAGAATCCTTATCCATACAACTGAATGCACTTCCTGCTCAGCCAATGCTGAAATCCAATCAATGAAAATGATTAAAACTTCTCTCAGCGCTCCCAAGCAGTCTGATCTTTACCTCCTCCAAGGAGGTTATGTTTTCGACGTGTTCGCTGTTTGTCTGTCAGGTTGTTTGTCTATTACCAAGATAACTCAGAAAGTTATGGACACATCCTTGGAAAATTTACAGGGATTGTTAGGTATGTTAGGAAGAACGGATGAGGTGTTGATTAATCTTTAGTGAAGATTCGTTCATCCGCTTGCTTGTTTATCTGACTCTTTTTTTCTTAATGCCATAACCCAATAAGTTACGAACAGATTTATATGAAATTTACATGAGTTGCTTTGTTCATCATACAGAACAAATGATCAAATTTTCTTGACGACCTGTCTGTTTTTTTCTGTTTGATATTGTTTGTTTGCAAAATAAGTAAAAAAAAGTTTTAAACAGATCTTTATGAAATATACAGCAACCGTTAGAAAAATGTTGAAAGACGTAAATGATAAATTTTGGTGATGTTCTGATCCTTCGTTTCAGTGTTTGACTAATGTTTGTCAAAATGCTTGTCAGAAGTATAGCTCACAAAGTTTCGAACGGATCTTCAGAAAGCTTACAGGATTTCTTAAAAATGTTAATAGCGCAAATAAACAAAGCTTGATACTGATAAAGAGAAAGTCATAGTTTAAGAAACAATGTCAAATTTTCGTTAACGTTGCTTTGAGGTGTGCTCTAGTTTACTATTTCCAGACATCAAAACTTTGTTCTTAATGTATGGCTAACAAATTGAGTAGATGATCAACGAAGCCCAGAAGAAACGATTTTACTCGGTAGCAGCATGCTTCCGTTCTCAGCTCTAACACCTTGTATCGCTCGCCGGTTCGATGCTCAGCCAGGCAGCGAGCTCTTTGCAGATCTTGGTGTGCTGACTCGGCAGTTGTGTGTGCATGCACGGAGCCGCGGCGGAACTGCCTTCCTCAGAGATTAGGGAGTGGGGGGTCTCGAGAAATTGGTTCCTTCCGTCAAATTGGCGCCATAGTTCTTGGTGATCCGAGGTCGACTGCAACTACACTAATTCATCTGTGGTCTGCAGCACAAACCAGTGCATTTGGGTTTCCCAGGAGATGGTATGGTCTAAGTTGACTTGACCTTTACCTTTGAGTACCTTGAGAGTGTTTAGATGAAGTCCATGTAATGTTGCGCAGATCACCTAATGAGTGTGGAGTCACGATGCTGGGTGTCTTCCATTGGATCGCTCTTAGAGCAGTAATTATTTTTCGAGCTTTCTTTCTGAATTTCTTTCAATCTTTGCTCAAGCAGTTTTCAGTTGAGGGCAAAATTCGGATGTACTAAAGTTGCATCGGCCCATAGACAGGACACGGGACAGGGAATTTATTGAAATTCAGCGATGCTTCGCTTCGCTGCTTGCTAGCATGAATGGATTTGCTTCGCATATCATCTGAGGTATGCAAGGCGCGAACTGCCCAGACGAATTCAAACAGAAAGCGCTAATCTATTATAGCTCTTGTAGCGTATCGTTCAGAAGCATATTAGTGACGAAAAAGTGATTAGTGCAGAAGGGTCATCACAAATTCCTAGCTGTAATTTTTAACGGCTCGGGTACTCTAGTGTATAATAATCATGAACAAATAGTACACCTCATTTCGAAGATATTTATTTTACAGTCGGCGAAGGATTCTCAAACTGACTTTCCATACTGGCTGCTTTTCCAGCTATTCACAATCCCTGATCTTCATTATTCTAGAATAATATAAAAGAAAACCTCGGTAGGGGTGTCCACTGTATGCACGAAAATAAATGGAAATTTATCGGCGTTCCACTGCACGACTTTGTTAATGAAGGATAACTATAATTCTGATCTTATTTTTGTAGTCGATATCAAGTTGCAATGATTCACTGCCGTTGAGTTCATGAATGAACTAAGATGCAGCATTCATTTGCACTTTTTCCGCATGCAGAATAGCTACTGCCCTCCCACTCCAACAAACTTACGGAAAAGTCGGAACAGGAGTTATATACAGCGGCTGTGGCACCTGACGCTCTGCGTCGCTCCCAATGCCCGGAAATAGCCTGTCATCATATCTCAGTGACTCTAATCTTGACAGAAACCCTTCGAGAAAGAAAACTATTGCATTTCACAGGGCGAAAGATTGCACGGAGGGACGAAAAACGTTAACGTCAGGGATATAAATTTCCTCATTTACACACCTTTTTAGTCCTCCTCGTACCAGAGAAAGTGGAGAACAGCGAGCCTCATGACCGGACACAAAATAAACTTTACTAAAGGTGGCGAATATACACAATTACTAGCAGTTTCCTGTACCTATGCACACAACTGAAGTGGTTATTCACTATACAAGAGAAGTCATCATCGTTTTACAATGCAAAAGCACTGCAATAAAGTCCATGCTTGGATAAGAAGTTCAATTAAAAACCACAGTTTTCGTTACCAATAAGAATGATTATTTAGGCAGAGCTCTCAGCGGCCGCAGTCAAGTAGCACCGCATCCAAACGCAAATCTTGGCAACAAGTGACGGTTGGGACCGGGAAAATCTGTATTATACTCAGTTGCCAAGGTCACCTGCCCGCTCTGCCGTCCTGCAATATTTAACAAACGCTAATCACTTATACTAAAATACCTGCGCAGAAAAGTACTTGACACTTGGAGTACTCGTGATCAATGCTCTTATTTTCTGAGATGTACTCCATGATCCTTAGATAACAATTCCATTATATGGAGTCACATGCTGCATGGAAACTGCGAGTAAGTAAAAAAAAAATGGATCCTCGATCGTGATGCCCTACTCCGCGCAGCTATACGGCCGTGCCCAGCCCTAGGGCGAATCCAAGGCCAACCAGAAACTGGCCTTCGCCAACCGGAAAGTGGCCGGCCAGCTTGATTCTATATTGAAGAATTTGCCACTGCATCATTGCACAGCGTTTGGTACTAATGTCCTTGTAGCTCCTCACTCTCGCTATTTAATTTTCCAATGCGTCAATGGCTGCGAGTTGAGTATTGAATTGGCTTAATTTTGAACGAAAATGGAGTGAATATTGGATTTTCGTTTTGAAATGCTGAACTCTAGGGCACTGGCAGTATATCAAAATAAATAAAAGCATTAGAACACTCCGAGAGTGCATACCTCCGCCAAGCGAGGTAACGGTAGCTCTGAAACCAAAATTTAATCATTTGTGCCTTTTGGTGGAAATAAGAGCTTGTGCAAGCTCTTAATAAGAGCAGCAGTTATGCTGCTGACAACGTTATGACAATATTCATGAGTCAAACATATAAACGAACAGACCGATCTGCATCAAAATTTAACCATTTATGTCTTTTAACATTACTAGCAACCTCTATGAATTTCATAAATACTGTTTTCATTTATTATTTTTTTAGTTACTGTGCTAACAAGCATAAAATTAAAGACAGTGACAAACGAACAGATCATTACCAAAATTTGGTCATTTACTCTTTGTTATATACCTAACAAACTATGTTAATTTTATAAAAATCCATCCATAACTTTTTGAATCATGGCAATGAGAAAAATGAAGCAGACAAAGAAACAAACTGATGGACATATCTTCACTAAAAGTTAACCATCTGTTCTTCCTAACATACCTAACAATCCCTGTAAATTTCGTCCGAATCGGTTCTTACTTTTTTAGTTATCTTGGTGACACACAGACAGATAGACAGACAAACAGGAAGACAGACATAGAGACTGACATACAGACAAACACGACGAAAACATAACCTCCTAGTCGGAGATAATCCGGGCCACAATCTCAATATTGTCGCTAGTGGTTATGGAAGACTTACTCCAAGTATTGCTGCCAACGGCCAGTTATCACGTCAGATGGCATGTAATATTACTGGTTCAGCAACAACGCTCTGAGCGAGATTTAATTTAAATTTTTCTTAACCATTCTTTTGTGTAGGAACGCCTTTAATTAGGCAGTGCAATTACGCCTTGTTTAGGTGGTCCGGCTGGAGTTCCAGGCATTGACTCCTAAACGTTTACATGGGAGACTTCCATGAACTTAGTCCTTCCTTATGATATTTCCATTTCAGTGGGCTCAACATAATCAAACTGGTTCTAGCACCTGCAAAATTATGCAAAGTTCCTGTCTGCTTTTCCGTTTACGAACAAGTCAAGAGGACTTTTTTTGGACAAACTTTGATTATTCAATCAAACGTGCCCTCGGTGTCTGTATATGTTAATGTACGTTTTGCATATTCATATAATTTAATCATATTCTTTAGGTACACTCCAGGAAGCAAAGAGCGTAACGGAAGGACTAACGAAAAATTAGCATCAAAAGTGACGTCATCATCGATGAATCTATAGCTGAGCAACCTATTAGTATTTTAACTAATTTAACAAGAAAAATCGTTTTAAATTATGAAATTTATCTGTAGCGTATAAATAAATTAAGAGAACATATACTAATTTAGTAATTATCTGTAGAAAATTTCAGTGCATGGTCGTGGAAACTTTCACAGTACTAGCGCCGAATTTGGCCCTTTTTGGCGACTTGATTTAACTTCTTTTCCTTAATTGAAGCCCTTTTGAACTTCATATTAAGTTCACAGGGCTCTGCACAGAACATTTTTATTTCTTACCAACAAATATAAGCATCATAAGCTAATTCTGTACGCGAGAGAAACCACAGTAATATTTAGCCTATTGCTCGAAATTTCTGTACTTGAGGACAACATTTTACGGTCTTTTGCAGCTCAAGTAGCTGGCCAGTCATGAGCGGGATATTGAATGAAATAAATCGAAAAAATTCGGTGATATGTTCAAGAAAACAACTCTCGAAGGCCTGAGGTCCCACACTCAAATACTTCGACTCGTCGATGTGATGTAAATTTGCTACGTGCGGTCACAGCTAAGTTTTATTTTAATTCTTTGCTTCCTGGTATTCTCGCACCAACACTCAACAGTAATGCTAATGAGTGAGGGTACTTCCAAAGTTTTCTTAAAAACTTACTGGATGGGGAATATGGTTTACAACAGAGAAATTGTAATTTGTTACATTAAAGAAATCGAGAATTCAAAAATTTTCTAAGTCTCTCAATTCTAGAATGATTTATCTCCAGGCTATTTCCGGCTGTCATACTCGACGTTACCAACTTTGGAATGACGAGAAAGTGAATGAAAAGTTTTAAGCATCAGTACAACCAAAACTGATGGGTGATTTTGATGATTCATTTTTCAACTTTATTTTAAACTTTTCTAGAATGTGAAAATGTGGGAGCAATACTTACAACAGGTTGTACTTTCAAAAGTTATAGAATTGATCATACATTAACGCGTCTTAAACACATACACACACACACGCACACACAAACACTCACACCACTCACACACACACACACTTACCTACACCAACCCACACAAACCTTGAAACAATGCATAAATAGGAGTAAGCGAGGCACGAAGCTAAGAGTGTTTGCCTTCAGCGATGAAAAAAAATCAACATTGAAAGTTCCTTCAGGACAATAATGGATCTGGCGCTGGTAGAAGCCCAACACCACGGTAGAAAGAGCACGTGGAGCTTTCAACATAATAGAGCTTTGCTGATGTTGCACCCATGGATGGTGCAGCAGCAATTTGTCATCCTTATTGATGAAGTTATTGGTAGCTTCCATCTTCACAAGGTCTCAACCCGCTGTACTATTCACTATGATCCATCATTCAGGCAATGGCTTCCTCAAGAACGCACAAAAACCTGACTGGTCTGAAGCGAGCTCTATTTCGTGCATGGGCTGAATTTGACCAGTTACTGTGCGTGTCTCAACGTGCCTCGATTACTTCTTTTTTAAAGCGTTTTCGGGCAGCAGTTGAGGCTGATGATGGCCCTTCGAGTAGGATATCGGCAAATTGGAGAGAAGTCATTCTAGAATTGCATGTCTCAGAAGATTTTTGAGTCTTATTTTCCTTATGTGACATTTTAAACTCTTCCTCGTTGCAGAACATATTCCTCACCCGGTAGCATCTATAATATTAACTAGTGGACCCGTGCGTGAAAGAATTCACGCAATAATATATGTATTTATGTATTTGCTTAATATAGGCCGGCGCGGAATTTTCTTTTCTTTGACTTGCTTCTTCTTTATCACACACACTGACGTAGATACAAGCGTATTAATATATAACTAGCTGTACCCGTGGAACTTTCACGGCTTTGCAAGGCCTTTCAGACGGACCCGTGAATCGTTCATATTTTAGCATGGTAATACCGCACTTACTCTACAACCCTGGTACTCGATATATTAAGACCATCATGTTATTTTGGCTGATAATAATTCCAGCAGTAACGAAGCTATGGGGCCGGGAGCGTGGGAGGACACTCTCTCCCAAAACAGTCGCAGCCTCCCCCCTATCCACCGTCACCCACTGCATTGCTTGTTTTGTTAAGCAGTTCTTCAACCCCCTCCCAGCACGGAAATTTTTCTGGCTACGTTACTGATTCCCAGTGAAGCTGCTCCATCTAGCCAAAAACCGAGAAATTCCCACGCTAAAATAATCATTAGAAAGACCTTGCCCAGCTGCGCCGCACTGCTGACCCCCGCCGCACTGCTGACCCCCGCCGTATCATAGATACCCAGCTTCCCGAAGTCATCGAATCTCTATTTTCTTTCCGTCTATTAGTGATGAAAAGCGCGACACACACCGCAGGTACATAGGTAGGTAGGAACAAGCGTATGAATATATGGACTACCGGGACCCGTGGAATTCCATGGTTGAATAAAGACTATACTTTCCAAAATGAACCAACCCACGATACACTATTGCAATTGACCTCAGTTTAGCCTAATGCTGCTCTTATAACGTAGCCCACCCAGTCTGAGTGAACATCCGTCGTTCATTCCAACTCAATAATGTCTGTCTATCCAAGCCTTATTATGTTGTATAAGCTAACGTGACCGGTGAGAATTCACCAATTAGTTAATACTCTCACTTTAGAAGATGCATCAATCTAAGCTATACGCTATTATAACGCACCTAACCTAACACAGCTCCTCTAACCTAACCTACCACATAAAAAACATCAGTCACTTAATCCTAACGAAATCAGTCTATCAAAAAATGGGAACGTTATTTCCTACTCTTTTGATTACGCTGCTTTGGGTGCAGCTGGAACCCCGTAGAAATTCCACAGAACAGAAGCAGTACACCAGTATCAAGCATACCAAGGTTGAAAATGTCCCAAGTCTGGCCGTGAAGCGTCTACCCTAGACCTGCGAGCCGCATAGAAGCTGAAATATGAACTTGACTATTTCTTCCTTTGATTCCCTCCCGGGTTGTATTCAAGAGTACCTCGTGACGCTTTGATTTCCTTCTAGCTATTAGTGAAGAGCGTGACACACACGGTTAGGCAACGTTTTTATTCACCTTATTTAATTTGATGTAGCGCTTCTAACTTAATCCGGACCGTCTGAACTAACATCCGCCGTTTAACCTTGTCTGTCGTTGCGCATTCCGTCTCTAACGTGAAGCGTGGGTGACCCGTGAGAATTCGACGATTTATTAATGCTCTCAAAAAAAAAAATTGGGTACCTTGCAATCTTTTTCTTCAGTATTAGATAGGGGAAAAATAGAACTAATAAGAGAGGAGAAAATTCAGATTTCAAATGGCGAAAAAAAAGTTGGGTACCTTGGAATCTTTTTCTTCAGTACTAGCCACACTCGTGAAAATTTCACGGCCTGGGAGGACTTTTCAGGTAAGACCACAAAAAATTCCCCGGCAATGAACGAATATAACCTAGTTTACGTTATGCTATGCTGTCCGTGACCCGTTGGATCATCAGCACCATCTTCTTTCTGTGCGCAAAAGTTAGCAGTTATTTAGCTGGTCTTAGACCACGCACTACATGTCCCCTTTGATTCCTGGCCCTGTGGGTCACATTCCTCATCTTCTTTGTATTGATAGGTAGCTATGCATTTTCTACACTCTGCCTGTGCACAAGGGAGATATATATGTACTGTAAGCAATAATGTGACGTATAGTTCAAATGTACGTCCCGCATCATCATGAAATTCAACGTGCGCGTTCATGTAACCGAGCTCAGATTACCGTAGTCTTCCGTGAAACCCGTAAAACTTTCACGGGCTACCAGATGTAGCTACAATGGCAATGCCGCATCTACTTCACAACAACACTGTGACTCGATACATGATACCTTAAGAAAAGCATCTTTGCTGATAATAAATCATATAAGCTGCCGAGTCAAATGGAACCCATGCAATTCTCATGGTAGCAAAGCCCGATTCAAGTTCCAACTCAACTATAATATTAATAGCGTTGTTCCTTCGTTCCTTCGTGTGTTACGCTCTTCAATAAAGGACTACCGGGACCCGTGGAATTCCACGGTTGAATAAAGACTATCATTTCCAAAATGAACCAACCCACGCTACACGTTGGCAATAGCTCTGAGAAGGCCGGGGCGTAAGTTTCGGTGTCTCT